>LNAC01000057.1:4105283-4122504 GCA_002007465.1 Ailurus styani
CCCAGGAAACTTAGATGTTAAATCTGGGTAAAGCATGTCCTAAAGTGGCAAGAAGAATCTGAAGACCTGCAATGGCCATTTCAAACTTTTCCATGTTTTGCCTGCATGTCATAATTACCTGTATCTTTTAAATCAGTAGTAAATCTTGATATTGGCTAAAATCTGTGATTCTTTTGGGATTTTAAGATCTCTGATTTGATAAGATGATCATTTGTGCCACTTCAGCCTCCTATTTCATGGATTCACTATTTTATCTCTTTGAAGATATCAATTATGTTTGTTTTAAAATGAATTTTATCTCTGCATTACTCTCCATTTTCTTCAAATTCCTTCTTTCTGTGTATTTGTTAGAATCCTTTTCACGTTAAAAGCTTTTCCCGAGGGTCTAAGGATCCTTACCTATGCATTAATATTCAGATTTAGGTATTGCTTGGCTCAATGTGGCTTTTTAAGAGGGGGGTTTCACTATAGGATGATCAAACAAGGCCTTTGGCTATTTTCCCAGAGACTCCAAAATGTTAATAAGTATAAAAATTTCCCCGTGGCCTGGTCAGTTTTTCAAGAAAAGAAGTCTACACTTTCTGGAAAGGGGACCGTATTCATTTTCTATTGCTGTTGTAACAAATTACCTCAGATGTCTGTCTTAAAACAGTATATATTTATATCTCATAATCCTGGAGGTCTGAAGTCTGACAAGCGTCTCATTGGACTAAAATCAAGGTATCAGCAAGGCTGTGTTACTTTCTGGAAGCTCTAGGGAAGAATCTGTTTTCTGGCTTTTTGTAGCTTCTTTTTTTATTTTTTCAAAGATTTATTTATTTTAGAGACAGAGAGAGACAGTGAGGGCATGAGCAGGAGAGGCAGAAGGAGAAAGAATCTGAGGCAGAGCCCAGCGTTGGGGCTCAATCTCATGACCCTGGGATCATGACCTGAGCTGAAACTAAGAGTCAGTCACTTAGCTGACTGTGCCATCCAGGTGCCCCGTTTCTAGCTCCTTCCAATGGTCGTCCCCCATTCCTTGGCTGTGGTCCCCTTCCATCTTCAAAGACACAAAGGCCAGTTGAGTCTTTCTCATATTGCATCTCATATCCTGATACTTCTTCCACTCTCATTCACTTATTAGGACTCTTCCCATTACATTGGTCCCACCCAAATAATCCAGGTGTATTAGCAACCTTAGCTTTCTCTTGCCATGTACCATAACATATTCACAGGTTCTGTGGATTAGGGTCTAGACATCTTGGGGGACCATTATTCTGCTGCTACAGGGACCTATTTCTGGTTACTATTATTCTGTAGAAAATGTAGGAGAAGGGTTTGGGAAGTAGAGCCGAAAACTGGTGTGTAGAATATTAGTTCCCCTTATTCTATAGCACCCTCAGTTATGCTTATTGTCCTGAGTCCAGAATTCAAGGCAACAGCTAGAGAGTAAATTTCCAATCTTCTGCCAGGGTAGAGGAGGGATGATGTCCTACCTTTGTGTGTATGGGCAGGGGGGAGGGACATGTAGAGACCCAAATACTTTTCACTTTCATTCAGTTCAAAATATTTAGAATTTTTCTTGGGACTTCTTCTTTGACCATATTATTTAGAGGTGTTTTGTTTAATGTCTAAATATTATGGGACTTTGCAGTTACTTCTCTGTTACTGATTTCTAGTTTAATTTCACAGTGAACTGAAAGCATGCTTTGTATGATTTCTATTCTTTTAAATTTGTTGAATTATATTTAATGGCCCAAAATATATCATTATTGGTGAATATTCCATGTGAGCTTGAGAAGAATATATCGTCTGCTGTTATTGGATGAAGTAGTCTATAAATGTCAATTAGATCCAGTTGATTGATGGTGCTATTTGCTTCAACTATATTCTTGCAGATTTTCTGTCAATTCCTGATAAAGGGGTGTTGAAGTCTCCAACTACAATGGTGAATTTGTCTATTTCTCCTTGTAGCTCTATCAGGTTTTATCTCACATATTGTGATGCTCTGTTGTTAGGTTCATACATATAAAGGATTGCCATATCTTCTTGGAGAACTGACCCCTTTATCATTAGGCAATGCCTTTCCTTATCCCTGATAATTTTTCTTATTCTGAAATCAGCTTTGTCTGAAATTAATATAGCTACTCCAATTTTATTTTGATTGTGTTAGCAAGGTGTATCTTTTCCTTTTCTTTCCTTTTAAATTTCTTTGTGTCTCTGTATTTATTTATTTATTTTAAAGATTTTATTTATTTATTTGACACAGAGAGAAAGATCAGATCACAAGTAGGCAGAGAGGCAGGCAGAGAGAGGAGGAGGAAGCAGGCTCCCGCTGAGCAGGAAGCCCAATGTGGGCCTCGATCCCAGGATGCTGAGATCATGACCTGAGCTGAAGGCAGAGGCTTTAACCCACTGAGCCACCCAGGTGCCCATGTCTCTGTATTTAAAATGGGTTTCTTATATACAACATATAGTTGGATCTGATTTTTTTATCTACTCTGTCAGTCTCTATTTTCATTGGTAATTTAGACTATTCAACATTTAAAAGAGTTATTGATACAGTTGGATTAATAGCTACCATATTTATAACTGTTTTGTATTCATTGTACTTTTTTTAAAAAAAAGATTTTATTTATTTATTTGTCAGAGAGAGAGAGCACAAGCAGGCAGAGCGGCAGGCAGAGGCAGAGGGAGCAGCAGGCTCCCTGCTGAGGAAGGAGCCTGATTCAGGACTCGATCCCAGGACCCTGGGATCATGACCTGAGCCAGAGGCAGCTGCTTAACCAACTGAGCCACCCAGGCATCCCCATTGTACTTTTCTTAAGTTTCTTTTTGTCTTTCCCTGTTTTTCTGTCTTTTCTGGCTTTAAATTATCTTTTTATGATTCTATTTTTTCTTCTTTCTTAGGAAATCAATTATGCTTCTTTTAAAAATTTTTCTGGGGTTGCCTTGGAGTTTACACAATACATTTACAACAAATCTAAGTCCACTTTTGGATAACACTATACCTTTTCGTAAGTGACCTATGTACCATTTTCTCCCTCCTTTCTCCTATAATATTGCTGTTATTCTTTTTCACTTATTCATACACTATGATCACCTAATACATTGTTGTTATTAGTATTTTAAATGAACAGTGAACTATCAGATCAACAAGAATAAGAAAAAGATTTTATTTTCTCATTTTTTCCTTCTCTACTATTCTTACTTTATTTATGTAAATCTGGGTTTATGACATAAATAATAATCCTTTTCTCTGAAGAATTCCATTTAACATTTTTTGAAAGGCAGGTCTACAGGCAACAATTTCTCTGTTTTTGTTTGTCTAAGTCTTTATTTCTCCTTCATTTTTGAAGGATAATTTTTCTGGATACAAAACTGTAAGCTGCTGAGTTTTTTTGTTTTTCAACACTTTAGATATTCATTCTAATCTCTTCTCACCTGCATGGTTTCTAGAGAGAAGTTGATCCAATTCTTAACCTTGTTTCCCTATAGGTAGTGTATTCTGTTTTCTATTTTCTTTCAAGATTTTTTTTTCCTTTGTCTCATTTCCTGTAGTTTAATTAATATGCCTTAGTACAGATTTTTGGTATATATCCTGCTTGGTGTTTACCAAGATTTCTAGGTCCGTGGTTTGGTAATTCTCATTACTTTTTTGAAAAGTATTTCAGATATTATTACAAGTATTGTCTTCTGCTCCTTTCTCTCTTCTCCTTCTGGTATTTCCATTTTGCATATGCTATACCTTTTGTAATTGTTCCACATTTCTTGGATTTTCTGTTCTATTTTGTTCCATTTTTTTCTCTTTGCATTTTTGTTTTGGAAATTTGTATTGACTTTTTCAAGCTCAGTTTCCTTGCCTGTGTCCAATCAACCAGTGAGCTCATCAAACGCAACCTTCTTTCCTTTACATTTTAAAAAAATTTCTAACATGGCCTTTTGGTTCTTTTTTAGAGGTTCCATTTCTCTGTTTACATTATCCTTCATGCGTGTTGTTCACTTTTTCCATTAGAACATGTGAGTCATATAAATTTCTGCCTAGTAATTTCAAAATATCTACCATGTGTGAGTCTGGTTCCAATGCTTGCTTTGTCTCTTTAGACTATATTTTCTTGCCTTTACCATACCTTGTAATTTTTTGTTGAAAACTGGACATGATTTATTGGGTTATAGGAACTGAGATAAGTGGGCCATTAGTGTGAAGTTTTATGTTTATCTGGCTAGGAGTTAGGCTGTGTTTAATGCCTCCTGTTGCTGTGGGTGCCAGAGACTTCAATTTTCTCTAGTGTCCTTTTTTATGTCTACCCTATTGTGTTTGGGCTTCCTTAGAAACTCCTTCTTAAAAAGAGTCTGCTTCTTGCAGCTCTGTCATTTGTAATTCACTATTGTTATACTGGAATTGTATTGATATGGTGGTAAAGTATTGTAGAAGGGAAGCATTCTATAATATTATAATTGAATCTCAGGGTTTTTTTTTAATTGAATCACAGTTTAAACCGTGTCTCTGTGTCATGACCTTCAGAAGTTTTATTTTAGCCTTTCCCCCTCCTTTCATGTGAAACAGGAAAGCTAGAAGGGGTTGTTTCCCCTAAGCCAGATATTTCTGGTAAAGTAGTTTTTCTGAGGGCAGACATTTTTTTGTGGAGAGTAGAACTCTCTTGGTGCATTTCACAGTAGTTATTTTTCTCCTACACTAAGCATGAGGAGGTTTTTCTATGATTTTCATCCTGAAAACCTGATGGAGCTCTTGGAAGTAAACTCATGAAAGTATCAGGGTCCATCCTAGGATAAGGCCCCAAGGAGTTTTTAACTCTCATGCCAGTCCTTGTTTAATTTCCAGGAACTAGTCAATAACATTTTAAGTTTTCTTACAGGCTTCATCTCTAGTGGGTTCTGCTCTTTGTAAGCAGTGATCCACCTGTCTCTCTGTTTTATAGAGTGGAAATTTGCCCTGTGACCTCAATTTTGTGATGGTTCTAAGAAGAAGAATTGATTTTATGCAGACTTTTTCTGTTTTGAGGATGGGAGTGATGACTTCCAAGCTCTTTACATGTTGGAATGGAAACCAGATAGGTTTGTAATTTTTGGTCATAAAATCTTCCTATCAATTTCCTTTCAAGAACATCTTTTGCAGGGCTTGGTCTTAGAGAGTATCTGTAGGGGGTTTTCCAAGACTCTATCAATCATAAGTAGCTCAAAGTAGGAGTTTAGGGCTCTTTTCATCTTCAGGTAGCTCTGTCAGATGGTAGGTATCTCCTAGGTGTCTCTGAGCCATGATTGCATTGCAGCTTATAACTGAGGCAAACTCCACATGTAGTAGCCTGCTATGTAGGTTTCTACTTCACTTTCTTGCTTTTACCCAACTACTTTTATTTATTTATTAAAAAAATTGTTTTACTGATTAAAAAAAATTTGTTTTCCCCCAACTACTTTTCAAACAGACTTTTGACTAATCTTCTTGTTTTTGGACCCACATACAAGGGGGTGGGATCCTGTTGCCACAAATTCCAGGGATTCTCTGGGTTCCAGCATTGTGAATCAGCTTATCAGCTTCCTTTCCATTTCCATATACCCACATGCACTCCTTTTTGGCACTTTGATTTCAGTGCTCTTTGGTATGGTAAGCCAGTTACTAATCTTTCCTCTTCATTCCACCTCCCAAAGCTTCATTTGCACCTTCCTCCCACCTCCCAAAATTCTTATTCCCCTTGCTCTTTTCAGTTTATGACTTGGACTCCTTTACTATCACCTTCAATGAAGTTTCTGGATAAGCAAAGGCAAACATATATTCAACTCACATATTCAATTGGGAATGTTTTTTCCCTACCCAGTATCGAAGAAAAAAAATTATTCATGACATGTGTTGAAAGAGGCATATTGAATTTTCTTTACAGTTTATTTGAACAAAAATCAGTTATATTCAGGCAATGCCAAAACCAAAAGTGGTCAGAAGCCCTCCAACAACAGGAAATGGGGAGAAACTTTTTTTTTTTAAGATTTTACTTATTTATTTGAGAGAGAGAGAGTGAGAGAGAGAGCACACAAGCTTGGAGGCAAGGAGGCAGAGGGAGAAACAGACTCCCCACTGAGCAGGGAGCTCTATGCTGAGCTCAGTCTCAGGACCCTGGGGTCTTGACCTGAGCTGAAGGCAGATGCCCAACCAACCAACCAACCAACCAAGCCATCCAGACACTTGGGTAAAAACTTTTATAGGGAAGAGGTGAAAGCAAAGCAAGGAAATTGTCTGATTGGTTTTAGCTTAAGTGTTTATTTTATTTGGAAGAGCCTAGTTGGTTGGTTGTGACTGGTTGTCCTTATGTTTTGATATCTTAACCGTTAGGCATTTTAGGCTTAGGTTTTGGTTTGCTTATTGTAGGAGTGTTAACAGCACTGACTTCATCTTTGGTCCTCCATATTGTTCATGCCTGCACAATGACCTCCCTCAGAGCTATGTGTTCCAGGCCCTGTGGAGGTTAATGTATGCCCCGACCAGAATCCAAAAAGGTTTGTTTTGATCTTCCCTAAAGTGGTGCACTGAAGGCTTCGCTTTAGATAACCAATGAAATTGACTGGTGCACAGAAGGCCCCACTTTAGGTAACTAGTAAAGATGACTGGCACACAGGTAGTACCACTTTAGATAACTATCCGTGACCTCACCACAATGCGCCTCCCTCTATAAAAGCTGTGACTTGGGGTCTGGACTGGAGAATGGACTCACGCTCCACAATAGTGATAGAGAACAGCTGAGTAGCTCTGGATCCTGTGTCCAATCTTCTGGTTAGTAAGGTTCCCTGAATAAATCTTGGTGTGAGTGCTATGGAGTGGCTTAATTCCTCTATCAGTCTTTAACTGCCTTCTGTCTGAAGGATACATTACTGACCCTCTTCCACCTTCTTATGTAAGTTACAAAACCATTAAAGCTGTGATCAAACTAATGTAAATTTGCTCATCAGTGAGTTACAGATAGAAACTACACCAGGTGGAGTTGTCACACAAAAAAACTTTATTTGCAGCAAATAAGGAGATCACAGGGAATAACTTCCAAAGCCATGACTCCCTGAGCAAGGGTGACTTTAGGGTTAAGATGAATATTTAGAAAAGGAGCCTTGTCATTGTGTGTAGAGGTAGGCATGAGGTAGTACATGAACCTTAAGGAAACATGCTTATACATACATTGTATGTTATGCTAATGAAGATCGTGCTCCTCCTTGGCAGAGATTTTAGTATTATAATGAGGAAAAGGTAACTATCCACCTCTCCATGGTCCATTTGCATAGGTATGAGCTGGTAGTTGAGCTCAAATTGATCTGGGCTGCCAGAGCATTTCATCAGGGCAATCATTATTGCTTGAGGGTAGTTGTGGTTTTCACCACAGGATGCTGTGGCTATCAGATCTTTTGCCTGAATTAATAGATAAGCTGGAAGGAAGAGCTTAAGGAAAAATATGGGACGAAGGTCAGTGGGTAGAAGCAGGTGGGCAGTAAAGGTCAGGTCTTTGGGTCTAGCTGGTGGCAAAACCACTTCAATCTAATGGCCTCCTTGTTGACCTAATTTAACACTTGTTATGGACACTAAGGCAGATTTTATTCAGGACTATCATAATAGGTACAGGTGCTACTGAAATGGGGTTTTGCAGTAGGGAGAAAGATTGGACTCAGCACTGAATACAACCAGGAAGAATGGGGATTTATAGCTAAGAAAAGGATGGGTTGAGGGGGTGTATAGATGGAAAATTACTAACAGAGAGGGCAATTCACCCCAAAACTGACGGAACAGGATTCTTACTGAAGGCAGGCTAGGGTGATAAGATAGTCCCCATGGTAGGGGTGGGACGGAGGGGTGGGAAGGAGGGGTGGGAGGGGTTGATGGGGAATGAGGAATTTGATCAGATACAAAGTGATTAGATATCAAGGGTGGGGGATTCTGCCCAACTGACATCACAGGATTCTTGCTGAAATTAAGCAATTCAAAGACAAACAAATGAGTCTAAGGTCTGCACGTGTAATTACAGCAGACTCAGAGAAGCCTCACCAAAGTTCAGTCAAGGAGAGAATCTTTGTCTCTCCTTCTTCTCCTCCTCCTTCCCCTTCTTCTGTTTAATGATAATGACCAGAAGGTAAATAATAGTTAGCCAGCTCTTTCTCATTTATACTGTACTGCTGACCCAGCATTTCAGATTTCATCAGGCTTCTTAGTAAATATAACTGTAACTTATACCTATCATTATTGTCAGTCTAAGAAAATCAGAGCTAATGCTTTCTGATTTTTGCAGACCTCTGTCATTATCTGGTGTTTCTTGAAGCCTAAAGCTCTCCTTTAAAATATATCTGATGGTTGCATGTGAGGGAAACAGGAGAGTTTTCAGGTAAAGGTGACTCTGTTATTAGGTGCTAGAGGAAGGGGTGAAAGAACCTCATGAATTCTTCAGTAGAAAGCTGCAGGCTGAGTCCCTGCTGCCTTTGTTAGGAATTTAAAACTATTCCCAAGGTATGTGTGAGCATTGCTCTCTGTTCACAACCCCTCCCCCATAACATGGTGATCTCTCCAATCCATTATCTGTTTGCTTTTGATAGGTGTGTGTGTGTGTGTGTGTGTGTGTGTGTGTGTGTGTGTGTGTGTGTGTGTTATTTGATTTTGCTTCTTCTCTGTTTGTTCTGATTTCTTTGGTAACTGCCTGCTTTTCTTTCACCTTTATTATCTCTTTATTTTATCTATTTTATTTCAGCTCTTGTGTGTTTTGTTATATTATTTCTCTTACGAAAGTCTATTCTGGCTTAATAAAGGAAAGCATTGCTTCCTTTACCTCACTGAGAATAAACTGGATATATTTTATTAAGAAATATGCCTTATGAAGGAACTCTATTGGAGGTGGAGTTGCATGAAATTTCCACATGAGCCTTTGTTGTCTTGCTCTTCTATTGTTTGTAATTCTGTGTTGTTTTTGTTTGTAATACTAGATTAAGGGGTGCCTGGGTGGCTCAGTCATTAAGCATCTGCCTTTGGCTTAGGTCACGATCCCAGGGTCCTGGGATCAAGCTCCTCATCAGGCTCCCTGCTAAGTGGGAAGCCTGCTTCTCCCTCTCCCACTCTCCCTGCTTGTGTTCCCTCTCTTGCTGTGTCTCTCTCTGTCAAATAAATAAATAAAATCTAAAAAATAAAAATAAAAATAAATAAATTGTAATACTAGATTAATTTGTTTTTCATCCTATGCTATTATTTGTTTATTTTTGTTGAAATTATCTGGATCCTTTTTCTGGGAGAGAGGAAGTGCTGGTTTTAAGGCTGGTGACTTAAAGACTGTTTGACCATAGAGTCATCCAGAGACAATATTAGAAAAAGCTTGTCGTTGAAAATTTTGCTTTTGAGTTTCCATTCACTTTGGAGCTATCCTCTTTTTAAAAGTAGAGGTGAGATTATCATAAGGCATGCCTCCACAGTGTCTTCTATAGGACTAGTAGCCATTCAGTATTTCTTAGTTCCCTTTGTAGATGTAAATTATCAGTTCAAATCATCTAAGCAAAGAAAAAAGACCTCTTCCAGTCTAATCTGAGAAGAAAATCTTGGGAGTGAAGTCCCAGTTCAGAGAACAAAGAAAGAATAGACCAGAGGCTTATTTACCTTTCACTGCTTCAGGGATTCAGAGGCCAGCAAGCATACAGATGCAAAAGAAAGCTTAGGGCTAGACATTCTCCCCTCCTCCTTTCTTTCTTTTGTGAGATGCAATAGGCAGACCTGCTGGGGCGGAGGGGGGCAGACGGGTCTGTGGCCAGAGAGCTAAGGAGTTTCTAAACCTGGGCTGAAGGCAATGTGATGGTAGGACTGCAAAGGTCTTTGTTATTAGGGTTAAGGGGATGGTAAAATATAGAATGCAGAGAGGAATCCCATGGAAATGTAGTCTAAGAGGGTGGGGCTTGGGAAAATGATAGCAGTTTTCCTGCCTGGGGGTGGAGGGGTTACCAGGATGGAGAGATCTTTTTAGGATTTCTGACATACAAAACTTGGAGGGGATCCTTCCCCAACATCCCACCTCCTCTTGAGAATCTTGGACTATATTGAGGTGGGTGTTGTTTATAAGACAAGAAAGGACTTGAGCTCCCTAGTGATCCCCAGACCTTACGAAGATGTCCTTCTTAATGGCAGGTGATGAGCCTCATCTTCTGTGGCGACTGAAATACTTGTGTTGCTTTACTTCAGACTGGGAAATATAAAACAAAAGAGAGAAAAATGAGCATTTGTGGTTAGATTATCTTTACACTTAAAGAAAGGGGTGAAGGGATTCAGGACAGGTCTCCCCAAAATACATCACTTTGGCAAAGGTTATTTTGAATTAAAAACGATAAAAATCCGATGATTTCAGGGAAAGCTCTTTACCTCTCCCCTACCTGCCTAAGTTTACATTGGAAAGCAGGATCCATACTAGGATGAAAGCTATTACCAGGGGTTCCTTTTTACTTAAGAAACTTACCTGTATAACAGGGCAAGCTTTTTTTTTTTTTTAAACATCTCTTCTTCCTATAAATGGCCTTCCTCCCCTTTGTATCCCCAGGCCCTTGCACCTCTTTGTATATTTTGCTTTGCCTATCTTTGGAATCTCTTATGTTTCTGTGGATTACCCATACTGCATAATTAAACTTTTATTTGGTTTTACCCTGTTAACCTGTCTTATGTCAATGTAATTTTTTAAAATAGCCAGAAGAATCTTGAAGGGTAAGGAGAAAAATTTTCCTCCCCAACACTAGTATTATATGTCCCAGTCAACTTTATTCTCTTCTTAGGAATGGTTACTTGACATTAAGATCCCTAGTTGGGAAAACACATTCCAGGCATGTCAGGTTAGTATTTGAAATTTTCAAATCAGAAGCCACATTCCAGAGGGTTATGTTATGGCTTCAGCCATCTTTATCTTATATTTATCCTAGGGGCTTTGTTATGAGCATAATGAGATTAGAAAGGTTTTCTCGTTGGTGAAATGAGTTTCAATTTATGTGGATTGGAAAAAAAATGCTTTTAGGGATACTTTTGCCCTTATATAATGGTAAAAAAAAATTAAGCTAGACTAACAGATTATACATTTTGGATTATCTCTCTGTGTTTGAAATATTATAATGTGTCTAGGGTTGTAATGGAAGGATTTTTTACTCTGACCTGAGAATTAGCTCAGTCCTGGCCCAAAATTGGAATATTGCTCCTCCTACCTCTATTGTCTGTAGGGTGCATTGGAGCATCTTAATGTCAAAAAGCAAGAATTCATCAAACTCATTAAACCATTTATTTGACTGTTTGGGGGCCTGATTATTAAATATTTATAAATATGTCAGAATGAGATCTGAGACTGCTTTTGTTATAACATACCATCTGGAAGTGAGGACCCTGCATGTGTCACCTGCTTCTATTTACTGGAAGCCATGGATAGCTACCAAAAAGCAACTAATCACTGTGTATGACCAAACTGGCTTAGGTACTTGCAAACAGCACTACAGCTCCTTCATTATAACGTTATAACCAGATAAATATCTGTAAAATTTGTACTTGTTTTATTTTTATTTTTTTTTAAGATTTTATTTATTCATTTGACACACAGAGAGAGATTACAAGTAGGAAGAGAGGCAGGCAGAGAGAGAGGAGAGAGGAGGAAGCAGGCTCCCCGCTGAGCAGAGAGCTCCATGTGGGCCTCGATCCCAGGACCCTGGGATCATGACCTGAGCCGAAGGCAGCGGCTTTAATCCACTGAGCCACCCAGGCGCCCTGCACTTGTTTTAAAGATACCTTCTTCTTTCTCTTGTTATTCCTTTATAGCACCAATTGGAATTTAAATATATGTATCTGATTCACAGAATCTGGTAGAATTAGAGGAAGAACAAAATCCAGGGAAAATCTAAGAAAATAATAATAAAAATTATTATGATGGTATAGGGGACGGGTTCTGTGACTGGTAAAAGAATTGACATAAAACAGATTAAAAGGAGAAAAAAAACCCTCAAAACTAATAACATATATATGCACAAGAGCCACACAAAATATGAGACTCCAAAAGTGGCCAGAGGATTGGGACTTTTATACCATCTTTAGCTAAGGAAAGGGGCAAGAGTTGGGGGCTAGAGGGAGTATGAAATTCATAGGAAGGTGAGAAGAGGGAATATATGGTAAACAAAAGTTACCCTGTCATGCATTTCAGTCTTTCAGGTGAAAAAAATGTCATTTCTGATGGTAGTTCTTTTTCTGGTACAGGTTGTCTTTCAAATGGAAGTTTCCTTTAGGGGTGCCTAGGTGACTCGGTCAGTTAAGTGGTTGCCTTCAGCTCCTAGGATCAAGTTCCACATCAGGCTTCCTGCTCAGCCTAGAGCCTGCTTCTCCCTCTGCCTGCCACTCTGCCTACTTGTGCTCCTTCCCTCTCTTGGTCAAATAAATAAATAAATAAATAAGTTTTAAAAAAGAAAAAAAAGGAAGTTTCCTATATTAATGTAGATTTCTTCCACAAATAGGGAAATTTCTTTTAGGCAATTAACGGGGGAGATAAGAGTTTCTTCTGAGTCATCCTGGTTCTTGATTGCCTTTAGCTCAAAATAATCCACTTGTCAAAGTTGCATATTTGGGGTGTCATGCTCTATACTCTTCATCAATAATAATAACAACTTTTTCCTACTACAAAATTAACTCTACCTCTCAGCATATACAAAAATACATTCTCCATGTATTGAAGAACTAGACATAAACAATTTTAAAAAATCATAGAAGAAACTAGTATTTTCATAATCTTGGGGGCAGGGAAGCCTTCTGAAATATAACCCAGGATAAAACAAAAACACAAAACCCCCCAAAAAACTGAAGATTGAGATATTTAATTAGATAAAAGTGAAACACTGAGGTATGACAGAAGATGTCAGGAAAAATGTTAAAAAGCAACAATCTGGCAGAAAATATTTTCAATGTGTAAAAAAAGTCAGAAAATAATTACTTGTAATTGCACTAATTAAATGATGACAGAGATGATGGTTCTTAATCACTTGGAGGGCGTGTATATCTGTCATTTATTTCAATATCATAATTTTTCCTCACTTAATGACATAATTTGAATATATTTCCATATTATTAATTACGCTTCTAGAACATAATTGTTAACAGCCCAACAGAATTCCACTGTGCTGTGTATGGTATAGAAGTTGCAGCTACTGCAACAGCACTACTCTGGAGGAGACTAAATTGAACACTGTCATCAGAGACCCTCCTCCATCCTTCTCCCAGCCAGTGATACACACTGGGTCCTTTAGATAAATGCTGGACAAATATTGAGCCTGCATGGTGTGCCTGTGTCTCATGATCCAGTATTGCCTGCCTCTCATGGCTCAGATTCATCAAAACCTTTCTTCTTTTTCTTCCTTTTAAGCAGATGAAAAAACATGCAATAGCATGAAACCAGAAAAAGTGTGAAAAACCCATGATGAATTTTCTCAAATTATAAGCAGCTTTCTTAATTAATATAGATACCATCCTTCTCATCAACAGATATTTTCATAAAATAATAGGAAACTGAGTTTCACATATAATCAAATACAATAGCTTGTCTTTCCTGATACCCTTAAATAATCCTTTAGTTCAGAGAGATATCAGATAAGACTCATTTTAAGAGTAGTTTCTTACCGATAGATTTTGCAAATTTTTTTTCTACTAGAGCAAACAGTATAATTTATCTAATTAAAATGAATTTAAATTTTGTTTTGGAAGTTCAAATGATTTTTTTCAAAATGTTAAAAGCTTTACATTTAACATGTTACATTCATGTAACAAGTTAAATAAAAACAGTGAGATTGCTTTCATGAAATTAAAATACATTTTAAAATACAGTATTTTAATGTTTTTATAAATTCATGACATAGTAATAAATTCTCCTGATTAAAAGATAAAAGGGCATAAATGTGAGAAATAGAAAAAACCCATTCAAAATCTCATAACTGTTAATAGTTATTGTATTTCTTTTCATTTTCTAAGCAGAGGTCTCTCTCTTCTTTCCTCTATGGATACTACTGCATTACACAATACAATGTGAATTCTTCATTTTTCATATGACATAAAACAAAAAATTTTAACAGAAATTTAATTCTATGAAAAGGATCCTTCATCCAAATAATGTACATTTGAGATATGGACCTTCCATCTAACAGCCAGAAAGAAGACCACGTTAAAATAGATATGTCCATAAGTGAGTTCCTGTTCTGTACAGAACCTTTTTGGAATTTACAGAAGATACTTGGATAACATTCTTCATTTCAGCTTTCTTCCCAATGGCAAAGAGAATGGCTTTTGGCAGCTCAGCTTGTGATATACTGCCAATCACCAGAGGCAATGCCTGACAATTAACTTAGAGAATCTCATTGCTTTTGACTAATGGAAAAGGAAAAGGATAGTTTCCAATTTATAAATATTTGGTTTATTATTGCATGGCAGACATGAAACAGATTTTGTGAAAAGATATTGTTTTTGTCAAATATATGCTTCCAATAGGTTGGCAAATAGACATCTTGTGTCTACAGATCAGTGATAGTTACAGCAGCCATCCCTTAGGTACAGGCAGCTCTGAGGGTCATTGTACCTACAACCATTTTCAAGCATTGAACTGGGCTTTTACATTTGTTCTTAACCTGGGTCCAGACAGGAGCCCCTCATTCCATTATGCATTTCCCTTCAATGAACTCTAGCCTCCCTAAAGAAAGCCTGCTGTGGAAGGCGTGGTCTTCTCAAATATCACTTACATAGATTGCTTTATGTAGAGGAAATAAATAATGTACAGAAAATAAAATTAATGCCACTAACCCGAGGTATTTTATTTATTTCTGACACCGGAATTCCCATCCTAGGAGTAGAAACCTTGACTCTCTGAAGAATGAAAAGCACATAGTACAACCATTTCAAAGCAAAACCCCCAGTGTGCACAAAACACAGCTTTGGATAAAAGATGGCAGCTGCAGAGCTGGAATGGTAGCTGGTTGCCATGGTTACCAAGGCTCTGATTCAGCCACCATATGCCACCTGGTGTTCTTCGCCTGAAAAAGCAGGTCTGCAGTGTCCTAGATTGGAGATGGAGCTGTGATGGCCATAGTTCTGGAGAGCAACAGTACTGGCCTGGTCTTTGTGCTATTTTACCCATTGACATAAGATTTTGGGGCCACAGAATTATCATTTAAGGCAGGAGTTCAGTTGGGGGAAACACAGATGCACTCCCTCTTAAAAAAATCATTCTCATATGGAAACACTGCTATGTGTATGTTTGTTCTCAAAGATCAGTCTTTGTCCTCTTTTCAGAGCAAATTTGCTACCCAGATCTGCTTGGTCATACAATATTGCAATAGTAACAAACCCAAAATGTCAGTTACAATGGTTGCTGAATATTAGAATATACCAATTCTCAGGCATCCAGAATATTTAGTACTCTTATCTCCTTCTAAAAGTGCTGTATGACAAAGAATAGCTGTTTGACTTTATTTTAATGTTGAATTGTGTCCAAATTTCATTTATTTATATAAAATATAGAATTTCATATACTTGTTTTATATACTATATTTTAATATACAAATACAAATTATACATCAATTATAATACAATATCTACATAAACTTTTTTAAAAGATTTTTTAAAAAATTAACATATGATGTATTATTTGCTCCAGGGGTACAGGTCTGTGAATCATCAGGCTTACACCTTTCACAGCACTCACCATAGCACATACCCTCCCCAATGTCCATAACCCAGTCACCCTAACCCTACCCCCCACTACCCAGAAACCCACAGTTTGTTTTGTGAGATTAAGAGTCTCTTATGGTTTGTCTCCCTACTGATCCCATCTTGTTTCATTTTTTCCCTCCGTACCCACCACGACCCCCCGCCCTGACTCTCAAATTCCTCATATCAGAGAGATCATATAATAATTGTCATTCTCTGATTGACTTATGTCACTTACCATAATACCCTCTAGTTCCAACCACATCATTGCAAATAGCAAGATTTCGTTTCTTTTGATGGCTGCATAGTATTCCATTGTATATATATACACCACATCTTTTTTAACCATTCATCTGTTGATGGACATCTAGGTTCTTTCCATAGTTTGGCTATTGTGGACATTGCTGCTATAAACATTTGGGTGCACATGTCCCTTCAGATAACTACATATGTATCTTTAGGGTAAATACCCAGTAGTGCAATTGCTGGGTTGTAAGGTAGCTCTATTTTCAACTTTCTGAGGAACCTCCATACTGTTTTCCAGAGTGGCTGCACCAGCTTGCATTCCCACCAACAGTGTAGGAAGGTTCCCCTTTCTCTGCATCCTCACCAACATCTGTCGTTTCCTGACTTGTTGATTTTAGCCATTCTGAATGGTGTGAGGTGGTATCTCACTGTGGTTTTGATTTGTATTTCCCTGATGCCNTTTCTCTGATGCCGAGTGATGTTGAGCACTTTCTCATGTGTCTGTTGGCCATTTGGATGTCTTCTTTGGAGAAATGTCTGTTCATGTCTTCTTCCCATTTCTTGATTGGATTATTTGTTCTTTGGGTGTTGAGTATGAGGAGTTCTTTATAGATTTTGATACTAGCCCTTTATCTGAGATGTCATTTTTGATATCTTCTCTGATTCTGTGAGTTGTCTTTTGGTTTATTGACTGTTTCCTTTGCTGTGCAAAAGCTTTTGATCTTGATGAAGTCCCAATAGTTCATTTTTGCCCTTGCTTCCCTTGCCTTTGGTGATGTTTCTAGGAAGAAGTTGCTGTGGCTGAGATCAAAGNGTTGCTGCGGTTGAGGTCGAAGAGGTTACTGCCTGTGTTCTCCTCAAGGATTTTGGTGGATTCTTGTCTCACATTGAGGTCTTTCATCCATTTTGAGTCTATTTTTGTGTGTGGTGTAAGGAAATGGTCCAGTTTCATTCTTCTGCATGTGGCTGTCTAGTTTTCCCAACACCACTTATTGAAGATACTGTGTTTTTTCTATTGGACATTCTTTCCTGCTTTGTCAAAGATTAGTTGCCCATAGAGTTGAGGGTCCACTTCTGGGCTCTTTATTCTGTTCCACTGATCTATGTGTCTGTTTTTGTGCCAGTACCATACTGTTTTGATAATGACAGCTTTGTAATAGAGCTTGAAGTCTGGAATTGTGATACCACCAACTTTGATTTTCTTTTTCAACATTCCTCTGGCTATTTGGGGTCTTTTCTGGTTCCATATAAATTTTAGGATTATTTGTTCCATTTCTT
>LNAC01000057.1:4124741-4207034 GCA_002007465.1 Ailurus styani
TTGTGGTTGAGTTCTAGTTTCAGAGCATTATGGTCTGAAAATATGCAGGGAATGATCCCAATCTTTTGGTACCTGTTGAGACCTGATTTGTGACCCAGAATATGGTCTATTCTGGAGAATGTTCCATGTGCACTGGAGAAGAATGTGTATTCTGTTGTTTTGGGATGGAATGTTCTGAATATATCTGTGATGTCCAACTGGTCCAGGGTATCATTTAAAGCCTTTATTTCCTTGTTGATCTTTTGCTTCGATGATCTGTCCATTTCAGTAAGGGGGGTGTTAAAGTCCCCTACTATTATTGTATTATTGTCAATGTGATTCTTTGATTTTGTTATTAATTGGTTTATATAATTGGCTGCTCCCATGTTAGGGGCATAGATATTTATAATTGTTAGATCTTTGTGTTGGACATATCCTTTAAATATGATATAGTGTCCTTCCTCATCTCTTATGATATTCTTTGGCTTGAAATCTAATTTATCTGATCTAAGGATTGCCACTCCAGCTTTCTTTTGATGTCCATTGGCATGGTAAATTGTTTTCCACCCCCTCACTTTAAATCTGGAGGTGTCTTTGCGTGTAAAATGAGTTTCTTGTAGGCAGCATACCGATGGGTCTTGTTTTTTTTATCTATTCTGATACCCTGTGTCTTTTAGTTGGGGCATTTAGTCCATTTACATTCAGGCTAACTATTGAGAGAGATGCATTTAGAGCCATTGTATTGCCTGTAAGGTGACTGTTACTGTATATTGTGTCTCTTCCTTTCTGGTCTATGTCTTTCAGGCTCTCTTTGCTTAGAGGACCCCTTTCAATATTTCCTGTAGGGCTGGCTTGGTGTTTGCAAATTCCTTTAGTTTTTGTTTGTCCTGGAAGCTTTTTATCTCTCCTTCTATTTTCAATGACAGTGTAGCTGGAGACAGTATTCTTGGGTGCATATTTTTCTCGTTTAGTGCTCTGAATATATATCCGGCCAGTTCTTTCTGGCGTGCCAGTCTCTGTGGATAGGTCTGCTGTCAACCTAATATTTTACCATTATACACCTCTTGTTCTGAGCTGCTTTTGGGATTTTCTCTTTGTCACTAATACTTGTAAGTTTTACTATTAGATGACGGGGTGTGGACCTATTTTTGTTGATTTTGAGGGGGGTTCTCTGTGCCTCCTGGATTTTGATGCTTGTTCCCTTCACCCAATTAGGGAAATTCTGTACTATAATTTGCTCCAATATACCTTCTGCCTCCCTTCTTCTTCTGGGATCCCAATAATTCTAATATTGTTTCATCTTATGGTATCACTTATCTCTCAAATTCTCCCCTCATGGTCCAGTAGTTATTTGTCTCTTTTCCTCTGCTTCTTTATTCTCTGTCATTTTGTCTTCTAAATCACTAATTCTGTCTTCTGCCTCATTTATCCTAGCAGTAAGAGCCTTCATTTTTGATTGAACCTCATTAATAGCTTTTTTGATTTCAGCCTGGTTAGATTTTAGTTCTTTTATTTCTCCAGAAAGAGTTTTTATTTCTCTAGAGAGGGATTCTCTATTATCTTCCATGCTTTTTTCGAGCCCAGCCAGCACCTTAATAATCATCATTCTGAACTTTAGTTCTGTCATATTATTAATGTCCACATTGATTAGGTCCCTAGCCGTCGTTACTTCCTCTTGTTCTTTTTTGTGTGTTGATTTTTTCCCATCTTGTCATTTTATGCAGATAAGAATAGATGGATGAGACTGGGGCACCTGGGTGGCTCAGTGGGTTAAAGCCTCTGCCTTTGGCTCAGGTCGTGATCTCAGGGTCCTGGGATCAAGCCCCACATCAGGCTCTCTGCTCAGCAGGGAGCCAGATTCCTCCTCTCTCTCTGCCTGCTTCTCTGCCTACTTGTGATCTCTCTCTCTTTGTCAAATAAATAAATAAAATCTTAAAAAAAAAAGAATAGATGGATGAGAGAACAAAATACTAAAGGGTAGCAATGACCCCAGAGAAATATACACTAATCTAATCAGAAGAGACCTGGAACTGGGGGGAGAAGAAAGAGGGAAAAAACAAAAAGCCACCCAAACAAACAAAAAAACAAAATCAAACAAACAGAAACAAAAACAAGAAATAAAATAAAACAAAACCCTATATCTATATCTATATTATCTATTTCTGTTTCTATATCTATCACTGTCTCTGACTCTATCTCTATCTATTAGAATGGTGAATTGAACAGACCCTGTATGTATACAAAAAATAAAGTTAAATACAATGAAGGGATAAAATATGAATATAACAATGGAAATTTAAAAAGATTAAAAAGTGTTGATAAGATATAATAGTTAAAAACATTTAAATAGGAAAAAGGAAAAAATTTAAGAGTAAGAAAAAAATAAAATTCAAAGAATTTAACTTTGAACAACTAAAGAATCATGGGAAAAATCCATTAATTCTCTGCATTGCTTTCCCCTAGCTCTGGAGTTCCACAATTCTCAGCAATCTGTGAACTTGGCTTTGGCTGGATTTTCTTTCTGACTTTCTGGGGGAGGGGCCTGTTGCTGTGATTCTCAAGTGTCTTTGCCCGAGGCGGAATTGCACCGACCTCTCCAGGGGCCAGGCTAAGTGATCAGCTCGGGTTCGCTCTTGGGAGCTTTTGTTCCCTGAATGCTTTCCGTACAGCTTTGGAGGACGGGACTGAAGATGGCGGCTCCCAGTCTCTGACCCGGAGCTGCCGAGAGCCCGGGGCCTCACTCCTCAGTGCGCCTCAGAGAAAAGCAGTCAGTCCCTCCCTTCTCCCTGGTCTCCCGGGAGCTCACCCGGCCTGTGAGTGAGCGTCTCTCTCTCTGGCGCATGGCCCTGTTTAGAATCTCCGAACCCATCAGATTCCTGCAGCCACTCCTGCACTGCCCCTCCTGGAGGAGGAAGGAGGGGGTCTCTCCAGGTCTGCCACCCATGGGGTCCCCGCTCACAGAGCAGTGGTCCGACTGTGCTTTGGATCTCAGCCCAAGGTAACACGGAGCTGAGAGATACCTTCTCAGCTTGGCTCTGTCTTTCCTCTCGGTTTTTCCTCTCTGATACCTTGGAGCTCTGTCACTCTCAAGCACCCCTGGTCTTTTTGGTGTCCCCGTGGGTCCTGAGACCACACTGTCCCCGTGAGGTCTTCACCCCCCCCCTTAGCCTCTGGGGTGATGTCCCTCAGTGGAGCCGACTTCTAAAAGTCCCAATTCTGTGCTCCGCTGCTCGCTCACTTGCTGGGATCTGCCCCTCCTCCCAGGGTCTATCTTCAGATTCACTTCTCCACATGGCCTACCTTCCAGAATGTGGTCGATTTTCTGTTCCTAGAATTGTTGCTCTTCTTCTCTTCGATCTCCTGTAGAATTTGTAGGTGTTCAGAATAGTTTGATAGCTATCTGGGTGAATTTCTGGGACCTGACGATAATCGGTCTCCTACTCCGCTGCCATCTTGCTCCTCCTCCTCTTTTTGTAATAGTATCCCAGTTAGAAATGGAAATTAAGAAAATAATTTACAGTAACAACATATCTATAAATTACTCAAGAATAAATTAAACGAGAAAGGAGAAATGCTTGTCTGAGGAAAACTATACAGTTTTACTGAAGGACATAAAAAAGAGCTGAATACAGAGTCATACATGATTCTGGACGGGATGATTTCATTTAATAAAACTGCCAATGTTTCTCATATATAAGTAATATCTATTTCATGCAATCCCAAACGGAATAATTACCAAGAAATTGCTGAAAAAGAATAATAGTGAGGGAGGGCCGAACATACTAAAATATATTATAAAGCAACAGTAATTGGTAGCTTTGCTGGAGAAATAAACAAATAGATCAGAGGAATAAAAAAGAACCCAGAAATAGACTCATGTACATATGGAAGTTAAGGATATGGTAAATGAGGCATTTAATACCAGAGAGGAAAGAATAGCTCCTTGAATAAATGGCACTGGGACAACTGGATTTGCATTTAAAAAAAATGAAATTGTAACTCTACTGCATAGCAAATACAGAAGCATTTCCAGATGAGATAAAGACCTAAATGCAAAAACAAGGAAAAGAAAAAACTGGGATGATTGAAAAATAAAGGTGATTTACATAATTTTAAGATAGGGTAAAAAAAGTCAGAATATCTAAAGGAAAATGCTAATAATTTTGACTATATGACATTTTATTTTATATATATTATATATAAGTTGCACGTTAATGTATAGGGGATTGAGTTAATCATATGCTTCACTTTATGGCACATGATTATAAGTGTGGGTGAGACTCTTCTTTTTTTTTAATATATATACATTTACATTTATGTATTTTCATTTATCCCTTTTTATCTTCTGACTCCCTCACATGCGTAAGCAACCATTCTAATATTTTAAATGCATGTTCTTTTGTTTGCATTGCTCTAAATGGGTAATGTTGTTTAGGATATATGTCCCTATGCAAACTGCATCATGTTTTGGATCTCATTCTGTTTATTTCTTTTTTTCTCTGTCACTTAGTGCTATGTTTTAATGATCCATATTGCTGTGTTTACAATTAACCTGTTGCCTTTTCTGGCTGCATAGTACTCCATGGTGTTCATTTACCATATTTTACTCACTCTCTTCAACCATGTAATTCCAGATTACTTCTTATACCCAAGTAATAACAAACAATGCTTCCACAAATATCCTTGTGCATGCAACCTTGTGGACATGGGTGGGAATTTCTTTTGGATAAATACTCAGATGTGGAATAGATGGATCATAGATTCATGCACAGACTGAATTTGGTTAAGTGTCAGATTGCTCTCCAGAGTGACTGTGCTGGTAGAATACACTTGGGTCATCAGTTCATGAAGACCAATGTTCCCCAAATTTTCTAATTTAGCAGGTATAAAGTGAACTCATTGTATTGTTTTCTAATTTATATTTAAAGTGAGTCACCTGCAGATAGCATATTATTGGGTCTTAAATTTTTAATTAGTCTGATAATCTCTGCCTTTTAATTTGAATTCTCAAATTACATTGCATTTAATTCTATATTGACCAGATTTGTGTCTACCATCTTGCTATAAGCTTTCTATTTGTTCCATCTGTTCTTTGATCCCTTTTTCTTCTTTTTCTGCCTTCTTTTGGATTAACTGAATATTTTAATGATTCTATTTAACTCTACTATTGACTTATTAGATCTTTTTTATAAATGGTTGCCCTAGAGTCTCCCTGATGTGTTTAATTCAAAGCAGGATATTGTCAAATAACATCATATCCCAAATATTATTATAATATCATTCCATTTTTCCATCAGGTAGCTAGTTGGCAGCGAGTCTACAGGTCAGTCTGGGTATTTTGTCCTTGAGAAGGCCAAGTATTGATATATAATAACTTCATTGGTTCATGGATTCTCCAAAAGATTTTGGGAGTTTACATGCAATAGTTTTTTCTATGTAATGTCTGCTTGTCATTCTATTAGCCCTACCCTTAGTTAGGCCAGGGAGGTACCACTTTGCTCAGAGGAATTTCTCAAATCCCACTTTTGGTCAGATAAGTTCCTAACCAAATAAATTTCTTTTTTTTTTTCTACCTCAAATAAGTTTCTACCCAAATAAGCCCTACCCTTAGTTAAGCCAGGGAGGTACCACTTCGCCCAGAGGAATTTCTTAACTCCCACTTTTGGTCAAATAAATTCCAAATGGAGCAGGTTTGGCCAGAAAGGGTTAGTCTCTTCTTGACACATTTTAATGGATGTCAGCTTGGGATAATGGAATGGCTGTGGAGTAACATCTTAGTGCCTGGCTATCAGGCAGTGGGGAAGGACACAAAAGTATGAGGACAACTGTAAATATTAAGAGAAAATTGAGAACCTAAGGTTTGGCAAGAAAAGTAGCTTTCCTGAGTTTAAATAAACCATTTTCTGTGTGCCTTTATGGACTAGTTTTTTATTTGGTTCATCATCAGAACTAACTTATGGGTCACACACTTGAAACTTCTCATTAGAGTAGAATCTTTGAAGAAAACAGTGAAATCTAGTGTCTTAGATCCTTTTTGATAAGTTTTGACATTAGGATTTGTTTTAAATACTTGGGAAGGCTGAAAATAAATGCAACAATTGGAAATTAATAGTGGTGCCCATACTAAAAAGGGGAGGAAGGAAGGAAAAAAGGGAGTTGAAATAACAAATAAAACATATGCTTAAACATGAATCTTGTATTTTGATTATGAATCGTGATTTGAAGGTCTTGGCAGGATGCCGTCATCTTGATTCACATATTCTTGAATTAAAGAATTCACAGGAAGCTGTCTCCTTTGCTGGTGGTCCGTTTCTGGGACCTTTTAGTTGCCCTTGGGGTTGATGTTTCTAGCCAGTTTGTATGGCCAGGTTGTAGAATTTTAAGTTCTTCTCTCCCCTTCTCCTTTCTGTGGTATATATAATGTGAAATTTATCATTTTAACCATTTTTTATGTGTACAGTTCAGTGGCATTAAGTACAGTCACATTGTTGGGTGACCATCTTCACCATCCATCTCCAAAACTTTTTCATCTTTCCATACTGAAACCCCATACCTATTAGAACGCTAACTCCCCATCCTCTCACTCCTCCCTAATGCCTTGCAACCACAATTCTATCTGCTTCTGTGAATTTGACTACTCTAGGAACCTCCTATAAATGGAATCATACAGTATTTGTCTTTCGTGACTAGTTTATTTCACTTAGCAGAATGTCCTCAAGGTTCATCCAAGCTGTAGTACTTCTAGACTAGCTACTCTGTAGAGCTGTATTGCTTATGTCCCTTTTGCGTATGTAGCTGGCACCTGCTGTATATAATGAACTACATAAATAAGTTAATGCTCAATGAGATCAAGATATCTCAAGGTGCCTTTTTCTTCTTAGAGCTTTGGGAATGATGTGGGCTTTTCAGTTTAATATGAGTAGTTTGCATACATCAAAAAATTTTTATCTATATTGATTAAAGATATTTCTGGGCAGGAAAACAAAATCCATTAAGTTTTTGTATCAGCATGTAAGTCTTTTGGCAAAAGACTATTTCAGTTCAACCAGAACATTTATTTATAAATAATGATTAAAAGATACATCAGAGCTTGGAATAATACAAAATGAAATTCATTTGTGAATGTTCAAATGGTTCTTGAGGTAGGTTTCAGTTCTTGCTTGCAGCTTCAGTTTTTTAGGGGTTTATAAAAATTATGAATAAAGCAGGGTTCTGACAATAATAAAGATTTTTTTTTCTTACAGAATCTAGGTTAGATAATTGCCTTTCTATTGACTATAAAGCTTTACTTTCTCTTTGATACAAACTAGTGGGAATCAAAAAATGCATTTTCTTCCCTGGTTTTAAACTTAAAATAAGTAAATAATTTATTTATAAATGAATAATTAAATGATTCAATAAATCAAATAAATAATTAAATAATAAACAACTAATTAAATAATTGAATTAAATTAATTTATAATTTACTTATAAATAAATAATTTCTCTTGACTATAAAACTTCACTTTCTGTTTGGTACAAACTAGTGGGAACCAAATAATGCATTTTCTTCCCTGCTTTTAAACTTAAAAATGAGATTTTTTTTGGCAATGGTGGATTATCTTCAATAATTTTATTTGATTTCACAGAAAAACTGGGAAAATCCTTGATTTTCATAGCATGGCAACTTCATATACACCTTTGAAGACACAATATCTGCTATTAAGTATAGATGTTAATTCTTAAGCCTCTGATCATGTGGCATGCTTGGGTATTAGATAACTATATCTGAACAGAAGTGTTTATGAATAGTGGAAGAGGTTTAGCATCGTTACAAATTGCCAGAGGTTGGACTGTGGTTATAGCTGTTAAGGAAGGAAAAGATCTATATAGGATCTGGCTTCCAAGAGAGGGCTTTTGCAATCTTCATTTATAGCAACCAACTTTTGTATCCTTCTGAGAGAGAGAAGATTAAAAGGCAGAGAAGTAAGACCTATCTAGTTGTTTGTCCATGAGTACTAAGTATCTGTCATCTTATCAAGTTTATCTTGGCAAAGATAGACTTCATTACCATTTAAAGGCATTTTCACCTTTTAATCTGCTAATTGATAACCATTCTATAGTTTTTGTAAAAAAGGAAGGGCAAATTAAAGTGATGTTTAGTGACCAATGTGTTGTACTTTATTTTAGGTTAAAAAACAAAATTCAAATGAGTAAACTTTAAAAATTTTATTGGCTTTATTCACCTATTCATGAGTCAGACAGCATCCAATCTAGCAGATGGAAAGAGCCAAGTAGCTGCACAAGATGAAAAACTTTTAAAGGCAGAAGGGAACAGGAACAGGGAAGTTGTACTAGGCAAAAAATGGATTGGTTGGGTTTGGCAGGGGTGTGTGAAGCAGATTACCTAACTAGTACCTAACTGATCAGATGATTTCTGACTGACCAGTTTAAGATTTCATTTCTGAGAGAGATGAAACTATAATTAAGTCTTGGTTTGGTGAGGTGAGACTTGGCATCAGAGACTCCATTTGGGGCCTGTTGTCTTGGTTTTAATACTTAGAAAATTTGTGGATATTCAAAGGTAACTCAATAATCAACTCAATTTAATATTTAAAGTTTTACAAGTAAGGATTGGGTATTTACAATTTATGCTGGCATATTAAGTCTGTATGATTTATAGCATTGTAAGGATCCTTCTTATAAAAGTTATTATAATTTAATTTAGTTTGACACATAATTTTAATATTTTATAATCTTATATGAATTAGCTTATTTGACCATAAAAATCAGTAGAGAAAATTTAGAAAACTCAAATTCATTATCCTTTTTATTAGAAAATAAATCCAAGAAAATATGCTAAATAATTTTATAGTAGTAAAATCGAAGAAATGATAGGCATTTCTGAAACAAAAGTATTAAACCAATCTAATTTATCCAAGGAATCATCTTGATTATTATATAAGATTTTCCCTATATAACTATGTGTCAGATATTAAAATTTTTAAGCTGTTTAAAAATAATTTTTGCTTTTGACATGTTTCCAACTAACCAACTAGTTAACTGTTGAACTCATAGTTAAACTTTTTAAAAAACTTCTCTTGTTATTGCTTTATCAAAACACTTGTTCTTAGACTCAGTTCATTTAAAGCACAAACAGGAAAATGAAATTCCTGGAAACCTTTGAGTTTCTCTTGACGTTTATATTAATATTTGATATATTAATACTGTTTCTATTAGATAATTAGAATAAGAACTTGCCCCATTTAATGTTAATAAATCTTATAATTTGATTTATTTTTCCTAGAGGTAGATAAGATATATGTTTGCCTGAAAAAAAATTACATTTGTAAAAGGGAAATTTTATCAACTCTTGTGCAAGTTGGAGTTGGGATGGTGATAAGGCAGCAGAACAGAAACAGAGATGTTGGTATTTATAAGAATACTGATCCATTAAAGAAACAGACATATAATTATACATTAGGAGGACCCTCAGGGAAAAGTTATTATGGAAATGTAAGGAATTTTATAAATTTCTTCTAAATATAGAAGCATAATCTCTCCTTTTTTTCAGTCTCTATGTCCCTTATAGTAACAATCTCCTTTCTCTAGTGTCTTGTGTAGGACAACACCAAAACAAAAGGATCCAGGTCATTGCAGCAGGAATAATAGTCCTTCCTGATTCTGTAGAGTTGCTGCTATGCTTCCGCTATGCCACTCTTAAGCCTGTAGCTGTACCTTGATTAGATGAGTCAGAGAGCCTCATGCTGCATCAGAACCTGGGAGGAAGTGAGAAACTGCTTCATTTCAGCCTCCTAGGGAAGTGAGTGACAAATGACCTTATAGCAGTTCCCACAAGCCTCCTATGCGCTCACATTTTGGGAGGATCCAAGATGTTCAGCCAAGACTTGGATCAGCTGTGGTTCAAGCTTTGTCTCTGTAGCCTATATGGTTATATGCAAGGTCAATAGGTATCAGCACGTGGATGTTCTTTCACATTACATAGTAAAAAATCTGTCTTCAAGGACTTATTCTGAGGGATATATGAAGTATTCCAAAGGGATCTACTACCAGGGCAGAATGCAGTTTCCTGTTAAAAGAGCCTGGGAATAGAGGTGGAAAGTGATGGTGCTAATATAGTTAGATGTAGGTGTGACACCTTTGCCTCAAGGCAGACCTCTTCATGCCACACACCTCTGAAGAATGCTCCTAGAATTCTGGATGTCACCTGTGCATTTGGAGCCTCTATTCATTTGGTTCTGCTTCCTAGACTCTTAATCACCTAAGGCCATTGTAGGCAAAACCCTGTTCCTGTCTTCCTTGCAACTGGCTGGTCAAACCTATGTGCTGTTCTTGCTTCTTAGCCTTCTATAGTTGGTCCTAGGGTCTAAATTTCCTTTCAGTGGCTCCTTGCCCAGATGGTCCAGAGTTGGCAAAGAAATGTGGTTTATGGTTTCGATGATGACATTCACATATTTGGCTTCTTTGTCTCTCCCAGGGACATGTTAGAGGATAATATTAGTTTATACGTGATATAGTCACCTATGGGAAGAAAAGCTCTTCCTCTAGCCACCTTAGATTCTCTGGCCAGGGCATGCCAATTGGACTGACAAAGGATAGAATAACAAGAAAAAAAAAAATAACAGAAGTTAATTCATATGTTTTGTGCACGTAACACATGGGAGTACCCAGAGATAAGTAATGCTAAGGTTTGGTTAAAATTTGGATTTCTATTGCTCCTTTGCAAAGGAACAATAAATTTTTGGAGAACTGACATGACAAAGGAAAGAAATTCTGTGTGTCTGGGGAGTAGCAAGTTGTGGAATGACAAATATATGGGAGACTAATAGAAAGTAAAGGCTAGTTAGTAAGGTCTTATGTGAATTCCTCTGGTGCCATCTCCAGGGTGATAAGGATCTAAAGTTATCTCCAGTGATTAACTTTGGTCTTTCTTGGTAGAGAGGGAGGACACCTTTGTAAACTGATGTCTCCTTTTAGGGAGCAGGAGGGCAGAGTTTTCCTTGTATCTGTCTCTTCTCAGTTGCCTTCAACTCAAAATAATTTTTAGTCAAAGTGGGATCTTTTGGAGTAACAAATTCTGGTGTCCTTCAGTCATAATACACTGGTCCTTAGAGACCTATGGGACCCCTTTAATCTTGGTATGTCCTCCTATTTCCTCCTTCTATTGTCAGCTTCTCCTGCCCTGCCCCAAACCATAGTTTTATCCTGAAACTAAATGCCAGAATTGGCTTTGTCCTTTCCTTCCCCTTCCCCTTTCCTTCCCTTTCTTTTTTCCTTTCCTTTTTCCCTTCCTCTTTCCTTCCTCCCTCCCTTCCTTCCTCCCTTCCTTCCTTTCCCCCTTCCTTCCTTCCTTCCTTCCTTTCCTCCTTCCTTTCCCCCTTCCTTCCTTCCTTCCTTCCTTCCTTCCTTCCTTCCTTCCTTCCTCCCTCCCTCCCTTCCTTCCTTCCTTCCTTCCTTCCTTCCTTCCTTCCTTCCTTCTTCCCCTCTCCCTTTGTGTGTCTGTCTGTCTATATTGTCTGGTTCTTTGAAGTTACCCCAGGCTATGATCTGTTTTTCTCTCCAGTCTCAATATTGGATTACTCCTTACCCTCTTCTTGACTAGTATTCACTTAGATTAGAAAGAAGTGGGTTTCAACTTGAAGAACAAATATAGCTATTGTCTGCCCCTCAGAACTGTGTGTATAGAGGGAATTGCTCTAACAGAATGTGAGGTCCTTGGTACCTCCATCTTTTCTTTTTCTTTCTTTCTTTCCTTTTTTTTTTAATTGACTCTAAGCTTGAAGTATATCTGAAATTGCTGTTGTTTTTTGCAGCAGTGCTTTGTGCAATGAGCTTGGGTTACAGTTTTCTGTTCTTATTTCTTTACCAATCCAATTATTTTTGCTTTCTATCCTTACAGATTTTTCATTCACTGATGGTACCCTGTTTTTATTCTAGAGATGCTGTGGATTTGGTCTATCTAACTGACTCTCTGCTTAGTTACTTCAAGAAATTTAGGGCAGGAAGGAAATTAGATTACTGGCTTAACCTAATCTTTCAGATTGCTTCTATTTCTTAATAGCAGTCTGTTACTTATCAGAGCAAATTTCTCTTGACTCATGCTGTGGAAATAATTTAAAATTTCTGCTTCCTGCATTAACTCGTTTTCACTGGGACTCATTTCCCCATGTGCTTTAAACTAAAATACTAAAAGCATGAAAGCTGTTATCAGTTTAACAATCTGAGGGAAGATAAAATGCAAAAGAAAAGATATAGATGAGTTGTAAAGGATGGGTGGTTTACTGTAAGTGCAGTAAAAAATGAGCCTAAATGGATTAGTTTTAACTTATGTACAATGAGCTGAAATTATGGCATCAGGAATAAGCACATCGTAACATCTAGCAAGAAAGACTCTTGTGTTAGCAGGGTTCCTCAACCTTGGCACTGCTGACATTGTAGCTCAGGTAAATGGGGGGCTGTGAGGGCTGTCCTATGCATTGTTGGATGTTTAGCAGCATCCTTAGCCTCTACCTACTAAATGGTTATCACCTCCATTCACCTCCTACTAGTTGTGACAACCATAAATGTCTCCAGATGTCCCCAAGGGGAGGATGGGATGAAACTGCCTCCGGTTATGAACCCCTGTGTTAGAATAAAGAACCACTACTCAAAATAGCTTTTCTAATACTAGATGATAAAAATGTGTAACACAGAATTGTATGTCCATTATATCCAACTCAGTACTTTAAAATAGAATGTATCTTGCCACAATCCCATGAAATATTTAAAACATTGATTTATGATATTTGAGCTCAGCATGATTTAAAAGTGGAATATAAAAGCCAGGGGAAAAAAGTTCTAGCACTAGAAATTACAATAAGACAGGGACTCTTACAAACAAGACTAAATCAAAGAAGAAAGCAAAACCAAAATTCAGAATGTCTAGAAAAATAGCAAAATTGATTTATCAAATTTTAACTAAGGTAGTTGCTCAAAGTTCATTATATTTAATGTTTTTATTACTAACCAAGATAAACTAAAAAAAAATCCAAAATCAAGGAAATAGGTATTCAACTTAAGAAGTTAGAAGTCTATGGACAAGGGAAGAAAAATAAACAAGAGATCAGTAGAAGAAATTAAGAGATTAGTGAAATAGGAAACTGAAAGCTCAGCTAATGAATTTTCTTTTCCTTTGGGAAATTTGCTCTAAGCGAAATCCTGAAGAAAGAAGAAATAACTTGATAGACCATTAATTAGGTGATAGAAAAAATAAAAAAGACATACAAAATAAGAATGAAAAGGGGGTGGGGCGCCTGGGTGGCTCAGTGGGTTAAAGCCTCTGTATTCGGCTCAGGTCATGATCTCAGGGTCCTGGGATTGAGCCCCACATCGGGCTCCCTGCTGAGCAGGGAGCCCGCTTCCTCCTCTCTCCTCTCTCTCTGCTTGCCTCTCTGCCTACTTGTGATCTCTTTCTCTGTGTCAAATAAATAAATTAAATCTTAAAAAAAAAAGAAAGGAAAGGGGGAAATTAGCACAGATTTTGGAAAATTAAAGGGATCGGAAGAGTCCAGGAGTGTAAGGCAGAGAGTTCGGGGACTTCTGTTTACTGATGTATCCCAACTGCCTAGGATAGAGCCCAGCAGAGTAGCACATGAAAACCTTTGTTGACTAAATGAACAAATATATTTACACTTGCTGAATTATATGATATTGATAAATTTTGAGAAGATGAATTTGCAAATTGATCCCAGAAGAAATAGGAAATGTAGTCTCCCTATGGACAGAGCTGAAATTCTCAGGTAAATTCCACCAACATGTGAGGAACAAATAATTATTTTTTATTTATTTTTTTAAAGTTTTATTTAAATCCCAGTTACAGTGTTATCTTAGTTTCAGGCATAAAATTTGGTGATTCAACACATCCATGCAACACCAGGTGCTCATCACAAGTGCCCTCCTTCATCCCTATCACCTAATTTACCCATCCTGCACTGACCTCCCCTCTGGTAACCATCAGGTTGTTCTCTATAATCAAGAGTCTGTTTCTTGGTTTGTCTCTCTCTTTCTTTCCCTTTGCTCATTTGTTTTGTTTCTTGAAATCCACGTAAGTGAAACCACATGGTATTTGTCTTTCTCTGACTGACTTATTTCACTTAGCATTATACTCTCTATCTCCATCCATGTCTTTGCAAAGGGCAAGATTTCATTCTTTGTCATGGCTGAATAAAAGTCCATTGTATAAGTATACCACATCTCTATCTGTTCATTAATTGATGGATACTACAACTGCTTCCATATCTTGGCTATTGTACATAATGTTGCTATAAACATAGGGGTGCATGTATCCCTTTGAATTAGTGTTTTTGTGTTCTTTGGGGAATTACCCAGTAGTGAGATTGCTGGATTACAGGGTAGCTCTATTTTTAACTTTCTGAGGAAACTCCATACTGTTTTCCATAGTGGCTGTACCAATTTGCATTCCTACTAACAGTACATAAGTGTTCCTTTTTTTCTACATCCTAGCCAACACCTATTGTTAAGATTTTAAGTTTAGTCATTCTGATAGGTGTGAGGTGATGTCTCATTGTATTTTTGATTTGCATTTCCCTGGTGGTAAGAGATGCTGAGTATCTTTTTATCTGTCTCTAGGCAATCAGTATGTCTTCTTCTTTTTTTTCCCTTTCTTTCAAGTTTTTATTTAAATTCCAGTTAGTTAACGTAACAGTTTCAGGTATAGAATTTGGTGATTCATCACTTACATACAACCTCCAGTGCTCACCACAACAAGTGCTTTCTTTAATATCCATCACCCATTTAGCCCATCCTGCTACCACCTCCCCTCCATTAACCCTGTTTATTCTCTATAGTTAAGAGTGTTTCCTGGTTTGCCTCTCTTCCCACCACCCTGTCATGTTCATTTGTTTCTTAAATTCCATATGTGAGTGAAATCATACAGTATCTGCTTTCTCTGAGTTATTTCACTTTGAATACTTACCAGCTCAATCTATGTTGTTGCAAATGGCAAGATTTCATTCTTTTTTTATGGCTGAGAAATATTCCATTGTATGTATGTATACACACACATGCACACACCCCACATCATCTTTTGCCATTCATCAGTGGATGGATATTTGGGCTTTCCATAATTTGGTTATTGCTTTTTTTTTTTTGGAGGGATTTGGTTATTGTTGATAATGCTGCAATAAATATGGCCTTTATGATATTGAGGTATGTCCCGTCTATCCCCACTTGTTGAGGGTTCTTATCCAGAATGGATGCTATACTTAATCAAATGCTTTTTCTGCAATCCTTTAAGAGGATCATATGGTTCTTATGATTCCTTTTATTAATGTGGTATATCATGTTGATTGATATGTAAATATTCAACTACATTTGTAGCACAGGAATAAATCCCAGTCAGTTGTGGTGAATGATGTACTGCTGGATTTAAGGTACTGCTGGATTCAATTTGCTAGTATTTCACTGAGAATTTTTGCATCCATGTTCATCAGGAATATTACCTGTAGTTCTCTGTTTTAGTGGAGCCTTTGTCTGGTTTTGGAATGGGGATAATGCTGGCCTCATAGAATGAATTTGGAAGTTTTCCTTCCATTTCTATTTTTTGGAATGGTTTGAGAAGGATAGGTATCAACTCTTCTTTAAATGTTTAGTATAATTCCCCTGTGAAGCCATCTGGTTCTGAACTTTGGTTTTTTGGGAGATTTTTGATTACTGATTCCTTTTTTTTTTCTTCTGGTTATAAATCTGCTTAAGTTTTCTGTTTCTTCCTATTTCAGTTTTGGCAATTTATCTGTTTCTAGGAATTTATCCATTTCTTCCAGGTTATCTAATTTGTTGGCAGTTAGTTTCCATAACATTTTCTTTTTTTAAAAAAAGATTTTATTTATTAGAGAGAGCATGCAAGCAGCCAGAGAAGCAGGAAGAGGGAGAGGGAGAGAGAGAGAGAAGCAGGCTCCCCATTTAGTAGAGAGCCTGATGTGGGTGGGGCTTGATCCTAGGGCCTTGGGATCATGACCTGAGCCAAAGGCAGACACTTAACTGACTGAGCCACCCAGGTGCCCCAGTTTTCGTAATATTTTCTTTTTTTTTTTTTAAGATTTTATTTGTTTATTTCACAGAGGGAGAGAGATCACAAGTAGGCAGAGAGGCAGGCAGAGAGAGAGGGGGGAAGCAGGCTCCCCGCTGAGCAGGGAGCCCGATGCGGGCCTCGATCCCAGAACCCTGAGATCATGACCTGAGCCGAAAGCAGAGGCTTTAACCGAGCCACCCAGGCGCCCTTCATAATATTTTCTTATAATTATTTGTACTTCTGTGGTGTTGGTTGTTATTTCTCCTCTCTCATTTGTGATTTTATTTATTTGGGCACTTTCTCTTTTCTTACTGATTAGTCTGGCTAGGAGTTTATAAATTTTACTAATTTTTTCAAAGCTCTTGGTTTCATTGATCTGTTCTACTGATTTTTTTGTTTGTTTGTTTTTATATTATTTTTTTTCCTGCTTGATTCTTCATTATTTCCCTTCTGCTGGTTTTAGGCTTAGTTTGCTGTTCTTTTTCTAGCTCCTTTAGGTGTAAAGTTAGGTTGTTTATATGAGATTTTTCTTCCTTCTTGAAGTAGGCCTGTATTGCCATATACTTCCCTCTTAGGACTGCTTTTGCTGCTTTCCACAGGTTTTGGACTATCATGTTCCTGTTTTCATTTGTTTCCATGTTGTTGGTTTTTTGTAATTTCTTCTCTAATTTTCTAGTTGACTCATTCATTATTTAGTAGGATGTTCTTTAACCTCCATGTATTTGCAGTCTTTCCAAGTTTTTTTCTTGTGGTTGACTTCAAGTTTAATAGTGCTGTGGTCACAAAAGATGCAAGGTATGATCTTAATCTTTTTGTACTTTTTAAGACCTGATTTGTGACCTAGTACATGACCTATTCTGGAGAATGTCCCACGTGTACTTGAAAAGAATGTGTATTTTGCTGCTTTAGGAGAGAGAGTTCTAAATATATCTATTAAGTCTATTTGGTCCAGTGTGTCATTCAAAGCCATTGTTTCCTTGTTGATTGTCTGCTTAGATGATCTGTCCATTGTTGTAAGTGGGGTATTAAAATCTCCTACTATTATTGCATTATTATCAATGAGTTCCTTTAGTTTGCTATTGTTTTATATAAGGAACAAATAAAGCATCACTGTAATCTTTGTATTGATCTGTACATTTGCCTGTATGTTGTTTGTGTCCAAATTTTCCTTTTTTATAAGGCACCAGTCTTACTGGATTAGGAGCCACCCTACTCCATTATGACCTCATCTTAATGACTTACATATGCAATGACCTGCAGTGACCCTATTTCCAAATAAGGTCACATTCTGAGGTGCTAGGGGCTAGGACTTCAATGTTTTAATTGAGGGGTGGGGGCAGAATTAATCCCAAAATAGATGGGAAGCTTGTGAGGGGGGAGAGCAGAGGGAGAGTGACATGCAAAAGTTCATATCAGACCGTTAGTCTTTCCTGGACTTCCTGTTTTCTGTCTTCAATTCTTCTCCTTCATCTCTGTATAACTAAGATAGGGTTCCTCTCCTCTAATCTTTAGAAATATTTTTTCCCCTGAGAAATGGTAGGACTCATTCCCAGTGCCTATCTTTTAAAAATGGTTTGAAAGGTATGGTTGCTCCTCCACACCAACTCCCCTGAAATATTTTGAAGAAGTTTGATAACAGGGAACAGGGCTTAAGTTCCTGTTCTTGTACTATGATACCCTTTTTCCTTCCCTTTCCCCAGTGCTAAATGTACAGTAAGATCTTAGTCAAAAGTCTTTTAATTGAATTAAATTCAGATGATTCTTCCCTTTCCCCTGCCTTTAGCAACAAAATGGAGAGTCATGTGGTTCAATAAATCATCACACTTTATTATTTCTGGTAAACAAAACATTTTCCAGAGAACAGCATTACATTAGAATCAGTGGATACAGTGAGTAGAGATCAAATTTTCTTAAAGTGCTGATTTCTCAGAAGTGTATGAGCACTTAACAAGTACAAAAAGGTCACTGAAGATTGTCTGTAAGCAATTGGTCTTGGAAAGACATAATTTTTGAAGAACTCTCTTGCTCTATGAGAGTGACTTAATATGAGTAAAAGAATTCATTGTTCTAGTTGAATGGACAATTAATATATCTCTATGGCAGAATTCTAATAATCTTCTTATTCAAAAATTAAAAATTTACATGTAGTAAAATTACCAGTGTTCTTTCAAACTTGCTACTTTCTTGAAATTCACATAGTTATCCCAATGACACTTTCAAAGTCCTAAGTATAATAATTTTATGAAGCCACTTTTAAATTTTAATTTAATTTAATTATTTTTTATTAACATATAATGTATTATTTGCTTCAAGGGTACAGGTCTGTGAATCATCAGACTTACACAATTCACAGCACTCACCATAGCACATACTCTCCCCAATGTCCATAACCCAGCCACCCTATCCCTCCACCCCACCCCCCAGCAATGCTTAATTTTATTTTTTTTAAAAGATTTTATTTTTAAGTAATCTCTATACCCAACATAGGGCTTAAACTCATAATCCTGAGATTAAGAATCACATGCCCCACTGAGTGAGTCAGCCAGGGACCCATAAAGCTTCTTTTTAAATACTTTCTTTTAAAATAGTCATCTTTGGGGGCACCTGGATGGCTCAGTCAGTTAAACATCTGGCTCTTGATTTCAGCTCAGGTCTTGATCTCAGGGTTCTGAGTTCTGGTTTCCCAGCATGGAGCCTACTTAAAAAAATAGTCATCTTTGGATTAGTTTATGATTCAGGGTTTTATATTGTGTCTGTTGATTGTCTCAAGCTACTTTGCATAATGGTGGGTGTATAATGAGTAGGGCAAGAGTGATAGACAGTGGAAGAATGGATCACCAGTTATGTTCATTCTGAAGCCCTTGAAAGCATGCAAGAGAGAACCAGCATTTAGCCATCCTTCAAACTAGGTAAAAGCTAAGTGAACCCATATTGAATGGAAATAAACAACAACCAAATCATTATGTCTTTGCTGACCACTGTGGTGTTTAATTAGCTATACTTTAAGACGTTTCCATGCTGAACCCTTTCTCTTTACACAAGGTGCAGCAAATCACTTCCTTGTTAATAATGCATGTGTGGATCTTATCTTGGCTGTGTCTGTGTTATAGTCAGTGGTCCAAATCATCAAAGTCACTGCCAGCACTAGCATGCACTAGCTTATTACCCTCTTTGTTGCCCTGTTAACTGCTAAAGTAAGGAACTCAGACTACCAATGGCAGTGCTCGCATTCATGAGTTATTTATCTTCATATATTGCCTCTGCAGTCTTTTCTAAAGCCTAATGTTTTTCTGTCTGGACCCAGAAGACCTTGATCCAATAAAATATTAGCTTATAGTTTCCAAACAATTATTTCAAAAGATTTAAACATATTTTTTTCTTCATATACCTAAGCCAAAGTCATTTACACTGCATAAAACTCAAACATGTTAACATCACCACTTTATCTAAAGATAGTAAAACTTCTTAAATTTCTTCATCTGGAGGAACCAAGCAGCCCAAGGTTCTGGCATGCATGGGAGGGAAAAATCAGTTCAGGAGCATTCCGAAATCAGTATTCTTCATGAAATGGGTATTCAGGATGGTCACACCACCTGTTGAAATAATTCCCCAAAGGGAAAAAGTTCACTGCAAACGTTGCACAGCTGTATGTGTTACTAGTCTCCTTTGACAATTTCACTGACCCTTCCCTCTCTCCCTTATTCATTCCCTCTCTGTTCCTCTGTTTCCCCTCAAGCCAGCATCTTTTACTGAAGCCCTGGATAGCACCCTTGGGTAAGTGCATGTGTATGTGTGTCTGTGTCTCTGTGTGTGTGTTGGAAGGCTGGCTGCCTCCTCATCAACATTTTGCTCAGAAAAAAAGCACAGGAGGTGAGTAATGCCTGCCTGTAGTTTTTCATGCCCCTTCTCAATTCTTTCTTCCCTTCTGCTGTTTTGACACAGGCTGCCTTCCATGTCAATGATCCACATAAACATTTTTCTTTAAATTTCTATTATCCATCAGTACCACTCCCTTCACAGAGTTATTATCTGCCCTTCTCACTGGACCTCCTGAGAATTGAAAATTTGAGATCTAGAAGGTGATCAGTGAAGTAAGTTTCCACAATAATGATGATGATAATGAACCTATCCCTTAAACAACAGTGATGGAACAGTCAATAAAACAGGACTGGTGTGTATTATGCCTGCCATGGGCCATGTCTAAGATTCAGTTCTCTGCAAGTACTATGAGCTTTAAGTTAAAATATAAAATAATAAAAGCTCTTCAATGTTAAAGATCAACTGCATGAAAAACAGAGAAGAATCATGGCCTAGCATCCCTAAATGGTTCATTTTTTTGATCAGTGTGGCCTACTGTTTGTTTCTTCTTGCTAATTTTTCTAGTTATTTCCTATGAATTATTTTCCCAGTGTTGTGGGAATTAGGTATTAAACATGTCAAATGTCAAGCTAAATAATGTCACCAACTAACAGTAAAAAAAAAATCAGTATACTGGTGGATTGACTGTCTCTTACTATCTCTTCTTAATTTAATGATATTTAGTCAGTAGAAATAGTTCATCTTCAAGAGCTACTAATTAACCAGTAAGTATTCGTTAGGTCTGTGTTTGTGTTTACTTTTTTGTTCCCAAGGCTAAGTGGTACCTTTTGATGCCAAATAATGTTTGCCTTGGAAAATTCACATAAGGAGGCTGTTGTATTAATTCAGAAATAAATTCATAAATTTGATATTAGCATAGTCAGTATACTTTCTGACTCATGAGAAATAGTGGGACCAGTAAGATAAGTGTTCAAACTGTGTGAACCACCCTAATGAGCATTTTCCAAATGTTCACTTAGAGAGGAGATTACAAACAGATTACTATCCAGGTGATTTCAAGAACTGGAAATAGTAATGAATAAAAAGAAAAAAATGTGTATACGTACATATGTATGTGTGTGTGTGTATATATATATACATATATATATGTATATATATATATATATATATATATATATATATATATAAAAGAACCATGCATGTATGAACAGTAGTCTTTTGTTATTTTAAAGACCCTATACTATTTAGAGAATAAAGGGCTATTTCAGTTGATTAGCTGAATTTAGCAATATTTTGAAGGAGTGTAAGGAATTTTGCTTGTGGGAAGACAGCTAATAGGTGGGGTTAGAAGCTCCACATCTTACAGGCAAGAATTTGTCTAAAACCCTAGGTTCTTAGCTTCTAATGTGGTACTCTTTCTACTATGCTCCCATGTCTCTTTCTTTTTTGTTGATAATTTTGCTGTAAATTGTGCATCACTTTGATTTTTAGGAAAAAATAAATAGGTTTGATATTTGTATTAACATATATACACTATGACTTAATTCTCATCAAGGTATTTAGCCTGTCATTCCCCAATCTAAGTCATGGGATGTCATAAATGTCAGAAATCTTTTAAATAAAACTATAGGTCGTAGGGAGTTCCTAGAATAAATGTAATTTACCTGGACCTGTTTAATATTCAGAACATGCAGCCCACTGCTTTACCCTTGTGATTTCTGTGAAGCTAGGATAATCCAATACCACTGGGCAGTATTTGATGAATGGTCCCCCACACTCACATGAGCATCTCCACAAAGCGGACATTTTTATTCAAGGCCTCAATGTCCTTCATTTCTTCTTCAGTGAGGGAAAAGTCAAAGATCTGAAATACCAGAAGTAAAAGACATTATTGAAGGTAGAAAATGGGTCAAGCCTGGGATCAGGGAATGGGGACCTCAGCAGGAGCCCTTCAAAAATTTATGAGCATCCCCCCTTTTTTTTAATGAACATTCACCTTGACCTATTAAAAGAATTATTCACCTTGACCTAGTGGGATTTATTCCTGGGCTGCAAGGGCAGTTCAATATTCACAAATCAATCAATATGATATACCACATTAATAAAAGAAATGATAAGAACCATATGATCCTTTCAATAGATGCAGAAAAAGCTTTTGACAAAGTACAGCATCTATTCATGATAAAAACCCTCAAAAACGTAGGGATAGAGGGAATATACCTTAATATCATAAAGGCTATATACGAAAAATCCACAGTTAATATCATCCTCAATGGGGAAAAATTGAGAGCTTTTCCTCTACAGTCAGGAACAAGACAGGGATGTCCACTCTCACCATGTTATTTAACATAGTAGTGGAAGTCCTAGCCTCAGCAATCAGATAACAAAAAGAAATAAAAAGACAACCAATTGTCAAGGAAGATATCAGACCTTCACAATTTGCAGACGACATGATACTCTGTGTAGAAAACCCCAAAGACTCCCCCAAAATATTGCTAGAACTGATACATGAATTCATCAAAGTCACAGGATACAAAATCAATGTATAGAAATCTGTTATGTTTCTTTTTCTTTTCTTTTCTTTTCTTTTCTGTTTAAGATTTTATTTGAAAGAGAGAGAGTGTGAGTAGGGGGAAACAACAGAGGGAGAGGGACAAGCAGACTGCCCCGAGTGAGGATCCCAGTGCAGGGCTTGATCTCAGAACACTGAGATCATGACCTGAGGCAAAACCAAGAGTTGGATGTTTAACCAACTGAACCATCCACGCACCCCAGAAGTCTGTTGCATTTTTATACATCAATAATGAAGCAGCAGAAAGAGAAATCAAGGAATCAATGACATTTACAATTGGATCAAAACCCACAAGATATCTAGGAATAAACCTAACCAAACAGGGAAAAGATCTGTGTTCTGAAAACTGGAGAACACTTAGGAAAGAAGTTGATGACAAAAAGAAATGGAAGAACATTCCGTGTTCATGGACTGGAAGAACAAATATTAAAATGTTGAATCCATCCAAAGCAACCTATACATTCAATGAAATCCCTAGTAACATACAATTTTTCACAGAGCTAGAACAAAAAATATTTAAATGTATATGGAACCACAAAAGACCCCAAATTAAAAAAAAAAAAAAGACCCTGAATAGTCAAAGCAATCTTGTAAAAGAAAAGCAAAGCTGGGGGCATAATAATTCGGGACTTCAAATTATACTACAAAGCTGTAGTGATCAATACAGTGTGGTACTGGGATAAAAGCAGACACATAGATCAGTGGAACAGAATAGAAAACACAGAAATGAACCCACAACTATATGGTCAACCAATCTTCAACAAAGCAGGAAAGAATATCCAATGGAAAAAGACCATCTCTTTAAACAAATGGTGTTTTGTTGGACCACTTGCACCATACACAAAATAAATTCAAATGGATGAAAGACCTAAGTGTGAGACAGGAAACCATCAAAATCTTAGAACACAGGCAGTAACCTTTCTGACATTGGCCATAGCAACTTCTTATGAAACATGTTGCCAGAGGCAAGGGAAACAAAAGCAAAAATGGATCTATTGGATTTTATCAAAATAAAAAGCTTCTGCCCATCAAAGGAAACAATCAATAAAACTAAAAGGCAGCCTATGAAATGGGAGAAGATATATGCAAATGACATATCTGATAAAAGGTTAGTATCCAAAATATATAAAGGCCTCAACACCTAAAAAAACAAATAATCCAGTTAAAAAATGCACAGAAGACATGAATAGACATTTTCCCAAAGAAGACATACAGATGGCAAACAGCCACATGAAAAGATGCTCAACATCACTCTACCATCAGGGAAATACAAATCAAAACCATGATGAGCTACCACTTCATACCTGTTAGAATGACTAAAATTAACAACACAGGAAACAACAGGTGTTGGCGAGGATATGGAGAAAGGGGAACTTTTTACACTGTTGGTGGAAATGCAAACTGGTACAGCCACTCAACACAGCCACTGGAAAACAGTATGGAGTGTCCTCAAAAAGTTAAAAATAGAATTACCCTATGATCCAGCAATCGCACTACTAGATATTTACCTAAATGATACAAAAATACTGATTTGAAGGGGTACATGCACCCCAATGTTTATAGCAGGCTATCAACAATAGCCAAATTATGGAAGGAGCCCATATGTCCACAACCGATGATTGGAAAAAGAAGCTGTGGTACACCCAATGTTCATAGCAGCAATGTCCACAATTGCCAAACTGTGGAAAGAGTCGAGATGCCCTTCAACAGATGAATGGATAAAGAAGATGTATTACACAGCCATCAGAAAGGATGAATACCCAACTTTTGTACCAACATGGATGGGTCTCGAGGAGATTATGCTGAGTGAAATAAGTCAAGCAAAAAAAGTCAATTATCATACGGTTTCACTTTCTTGTGGAACATAAGGAATAAAATGGAGGACATTAGGAGAAGGAAAAGGAGAATTGGGGTAAATCGGAGGGGGAGATGAAAGATGAGAGACTGTGGATTCTGAGAAACAAACTGAGGGTTATGGAGGGGAGGTGGGGAGGGCGATGGGTGAGCCTGGTGGTGGGTATTAAGGAGGGCACGTATTGGGTGGAACACTGGGTGTGGTGCATAAACAATGAAACTTGGAACACTGAAAAAAAAAGATGTGGTACATATATACAATGGAATATTACTCAGTCATAAGAAACAATGAAATCTCTCCATTTGCATTAATGTGAATGAAGCTAGAGAATATTATGCAAAGTGAAATAAGAGAAAGACAAACACCAAATGATTTTACTCATATGTATAATTTAAGAAACAAAATAGATGAGCATAGGGGATGGAAAAAAAAAAGAGAGAGGGAAATAAACCACAAAAGACTCTTAACCGTAGAGAACAAACTTGCTGGAGGGGAGCTGGTGCGTGATTGGCATTGAGGGCACTTGTAAGGAACACTGGGTGTTATATGAGTGATGAATCCCTACATTCTACTCCTGAAACCAATATTACACTGTATGTTAACTAACTAGGATGTAAATAAAAAATTGAAACGAAAGATAATTGTTAGTTTGTTTCAGTTGTCAGGTATTTCCTTTTAGTTCTTCACTTACGCTGAAGTTCTGTTATTAGTGACATACACATAAAAGATTTTTATGTCAAAAATTTATGAATAGGGCGCCTGGGTGGCTCAGTGGGTTAAAGCCTCTGCCTTCGGCTCAGGTCATGATCTCAGGGTCCTGGGATCGAGGCCCGCATCGGGGTCCCTGCTTGGCAGGGAGCCTGCTTCCTCCTCTCTCTCTGCCTGCCTCTGCCTACTTGTAATCGCTCTCTCTGTCAAATAAATAAATAAAATCTTTAATAAAAAAATTTATGAATATAAATGATGTACTATATGTTTGTTGGTTAATGGAATTCAAATAAATTAAAAAATAAAAAAATTTAAAAATAAAAAAGATTATGAATATCTGCAAATGTTGAGAGAAGTTCGGCTGGTGCTGGGAGGCCATATCCCCGGGCAGAGTTGGAGTTCTGTTTTGCTCTTTGTCTTTGAGACACTCCTGCTGGGGCCATCTTGCAGGAGATTCCAAATGCCCTGTAACAACCTATGTTCAGGACATCTACAATTCCAAGTGTGAGGAATTGTTTATTGTTTCTGGATGAGAGGCTAAACCTCTGATTTTGGACTATGGCCTTTGTGGACTTGTTTTTAAAAATATTCCCTGTCTCTAAATTTGCTTATGTATTTTTTTTAACTTTTAATTTGCTTTGTTTTATCCTCTTAATCAGTTCTCTCATCATTTTTAATATGTCTTCTACCTTTTAAATCTACTACATTTTCATTGTTTTATTTTTTCTTAGCTTATATATTTTATAGTCTGGTTTTATAATTATCCTTTATTAACATTTTAGTATTTTATTTTAGCTTATTTACATTTTTAGCATTTGGTTTATTTATAATGATTTTCTCTCATTTTATTGTTTTAATTTGCTATCCCTTAACTTTTATTTCAGTAATTTATATTTATACATTTTAATTATATAAGTGATACATAAGTATATGCTTTTTGTGAGAATTAAAACACTACGGAAGTATATGTATATGCATGGAATAAGAAATGAAAGGTCCTCCTTTTACCCACCACTCCAGTCTTATTCTTCTCAAACATTCCTTCCAAAAATCCAACACACTAAGAGCAATATAAATAATTGTATCATATCTATATTATTCTGCAACTTATTTCCATTCATATACTATGTCTTGGTGATCTTTTCTATCAAAATAGATAGACTGACTTTAATTTAATCACTGCGTTCATCGTATAGATGCAGTACGATTTACCTAATCATTCCCCAATGGATTGCTTCCAAATGTTCTTTTCAGGGAATACTTTTCTTTGATTATTATCCAGGTATTGAGTTTATCAGATTGTGTCATGAATCAAAAGTTTGCATTGCATAAAAACAGTCATGAATGACCAATTACTTATAAAATAAATCCTTACTTAAACTTTCTTTTTAAAAAGGTTCACTTTTTAGTGTTGGTGAGTCATTTTCTGACTCCAGTGGATATATAATGTAAAGAGAAGTTGCAAATCTTGCCAAAGATGCAGGATTTCATGAAGTCAATGAAAGTGATCTTGGTTTGCTTTAATTATAGGCAAAATGTTTTTCAAATAGGAATTTGATGCAGTTGAAGTCTACTTTAGTTGATATATCAAACGAGTGTGATTTGAAAAAAAAATAAAAGGATCTATAATCTTCAGATGAAGATTTTTTATCAGAAATTTTATCAGAATTATTCTTTTTTGATCACTTAGCAAAAACCTTTGTGAAGTAGAGAAAGTCACATTCTGTTATCACGTAATTTTGTCAAACATATTTTTAAATTTCTTCTAAGACTTGGTATACACATACAATTATAACATAAATTTTGTTGAATATAAAAAAATTGTTTCATAATTTTCTGTTTTAATTTTTTTTAAGTAGGCTACACACCCAGCATTGAGCCCAACAGAGGGCTTGAACTCATGACCCTGAGATCAAGACCTGAGCTGAGATCAAGAGTTGGATGCTCAACTGACAGAGCCACCCAGGCACCCCTTCAGTTTTTATTTTAAGGTAAATTTCCAAATTCTTCCTCCCTCCATTCTTTCTTTGCAATGTTTTTCTTTATTTTATGTGGATTGGTTTTCATTTTTTTTACAACAGAAATTATCCTAAGTTATTCACTTATTCAGGATCTCACATAACTGAGTACCTGACATTCTGCTCCCCCCACCCCCAATCTGCTTGTCTTATAGTAGAGATTTCAAGAAAGAGAAGGTGTTAACTATATTAAATGCTGTTGAAAGATCTACTAGGACAAGGACAGAGAAGTGATGATAGGATCTAGCAAGGTGGAGGTCATTGGTGAACTTGACAAGAAAGCTTGGTTTCAATGGGTTTAAGGGAGACTGGGGGAGAGGGCCTTGCAGGTAGTGGGAATGGAGTTCTCTTTTAAGGGTTTGCTGTAAACAGAGAGAAAGAACTGGATAATAGCTGGAGAGGAACACGAATCTAGATTGGATTTTACCTTTCCAGACTGGAGGTTACAGCATATTTGTATGTTGAGAGGAGTTAGGCAGTAGAGAGATAATGCAGGAGGGAGAGGGGGATTTTTGAAGGGTATGAAGGAGTTATTAGGTATTAGTAACTGCAGTTTCCAAGGAATAATAATGGGAATTAGTGGCTGAAATATAGAGGACAAGATCATGGTGGGGGAGGAGGTGAAAGAACTATCGGGCCAGGTTATTAGATGGACTATCCATATGTATGTTGAATTCACTAAGAATTGTGACAGGAGTAGTTTTGGAGAGAAGGACGGGGGTCAGTGGATGATGGCAACAAGGCAGATAGTGGGTGTTAAAATTTGATTTTTTGTTGTTTTAATGTTTAAAATATCCTGCTTTTTAATTTTCTTCAATTTTTTTTCTTTTTTCAATTTTCTTAATTTCCTTCTTTATGTTTTCGTTTTTAATTTATGATTTAACTTTTTATTACATGATTCTTATTTTTATGACTTTCTTCTTTTATTATAAACATATTTAATTTTCCCTTTACCCTTTATGTTTTATGGATATTTCCCATTCTTTTAAAATATTTGTAAAGGTTTACTTTACCTCTGTTCTAAAAGAGAATAATTTTCTGTTTTTTTCAATTCTTGATTTTAATACCCAGCAAAATTTTTGGTCACAGGGCAAGTCTAAACCTGATAAAGTGGAAATTGGCTGTGATTTCCACTGTCATTTTCCTTGCAGATTTGTATCTCTTTCATATTTTCTTGCGGTATGTGAACCTCTGAACTGCATTTCCTTATTATCAGAGTTATGGAAATGTATCAACTATAACAGAAATAGTTGCAATAAAATTTTTAAGGAGAATGAAAGTACTTTTACTACAAAATTGTGATTCACTCAATAACATGAAGTCCAAAGGCTTTAATCTTCCATTGCACAGACCCCTAGTAACCACTCTCATTTTCTGAACAGTAAACTTCTGAGTCCATGAAAATATTTGATTCAGGTGCATCTAAACTTGTTTTAATTTTTGATGAGCTAATACATTAGCCATCTAAATGGCTTATTCTTTTAAGATGGCTGAAAACAGTGTCAACCCTTTTTGTAAGAGGTATTTTCTTACATGTTAAAATGCTGTCAGTAGTGGTATAACTATTTATTATTCTTTCCTCTTTTTGCTAATAACAGAATCCCCTTTTTCCTTGTATGAACTTCTCTTTTATCCCCTAGTAGGGCTGTTTGTCACATGAATTCATTTCCAGCACAGGATTAGGGATGTAGCCCAGGCGGCCAATCAAAGCATCTTACTCACTGGATATGGTGATTAATATGGGAGTGGTGCATGACCAACAAAGGGACAATCAAGGATTGATAGAGATCCTTACAGGAGCCTTTACCTGTGATCATCGTCACAGATTATGAGTTATAGATTAGCCTGGAGCTGTCAGGGACTGTTTGTGTCACAATGTAGAGACAGAGAAGGTTGGGTGGGGGTAGTGTGGAGGCAGGAAGGGAACTCAGTCGTTTCATAAATCATTTGAATACCCCTGCCCAGTCATGCCTGACTTATGCATGGCCTTTCCAGTTATGTGGCCCAATAAATCATGTCTCTCTTTGGTAAGTTTGAGTTGCATTCTGTCACATGGTAGCAAAAAAGCTCTGAAGATAAATTGTCTAATATCATGAATATCTTCCCATGGCAGTATCTAAATTTTCACTCTATTATTTTAAAAATATAATATTTCATTGTACAAATATATTATAATTTTACAAGACTCTACTTACGATTGTTTCGAGTTTTTTTTTAAATGATAAATCATGCTGTAGTAAATATCCCTATATGTGTGCATGTATATGTAAATCCAGTATCAAGATTGTTGGGTCAAATGGATATGTGGCCTTGAATTTTTATGGATCTGGAAAAGCGACATCCTGTTCCTTCAAATCTTATGCCAATTAATATTTCTAACAGGAGTATATGAAAGTGCCTGTTTTTGTACATATTCAATATTCTGATTATTTTCCTATCTAAGGAGATAAATCTTGTCTCATTTTTATCAACTTACTTATTGAGATTATTAAATTTATTATTATTAAACATATTAAACTACTTATTTATTTTATTTAATAAAACTTATTAAATACCAAGATTGTTAAACTTACAAGTTACTTATTGAGACAAAATCGACTTATTTTTTGAGATTATTAACTGATGAGTAATTAATTAATTTTGCATGGTACTTTTCTATGGCTGTATTTACCTAGCAGTTTAGCCTTGAGTACTAGTAGAGTAAACTAGCAGAGTAAAATCTGATTACAGATTATTATTTATAGAGGAAATAAAGGCAATAAGCATTCTCGAAGTCTAGTGATCCTCTTCAATAATTTCCAAATTTGTCCATAACTTTTACCAGAGACATTAAGAAGACAGAAATTTACTATTATGAATTTCAAATTTTATACCTTCCATTCCTGCTGGGCTGGTGGAGAAGTGAGTAGGTAGTGCCAAGAGTCAATAGGTAAGGAAACAGAAGAAATAAGGGAACTAGGTGATATACAAGCAGTAAAGCAATCCCCAAAGTGCCGGGAACTGTCTCAGATTCAGCTAAAGTTAAATTCGCATATAGAGCGTGTGGGCCGGGGAGCAGGTATAAAATAAAATGTGAAGGCATTACAAGTTTCTTATAAATCTGAACAGAAAGTTCTCCAAAAAACAAACAAACAAACAAAAAAAAACAACTCTACTTTCTACATTTCCAGAAGAAGTTCTCTTACTTGAAAGTTTTCTTTGATCCTTTCAGGGTTAAAGCTTTTAGGAATAACAACCACTCCTCTCTGGATGTTGAAACGCAAGACAACTTGAGCTGCTGTCTTCTTGTACTTTTTTCCCAGTGTGTTTAGAAGTTCATCCTTTAGCAAAGGTGGGGAAGATACATTCACCCTTAAAAAAAAAAAAATTAAAACCTGCATCATATTTAGCTCAAGTAATGAGAACACCATCCTCAATCACCCTCCTCCTTTGTCTTCCCATCCACTTGGTCCCCGACCAGGACACTTCAGGTCCCCTGTCACCAGTTTCTCAGGGTGCAGAGCACTCAGTGAAGAGTTGCTTTTAGCATGAAAACATCAAGAGAGGCAAACTCATAGAGCTGCCTCTTTCAGAGGATAGATAGTATTTCTTTGATGGGTCTCAGAGAGAGAACTGAGTTGGAAGTAGGCATACAGGGGAAGGCAGGAAAACCAAAGTGGAAGAAACAGAGGTACGACTCTTAGTGTCATCTTCATGTAGAAAAATTTCTACTTACGTTTGTGGAACATACCACATCAGAAGTGCTGCCTTTGAATCCAGAGATCAAAAAATCCTAAATTTTCAGGATATGGTCATGGAGACTCTTTGTCAAATAATACCTAAACTAACATTTATTGAACATTTCCTATGTTTCAGGCACTGTTAGGTAATTTTATACACTCAGTATAATCAATTCTTACACCACATTTGTGAGGAAGGTTTTATTAGCTCCAACTTGTATATACAGAGAATGGCATGAAGAGATTAAGTTACTTTCTTAAAATCACAGAGCCATATAGTCATGCCAATCAAGTAATTCACATTGGTCTCTACACCAAAGGAAACACTGCTGAAGAGACATACAGCATTGCTTACCAGGTTGGATTCCTAGAGGTCCCCAGAGGGCTATATGCAATAATGACAATGTCATGTTGTTGGCAAAATTTCAAGAGTTTTGGCTGGGTGAAATACGGATGGCACTCAACCTACATGTTGCATTGGAGAGCAGAGCACAAAATTACAGCCTTGTAGTGAATGCAGTTCTACACAATTTTTAAAAAGTTTTTCAATAAAACCCACTTATAAGTATTATGGATAATGAGACAAATGCTAAATATTGTTCCTAACAAGGAAGTTTACATTGTTTATTGGTGAGATGAATTAAAATGAGGTTAGCGAGGTCACCGTCTATGGAATAATTCTAAAACAAGTTGGGAACAAATTCAATTTTGTAAAGTTATCATAGTTTAAAACTTTGACGGAACAGACTTAATTATTTACAGTCACCATTCCAGCAAATACAATTTTCTGTAACAAAAAAAAGAGTCTCAAGGTTCAGATTACAGTCTTGGTAAGTAGAAGTGACATGTTGCAGAAGCCTTCTCCCTGTAGCTCTCAAGCATCTAAGAATATTTCACAAGGGGTAGAGCATGTACAAAATGAAATCTAAAGATGAATTTTGTCGTTTTGGCCAAGAGTTCTTTACACCACCCAGTGCAGGCCTGTGTTCATCTTTAGTATTTTCCTGGCAAGATCCCTGCACTAAAAATACTGTGTCAGAAAGTTCTTCTCAAAGTTTCTTCTTAGCCACCATGATAATTTTTGACCTATGATTTTCTTTCCTTTTTAAATTAAAATCAATCAAGGCTGAATTAAAATAACTGAAGCATATATTTATTATCTTCATTGTCTGGAATAGTGAGTGTTTGACAAGTTTTATTTCTAGAAGGCACAAGGAGATGCTACTGATGAAGTGGCAAAGGTAAACTGGGCCTCATCATGGTGGGTCTCCTTTCTGTTCTCTGATTTGATATACTTTTTTTTCCCTGACATAATCTTGTTCCCTTACCCTAAGAAACACTTGTGGGATTTCTCCCCCTTGGAACATTTCTTATAATTCTAGAAAGTAACACACAGACTAAAATAAGGCAGGAATCACACTTCTTAGTGTTTCCTTCCTTTACCCTCTCCGACTTCCAAAATCGCTCTCTACTTTTTCAATTCCAATCTTGTCTATTATTGGTAGACCATTCTCTCCAAAACATGTATTTTATCACGTCATTCCACTGCTTAGAAGCTAAGTATGAATTCCTTAATTTAATGCCTGCCTGTTCATTCCAAACACAACATTTCATTTTCCACAAGGACTCCTTTCTAATCAGATTGGTGTGCTACTGCTTGTCTCTGGCCTATTAAATATGTAGAAGTCTGTATGTATAGATCTATGTGTGTGTTTATATACTCATTGACCAGTTTTATAATCTACCCTTTGAAAAAGGACTGCATATGGCTTGTGGCGAAAGGTATGGGTAATAAGGTTATTACAATTAGAAATAAAACAAGTAGGTATGCACATATTGAATCTGTGACTGAACTAAGTCTGTGAACTGAAATTTGGGACTACACAGAGAGTTGCATTGGGCAACATACTAGAAACATCTGCTCAACAAAAGCTTTTGAGTTAACATATAAACTCAACAACATCAGTTAAAATAATATAATATAAATCTTTGCATAGATAGTTGTTAGGTAAAAATTCTACAGCATATCACTAAAGGGACAACCAGTGAGGGAAATGCTGCGGGTGGGAGTGGATAAGCTAACGAGATCCAAGTGCAAATGAATTCACAGAGAACCTTATTCCTTCTTTCAGAGTGTCTCAGTTTCTAATTATTGATAGCTTTTATGATTGTTTGATTAATGTGTGCTCCCCACTAGACAGCTGGTGTTCCAAGAGGAAGGGCTTTGTCTGTCTTTGGTCACTTATGCCTGTCTGCCTAGAACCTAGCAAAGTGCCTGGCATAAGGCAAGTGCTCAATGACTGTTGAATGAAAACATAATGATACAGAGAGGACCAAGTCAGCATCTTAGGAAGCATTACTGATGCTGGAGACTGTGACAGGAGGGGCTTTGTCAGGACTGTAGCTTGGTGGGCTCATTTCAGGCCAGTGATTGATCCTTGTTCTGTACGCTGGGATGGAATGCTCTGTTTATGGTAGAGGGTAGTGATAGTTTCTGTTGTCACAGTGTCTTGACGTCATCATTGCTCTGGAACTTGCTCATTTCCAAGGAGAAGCATATCTAAGCACGATTGCTTCCTTCTTTGCTAGGGACTGGGTATAGCCCTTTGTGGATGGGCCAGTGGGACACAGTCTTTACTTTTCTTGCATACTATGTAAAATTGATGTCGCGTGTCAGTGTCTTGACAGGTCTGGGGCTTTTACACCACTCTTTGGTTGTACAGAACTTCAGATATCAAAATCTCACAAGGTGGCATTAAGCTGGCCAGAACCTGTGAAGGAAGACATTAACCCCATCCTGTGTCTTTCTGTAAAAAATGGTGTTGAATTTTCCATTTCATTAAGTCATTCAAAAAGTATTTATTGATTCCTAAATCAGAACACCTGTGATTTAGGCATAGTGAATACAGTTAGGAAAACTATTTGAAGAATCTGGAGATCTTTCCTTTCTCCTCACCTCCCTCCCTTCATTTGTTAGTAGAGTTAGGTGTGTGAGATTAAATGGCCTGAGGTAGATCTACCTCAGTCTACTTTGAATTAGGCTGGGGGAACATTGCATGACAACTTGCCCACCCGAAAGGCCTTCAGAGAGACTAAGCCAGGGATGGAGCCTGGAGACACATTTGTTTAGATACCATGGGTAGTACCAAGGAAGCGTGGAATGCTCAGGCTCTGAGAATGAGTATAGAGTAAGGTCATATACTCTATGTGCCCTTGTTCATAAAGTCTATGAAAAAATATAAAAATTTGCAAATTATACTTTAGATTTGTTCTAATGGGAAAATTAGTTTTAAATATGTGAATTTTTGAACTGTAAGGTCTTCAGGTATGTATCCTTTAGATATAAAATATGTCCACTCTCTCTAATGCCCACAATATGTCATCGTGTTCCTGGACAGAAAGCTCTTTGAATGTGTGCACTGAAAGCTGCGCATTTTGTGTCTCTAGAGTAGAGGTAGTCCTAGCCTGGGCACAGGGGAATGGCTGGTGGCCAGTAGACCTGCACTTTGATCTGTACCATCTCTAGAGTATTGATATATTCTGCTTTCAAACACCATGAAGCAAATGAACAAGCTTGGGATATGATTTTGAACATGTCTTGTTTCCCTTGCAGGGTACATTTGTGAAGTTATTCATGATTCTTGTGCCAACATATCAGGGTATTTCCTCCTTGGCATGAGGAGACACATGTCAAATTCTTATTCCATTTTTCATCCTGAGGTCAAAAATCACCATCTTTCTTTATATATTTGTAAGAAGAAATGTGTCATTTTAATATTGTATAACAAAATATTATTCTTTTGGGGTGCAGCAGGGAGACGTGCTGGTGAGGGTTAGAGTAGGAATAAAGGGATAGATGGAGATCAGTTAGGAAATCAAAGGTTGTTGCTCTTGGCTCCTTAGAGCATATGGTAGTGTTGGCTTAGGTGTCATTGGAAGTGATACTTCTAAATATAGCAACACCTCTATTTTAGCTGGCTATTGTCATGATAGGTAATAATTCATTCTTTCTGTTATGAACTCAAGACTGTTTTGAGTTGCTAAAAACAATGAATCAAGCAAACAAGTCAACCATAACTCCAATACATGAATATTTATGCTAAGAATGTTTTTTAAATGTAGCTTCTTAGTGTTCTATGAAGTAGGGTGAAGAGAGTATCTTTATTCCCACTCAACAAGTCGGTAACAGTATTTTGTTGTGATTATAAAAGTAACATATGCTCCCTACATAAAACTTGGAAAATACAGGAAAGCATAAAGAAGAAAACAAAATTCACTTGTAATTCACAGCCAGAGATAATCACAGTTAGTATTTTAATTTTTTTGTTTCCAATATTTTTTCTATGCATGCTTTAAAATAATATTTTCCCATCAATACTGAACTATATTTTGTATCCTGATTTTTCCCCTTTATATCATGGCTATTGCTCTTTTGCTCAAAAATGATTCAAGAACATCTTTTATTAAGATTTTACATTATATGAGTTTTATAATTTATTTAAAATTTCCCCTAATTTTTCATATTTGTGTTGTTTCCTTTCGAATTTTTTTGGCCTTTATAAACAGTGCTGTGACAAACACACATAAAGGCTTTCAGATTTTCTTTTTCACAAGAGTGAATTCTGAGGAATATAAGATTGTGAATATTTTTTAAGGCTCTTGACACTTATCGCCAAATTGCTTTCCAGTAAGGCTGAACAAATCTGTACTTGCCAGCAGCACTTTATCACTTGCTTATACGGAACATTATATTAAAAAAATAAAACAAAAGCTTTGCTAAGTTGATATACAGTACAAAATAATACTTAAATTTAAATTTCTGTAATTACTAGTGCAATGGAACATTTTTCATATGTTTATTAGCCTTGCAATTTGTGTTCTTGAATTTCTGTTCACAGTTCTTTTGCTCACTTTTCTGTTGAGCTTTAGTGTTTTATTTTTGATTTTTTCATTAATTTTTATTAGGCTTTTAATTCATAAGGATAAGATCCCTTTTCTATTTAAAAATATAATTATCCATTTTTTTGTTCTTTGTTTCCAGTATTTTTAGAGTTTAATGTTTTTATACTATTAACATGTCAGTTTATTTTATAATTTTCCCATGGCTTCATTTTCTATCTATAGCTCTAGAAAATTGTTTTGTAGTACTCACAACTGACTTCCTGTTTCTTCTCTAACTCCTGATTGAAGAGATACTAGGAGTATGATATGGGGCAAAGATCTGTATTTGTTTCTACACAATTAGCCATTTCCTCCACACTATTTACTGAACATTTCACCCCTTTGCCATTGCCATTAGTTTGTGTTACTGGTTCTACATTAAGTTTTTATTATACTTGGGCCTGTTTTTAAGATATTGCTTATTTTCTATTAATTTGGTTATCTGTTGGTTCTTACACTAATCTTACATGATTTTAAGTACTCTGTATATCTTAGTATCTGGCAGGTCTAGTTCCTCATTATTTTTCTTCAAAAATGTTTTTGGATTATTTTTACCTGGATTTGAACTTGCAAATCTTTTTTTAAGAGACATAAATTGAGAGAAGTCAAAAGACTTGTTCTTAGGGTTTTACGATGAGATCTATGTAGAATGACCACAAGATTTCTGACTTCTAGTCCAGGGTTCTCCTGTTAAGTAAATATTGGAATCTCCCCCCACCTCTCACACTCCCCCTCTCACCTCCCACCGCCTGTCAAACTGTACCTGGTTGCTGACTGGCTTATATTTGAGTCCTGGTTTGTTCAAGATGAGCTCCAGCTGTCTGCGGTTAAAATTGGATACTCCAAGAGATTTCACCAAGCCAGCTTCTTTGCAAGCTTCCAAAGCCTGTTGAGTAAAGTCAATGGGTTAAGAAAAAAGCTTCAAAAAAAAAAAATGAGAATGTTTACGAGGGTGACGATGAATTCTTTAAGAAAGAATGTCCTTAGGTATGTTAATAGGCATTCTGTGAAGAAAAAAAAAGTGGGAGAGACAGGCAGGAATTCCATACTTGAATTAGTTTGGGAAATATTGTACAGCATATCTTCCCCTTGAATTTTCACAGTGTATACGAGTCCGTTAAGAATGATTTTATTTCTTGAAATCTGTTGAGATTTGCTTTATGGCATAGTACCTGATCCATTTTTATAATGTCTGGTGTGTGTGAAAATGTATAGTCTCCTTTTATTAGATACAAATCTCTCTCCTCTTGCTCTGTGACTCTCTCTCATACACACACACATTATATATAAAATTAGGTCTAGCTATTCCTGGCTTCTCAATAACTTAAAAGAATATATAAGAAATTTACCACTATATTAGAAGCATTTATCAATGTCTTCTTACAGTTGATCAACTTTGCTTCATATATTTTGAAGATATTTTATATGGTACATACACATTTAAAATTGGTATATTTTCTTGGTAAATTGAATCTTTTATCATCATGCTATTTACACTTCTCTATAAAGTTTAGAATCAACTTTTCAATTTCTTTTGGTATTTTGACTGAGATTCCACTGAATCTTTCAATCAGTTTGGGGAAAATTAACATCTTAATGCATTTAGCCTTTCTATCAAAGAACATCAACTTATCAACTTATCTCTCAACTTATTTAGAGTTTTAAAAATTGCTCTCAGTAGTGGTACCTGGCTAGCTTAGTTGGTAGAACATGTAATTCCAAATTTATCAGACAGCCTACTTTTCATAAAGAATATTATTAAATGTATTGAGATTTGTTTCATGTCTCACGTCTTGTTTCATTTTGTTAAATGTTCTATGCGCACTTGAAAAATAGTATTTTGTTATATTTTGGTGATGTATTCTATAAATGTCAATTAGATCAAGCTGGTTGATAATGTTCAAATATCTTCTTTAGATTTTCTGTGTACTTATTATCTCAGTTATATAGAGAGAGTTTTTAAAATCTTTGACTATAATTGCAGATTATTCTCTTTCTCTTTTTAGTTCTCTTCATTTAAGTGTCATGTATTTTGGAGTTCTGTTATTAAATACATAGATGTTTAGGATTGATCCCTTCATTATTATAAAACAAACTTCTTTATCTAAGCTTGGTAATACATTTTGCTCTGAAGTCTTTGCTGATATTAAAATAACTCCTCTAGGGCGCCTGGGTGGCTTAGTGGTTAAGCCTCTGCCTTCGGCTCAGGTCATGATCTCAGGGTCCTGGGATCGAGGCCCGCATCAGGCTCTCTGCTCAGCAGGGAACCTGCTTCCCCCTCTCTCTCTGCCTGCCTCTCTGCCTACTTTTGTTCTCTCTCTGTCAAATAAATAAATAAAATCTTTTAAAAAAATAAAATAACTACTCCAGCTTTCTTTTGATTACTGTCAGCATAGTGTATCTTTTTTATCCTTTTACTTTTTTTTTAAACTTTTACTTCTAACCTATTTGTGTCTTTTTATTTAAAATGGATTTCTTTAATATATATAGTGGGGTTTTGCTTTTTATTTATTCTGATAACCTCTGCCTTTTAACTAAGTTGTTTAGACTATTTACATATATTGTGATTATTAATACAAATGAGTTTAAATCTCCCATCTTGTTCTTTGTTTTCTATTTTTTTGTTCTATTCTATTTGTTTTCTGTTTTTCCCATCTATTCATTTTCCCCTCTTTTCTTCTTTTTCTGTCTTCTCTTTGATTTGTTATTGTTTCTTCAATTTTTTTTACTTATTGGCTTGTTTGCTATACACATTTTCTCTGTATGTTTGATATTCTGAACTTTCACTGTAATGTGTCTAGGTAAGGGTTTTCTTTGTTTTTCCCTTTGGTAATCCATGCCCTTTATCTCTTTTTTTTCCTTCAAATATTACCTCTTTTTCTTTTTTTCTTCTTTTCTTCTAAGACTCCTATTAAATGAATACTAGAAATTCTAATTTTATCCTTTACATATCTTAGCTTTTCTTTCATATTTAAAAAATTTTCCTGTCCTTTCTTTCTTTATATGGGGTGGTGGGTTTCCTCGTTCTGATCTTTCAATCTGATAACTTTTTCTTTGTCTATATCTATTGTATTTTTATCCCAGTGATTGCATTGTTTTACATTTTTCTAATTATTATTTTTGCTTGTTTTTAAAAAAATGTACTTTGTTCTTATTTCACATTGCTAATATCTTATCTCCTTGAATATATTAATTGGCTAAAAAAGTTGAAAGTTCTTAGTTCTCTGTTCTGTTTATGTTCAGATCTCCAATTAAGATACGATGTTTCTTTGTAAAATAAATGCCTTGTAATTTGGGGCTGTGAATACATTTTTTTTCCTGGGGATACTGGCTAGGCTTTCAGTCAGTCATCTGGAAGGGAACGGCACACTCCAAACCTAGTCATCTACAGCGAGGTCAGGAATGAGTTTATGGTTTCTTGGGTGGAGAGCCCCAGGCACCAGAAAATGCAGTCAGTGCCTCCCTGCCCCTCAAAACAACTCTACAATTCAGATAATCAGCTATTATCTAAGGCGGGAGTGGGGGGAGGGGTGGGGGGGAAGGAGTCCGTCAGAAAGAGGAACCTGATAGAGTGTAATTGCACAGCCTCTGGGGTTTGGATTGGGAGAAGGAGGGAAACAATTGCCAGAGGTCAGATAGTAACTTAGGTTTTTCTCAGCCTCTCAAAAGTGCAAGATTTCAATGCTACTCTGATTTGATTCTTGAAGACGTCCGAATATGAGTCTTAAGTTTCTGCATGTGTGGAGCAGACGATATTTGTTGCGAGGCTTTAGCAAGAGAGAAGAACGAGCAAAAAGAACTCTAAGGTCCTCTCCTATGTTATCCTCTTACAGCTTTACTGGGCTGCCTTCTACTCTAGGTAAAAGCTGCCATATTACCTCATAAAAAAAAAAAACAACCAGTTTAAAATATCTGTATCCCTCACCCCCATCATGGATCCATACAGGTTTTCTCATTACTTTCCCCTAGTTTTCCTACTCTGATGATCTTGGGGAAAGAGCTTGCTCAGAATTGGAACCAGAGTTATTTTTTAGGTTTTCATGAATAATTTTAAGTTTGTTTCTTTTAAACATATTATTGTTATAAATTCCATTTGAGAAACTTCAAAAATTTGTGAATTTATCTCATTTATATATTTTTATTTACAGTTACATTAGAACTTCCTTCCTCTACTTTCTTTCTGTTTCTACACTTCCCTCTCCTTTGGCGTTCTTCTTTTCCATCAAAACAAAATCAAGACTTTTTCAGTGCAGAGAAGTGGGAATTTTACACATCTTTGCTTATGGTTAAAAATACCTGTTCTGACTATTACTTACCATTAAGAGTAAAAGCCACATCTCTCCATAAATCGAACAGGAATAGATCACAATTTAAAAATGTAGACTTCAAGAAAAGTGGCCCATTTAAACTTACCTCCCAAGTGGCACACAGATTTGACTTGTGATATAACCATTTGCCATTCTCATCTTTAGGATAGATTTCATCTCCAGGCTACAAAAAGAATGCGTATAACTTATTTTATTTATATCTGGGAATTCAAATTATGGAATTTGAGTTGTCATTATACCATATACCCTGGCCCTGAGAAAGCAATTCAATTTTAATTATTTCTATATTTATGTATAATAAATATGACACATTAGTCTCATTATCTCACCCAGGCATTCATTTTCCTTTATCTATTGACAGATTTTTATTGTTCTTAAACCATGAAGTTCTCTTGTAATGAAAGGAATCCATTCAACTCCCCCGCTCCCACACTGACCCGAGTTACACGTACAGACAAAACTCACCGATGTCTGTACTTTGCCCTGAATCTGTTTTCCTAGGTCATGGTGCCCTACATTTTTGGAAAGTAGACACCAACTACAAAACATATTCTTCTCTAGCCTGATCAAAACCTACATCCTGGATGAGCCTTGGACAGAGCCCCCTGAAAAACCTGTTACCTCTTGCTCTACCTGACCAAGTCAACCCTTTCCCTGTTACCCCCCGCCCCCTCCATGAGTACAGCTATAACCCTCTCACATCCTTCAAAGCCCCTGAAAAGGCCCAGCCTGACAGAAACTTGGGGCCAACATTTCTCTGGATATCTGGTCCCTTTCCTCCCTTGGAGAGTGAATTAACTCTGTCTTGTTTATTCCTCCACTCTTGGTGCAGTTCTTTGCCACACTCATCACCAGTCACTCTAACACTTTTTTTTTTTAAGATTTTATTCATTTATCTGACAGAGATCACATGTAGGCAGAGAGGCAGGCAGAGAGAGAGGAGGAAGCAGGCTCTCCGCTGAGCACAGAGCCCGACGTGGGACTTGATCCCAGGACCCTGAGATCATGACCCGAGCCGAAGGCAGAGGCTTTAACCCACTGAGCCACCCAGGCGCCCCACTCTAACACTTAATAACAAAATTACTCATAAATAAAGAATAGAAGTCGAGAATTAGGACTTTTATGCTCAGTGTCTTGACCTAACCCTAACCCTTGCCAAAGCTGAGAACAGCATATTTCTTACTCTGATAAGAAACCAAAAATCATCATGAAGGGTGAGAGGAAGTTCTTCAGTTAAGAAAAGTGTAGCTAATGAATGGAATGCTCCCTACATATAAGGGAAAACTCAGCCCATTACTTAGCTCTGACTAATCTGCCCAGTGATTCTCTTCTTCCCCTTCCTGGGCCCTCCAGGAGTTTAGCATCTGTTTCCTACTTCATAAAGTATCTCAGTATCAATCCTAGTTTTTGGGTGATCCTTTTCCAACCAAAACTGACCATTGATTTTCAGATTTTTCCCTTTTCACTATATCTAAAAATGGGACCCATCTCTTATGGGCTTGGAAACAGGATAGAGAGAAATAAAAGATGATTTCTAGGCTCCTTATTTGGCTGGTGGTGATCATTCCCTGAGTTTAAGCTAGCTAGCAAGAGTTTTGTTTTGGATATTTTGAGGTTGAAATGGCAATTAGACATTCACTGGGTATTTGAGGAGGCAGTTAAACAGAGGAATCTGAGGCTCAGAGAGAAGTCTTGACTGCAAAGTTGGAAATCCTCAGCACATAAAGCGGTATTCAATCCATGTGACTGATCACGTTTAGAGAAGGTGTGGCCCAGTAAGACAGTATTGAGGATAGAGTACTGGGCATAACGTCATTGGGAGGTTGACAGGGAAGAATCTATCAAAGCATTTTGAGAGGGTGACAGCATAGAACCATGAACTGAAAATGTATAAAGAAAAAGGTAGCAGTCACCTGTATTGAAAGAGAGCAAATAATATGGGGACAAAGTGTCTTTTCGATTTGGATGGCAGGATGGAAGTCTACAGATCTTGATAATAGGAATTTTTTGTTGAAAATCAAGCAACTGGACAAAATCAATTATACTCTTAAAATATTTAATTTTTTTTTCCTTCTGTTATCTCAGCTGAATGAAACTTCTCCCTGGAGATAACATTTTCTCCATTATCCTCTTTAGAGAAAATAATTTCTTTCTAATTCCTCTGTCTCATTGAGAACAGGAAAAGGGCTCCTTTCTCCTCAATGCCCCATAATCATTTATGTAAACCAGCCTTTCTAACTCTGATTTCTAAGCTCTTTGACCTTCTTACCACTTATGACCTACATTTTTCACTCCAGTCTTGCACCATATTTCTTACTTTTTCATTTCCTGGTTTTACTTCTGTTCTGAAATGGCTTTATGCCTCTGTTATAAACTCTATTAAATAATTTTTACTTCTCCAGATTTTAAGTCCTTATGAAGACGGTACCCATATTAAATATTTCTATGATGCCTCCCTTAAGCTTCTGCTGTGTCTACTCTACTAATCCATTCATCCTGATAAACACATTGTCTTTGTCCTCTATGCCTGCTCCTTACTGTAAGACATTGCTAGAAGAATAATCCAACCCTCTAAAAGCCCATGCTATTGACTCTTTATCCTGCTCAGCAGTAACTTCATTCATCTTTTAAAGATGTCTTATTGTGGGGTGCCTGTGTGGTGGAGTTGGTCAAATGTCAGACTCTTGGTTTCAGCTTGGGTCATGATCACAGGGTCCTGGGATTGAGCCCCGTGCCCAACTCCACATGGAGTCTGCTTGAGATTCTCTCTCCTCCTCCCTCTGCTCCCCCTCCACAACTAGTGCTCTCTGTCTCTGTCTCTCTCTCGCTCAAATAAATCTTTTAAAAAAATCTTTTAAAATGTCTTATTATGATTTTTTTGTATTTTGTTGTTCTAAAATTGTGTCTGCTTGTTAACTTGACATTTAAAAAATATTAAAGTGCTAAAATGTTTTAGCAAGAAAGGTTTCTTGTTAAAAAAATCATGATATTCAAAAAGTATGAGATACTTTGACTATAAAGATTGATTTCTCCATTATAGGAATTATAGGTTCATGTAGGAAGTAATGTCATTATATTGTGTAATTTCTCACTTTTAATTTTACTGTCTCTCTGTATCCTTGAACCTTGATCCCATCTAAGAATAGGAGTGGAAATTCTCTGTTTACCTTTCCTGAAAAGATTTTACAAATCATTTGTCAGCTACAGAGAAGTAAATTTCATTTTCTCACTTTTAGATATAGGCTCTTTCCAAATCTTAAAACTTAGCTTAGAAATCTACCATTTGAACATGAGTGAGGTTAGTTGTGTGAGGATGAGGGCTGAGCTTATAACTCCCAAGAACCTAAAATTTAAAAAATCACTATAGTCCACAGAGTATTGGGATTGGTGGGTTTGGGTAGACAAGGCAGAGGGCAGTGTCATGTAGGAGAACAAATATGGGGTTGGCATCAGGGAACCCACCATCTCGTCCCATTCTAATGAACTTTAAACTTGAGTGAGTTACTTCCTTGTGTGGGGCCTCAACTTTCTCTTCTATGAAATTAGGTTATTGAGATATCTTATTAATAAGGTTCCCTTCCACCTGAACATTTCAGAATATCATCTTTCATTTATTATCTATAAAAGTTAGACATTGTGCCAGTAATGTCACATATATAATTTAATGACTCCTCACAACTTGTCAAGGTAGTTGCTATTGTCTCCATTAAAATTAAAAAAAAACAAAAAAAAAAAAAAAAAAGAAGAAGAAGAAGAAAGATCAAAGTGACTGTTACTAGTAATAAAGCTGAAAGTCAGTTCCTCTTCTGCGTGACTCCAAAGCCCATACAGACTTTTTCCACTGCATAGGGTCTAGGAGATGTGGAAAGAGATCAGGTAATAACCTGACCAAGTCATCTGGCTTGTATATGACAGAGCTGGGATTCAACTAGGCAGCCTGCCTCTGGAGCCCATGCTCCTTACCACTATGCTAAGTGACCTCTAATTAATTAAAGTAGAAATCTGTTATTTTTGTTTTCTATCATATCTATGCTGTCTCCCCTGGAGGAGCTCTTTCTATGTTGTTTGGGTGGGCTGACCCAGCTCTTATTCTTGGTCATAGATATTAGTCAGTCACCCACTTGGCCCTTAGCAAAGATTAGTTAGTAATAGGTACATGACCAAAGGAAGGCTAGTTGGTATTTCTCCATGAGGTTTACTATGTGGTCTCTCTTTCTCTGAATTCTCACATTGTGTTGAAAATGTAGGTTTGGCATGTCAATGGCCACTTGCCATCATCTAGAGAAGGATTTTTGAGAATGAAGCCAACTGAAACAGAGATAAAGAGCTGGATACGTAGTTTGAACTTCTGGATCCAGCTGTGCCTGAATTAGATATCCCTTGGAATTCTTAGCTCCCTTTTTAGCTAACACCAATTTGAGTTGGATTTCTGCCATTTATAACAAGTTCTGACTAATGCAAAGATGTTGGGGTATGGTAAGTAATGGGCCAAAATTGGGAAATTGGTTAGGTCAATATGGCATTGTGGACCGTGAGAAGGATCCCACCTCCAGCTGAGAATTGGTAATCCCTGCTCTGCAGTAACATAGAATCTGTTAAATTGTTGCTTTATTCTGTCCTGAGACTCAGACAAATGGGCCTACTAAGGTTGGAGCTTTAGGGCACTAAGTAGAAAACCACCAGGTATTAGAATTTGTTGGCCATTTTTGCAGTCTTCAGGTAGGTCTTGAAGAAAGATGTGTTTATTGCTACTGGGCTTGTAAAACGAGAGGTAAGATGTTATTTTGCTAAAATGCCTACTCTGTACTTCTGGATGTCATCCAAGATGACAGAGGTTCAGATCTGAGCCTTCCTGAGATAGAAAAGTTAGTGACAACCAAGGCAGGAAGGTAAGAATCCTAGAGGGAAGTACTATGGGACTTTGGGAGAATTCTGGTTGTGTCCGAAGACAAGATCTCAAGCCACAGATGCCCTACTGGACAAAGGTGCACCATCCAATGAGATGCAGACTGGGTGCAAGGAACACATTAGCTGTGCCTACCTGTTTCATATTATTTCAAGTCAGATAGAGGTCAGTAAGCTAAAGATGGGGCAGATGAGTTGAACAAAGAAGTTCTTTACTAAGAGACAGAAACCATAGGTCACAAGTTAGATATAGGAAATGTGACCCTATTAGATTTCTAGTTTTAATTACTCATTCATGGACCTGACTGAATGTGAATTTACTGAAAGCATATTACATTTTAAGGGATATTGCCTTGTCCACAAAATCTCACCCTGACCATAAAAGTCTATGAATACCAAGGCCATCATGAAGCCCCCAAACCAATATGTACATGAAGTAGGATGCAAAAGGGCCATCTTTCCCAAAGTCCATCTTGCATGTGACCACAGAAGAGAGCCAACAAGGAAAGTGTTTCCAGAGAACAGAACAGGGGCAGCCAAGTTGGCTGCATAAAAGAATTCTGGCCTCTGTGATGGCAGAGTCTTTGTTCTTCCTGACTAGCTGCAGGCTCTATTTACCTTGTGGACAAGCGGACAATTTTGTTTTTCAGTCTGTCCTGCCCTCAATGAATTTTTAAAGCAGTGATGGCTCTTTAGCAGTGTATATACAGGTGTGTTGTGGGTGGTTAAATTAACAAGTCGATAGATTGAGAAAGTTCAAAGAAGGAGTGAATTTGAACTAGAAGAGTAGGTATCACATAGATAATCTGTCCTTGGATCTGGTTCCCAAAACATGACCATTCTTTGGTTTATTTCTTTTTGGAGGGAGCAGAGGGTGAGTAAGTTTTCAGTTGTATATATTATCTTGCATTATGTTCTGTAGGGACATTTTTATGACTGTGCGAACAAGAAGAAGGGTGTGTCTGAATGCTTGGTAACTAAAATGTAGAGTGCAGTTAGGAGACCGCATGTTGGTTTGATGGAGATAGTTGGAACTATAGTTGTAAAGAGCAGATGGAATAGCAAGTGCTTTGGATTATGAATCAAGAAACCAGAGTTCCAGGACTGAGTCTATTACACATGATCTTTGTAGGCATTTGTTGGGGTTGGTCAGTACTATCTGATTTATAGTAACAAAACACCCTAACACTCTATGGTGATAAGTAATAAACTGGTTTCATAGCATCACATGCACAGCTTCTGGCTCATGATTGCAAAGAGCAGAGACCTAACCTTCAGGCATCTTAACTTACCTTGAAAGCCATGGGTATTTCAATGATGTAAAGATCCACATAATCTAGCTGGAGGACATTGAGTGTCTTCTCCAGAGTTGGGCGGACCATCTCTGGGTCATGCTTCGTAGCCCACAGCTGAAGGAATAAAAAGATGATAGTTAACTAACATCTACACTTTTTTTTTTAAAGATTTTATTTATTTATTTCACAGAGGGAGAGAGATCACAAGGAGGCAGAGAGGCAGGCAGAGAGAGAGGGGGAAGCAGGCTCCCCGCTGAGCAGGGAGCCCGATGCGGGCCTCGATCCCAGGACCCTGAGATCATGACCTGAGCCGAAAGCAGAGGCATTAACCCACTGAGCCACCCAGGCGCCCTACACTTTTTTTTTTAAACAATGATGCAGCCCTTTATTCTTAACAAAGAATTCCTACACATTATTCACTCATTTAATTTTACAAAAATATCTTTATGCTGCAGTGTCATCTGGGTATAGGATGAGCTCATAAAACTCTTGACACCTGGAGTATACTTTATCCAAATACAGTACCAGAGACTTGAAGATCCACCTGAAGCACAGAGTACCTAGTTCAGGGGCAGAGTCTTGCCCTGCTCTCCGCTAATTTCCGAATTGACCCTCAGCACTTTCACTTTTCCTTATTGTGTAGATACGGAACATGTATCTGGCTAGCTGGTTGGGCTTAGCACTTTATTTTCATGACTCTCTGATAAAAGATGTGCTTTAGTGGAACAAGAAATATGGTTGTGTGAGTGACTTCACTGGATCCTTTACCTTGGGACAGGTGGTGCAGAAGCTGGTGAAAGTTTAAGTTATTGAAAATGTTTAGATTTCTTTTTTCTGCTCTGTTCTCATTTGGTCCTACTCAGACCCCAGGGAAATTCTGCCAGTTCATACTAAGAAATTACTGGCTCTCTGGCTAAACTGATAATGTTGCCAAAAGAGTAGTATGGAGTACCCAGCCTGGGCCTCTCCAATAAAGGTCAATAATTTGACAGCTATCCACAGATGAAAGTGGGGAGATGTTGGACAAACAGTACAAACTTTCAGTGATAAGACGAATAAATTCTGGGGATCTAATATAAAAAAATATATAATATATGTGTTATATTTAATATATAATATAAATATAGAATAAAACAAAATCTAATATAAAGCATAGTGATTATAGTTAACACTACTATATTATATATTTGAAAGTTGCTAAGAGAATAGATCTTCAGTGTCCTCACCTCAAAAAGGAAATGGTAATTCTGTGATATGATGGAGGCGTTAGCTAACACTATGGTGGTAATCATTTTGCTGTACATAAGTGTATCAAATCAATATGCTGTACCCCTTAAGTTTACAAAATGTTACATGTCAAATATACCTCCATGAAGCTGGAAAAAATAGAAGAAACTTAGCTTAACAAAAGAGGAAGAAAGAAAGAAAGAAAGAAAGAAAGAAAGAAAGAAAGAAAGAAAGAAAGAAGAAATTATTCAATCTCTAAGGTGTTAGATAATGAAAGATTAAGGCTTAGATTGTCAAACTGGAAGATGTGTACCCTCAAGATCTATAAAGCATAGGGTACTGAGGGACCCTCAGAATCTTGGGATAAGGTAATACATTTTCTTAGAGCATCAGATTTGTTCAAAGTGTTTTTGGGGAAAAAACTTAAATTTCTGTACCCTTTTGTCACAAGTAAAATTGGTAAAATCTGATTTTTTTCTATGTTAGACAATAATTTTTTTTGCTTTAAATGAATAAAAAAGGGAAAACAATGTAGAAAAAGTAGTAGAAAAATGTCATACTGTGGGCCCATTTGGGTGTGTTATTGCTGCCATCACATCTAGCTCAAAATTCTTTTTTATACATTATTTTTATTCAACAAGCACATATACTCCTAGCTCTGTGCCAGGTACTATGTTTAAGTGCTTTGTAAAATGTTAACTCATAGCAACTTTATGAAATAGATGACTTAATTTGGTTCAATTTTTCCAATATGATAGGTGTTGCAACAGTGTTAACTGTTTACCAGGGGAGATAAGAAAAATTTTTTGGTTTATTTTTCTTGGTGGTAACTTAAAAACCTAATTTTTACACTGAAACAAAATGAAAAAAAAAATGAGAATATATTATGGGGAGGAATGTAGAAGTCTTTGTAAATGTAAAAATTTTACAATGTAAAATGTAAAACTGTAAAAATTTTAGAATAAGGCATAAATCTTCAAAAATATTCCTCACTTTGGGCAGGCTGCTTTGGCCTCAGTCCTCAGGATCCGAGGTCAAGATTATTCTTCACCAGAAACATTTGGGAGCATGAGGTTAAGGTTTGGTGTTCACTCTAAAGAGAGACTGTAATAATAAAATCGTAAGGAATCAAAACTGTAAAGCTACAATAAAGTAAAAGCTTCAGGCTGATATTTTGGGATAGTGGCTCTCTGTGGCCCCTTGGAATCATAATCCATAAGTGTCTGGAGACTTGGGGGACCACAGACTCCTAGGGAGCTTGGCAAGAGCCTGAGGAGGGAGCTGGGAGAAGGGGATCTCTGGGGAGTGGATGGAGTCAGAAGCAGTATCTTATTCTCTTTTAGCACACTCAGGAGAATTGTATTACATGTTCTCCAAAGTTGTACAGCTTTATTTTGGCAAAGCTGCCTGTAAATATGCAACCTATATTTCCACTGGCTTTCATTTTAATCGTGATGCTTTATCTCTCTGATTGCTTTTCAATGGATAGTGATTTCTAACATGGGAAATTTCAAATGCTTAAAAATAACGATATAAACAAAATGTCATATATCCACACAATCGAGTATTATTTGGTCATAAAAAAAGAAATGAAATTCTCATACATGCTATAACATGAATGAACCTAGAAAATGTTATACTAAGTGAAAGAAGCTAGATATAAAAGGCCACATATCATATGATTCGACTTGTATGAAATGTCCAAAATAAGAAAAGTATAAAGACAGAAAGCAGATCAGTGGTTGCCAGGGACTGGAGGGGGAGAAGGAAAAATGGGGAGTGACTACTGGTGGGTATGGGGCTCTTTTTGCAGTGATGAAAACATTCTGGAACTTTGTGAGTACACGAAAAGCCACTGATTTAAATTGGTGAGCTTTATGGTATGTGAATTGTAGCTCAATAAAAAAATTAGCGATCTATGGACAAATAGGCATAGAAAAAAAGGAAGGCTGTCCTTTTAAAGAAGCTTTGGCAAATGTTTATGTAATATGAACCACCTCCCCTCACCCCTTGCCTCTACTCCCCAATTTTTCTGCTTTGTAGATTTGCGTCTTCCCGTATTGTCTTAAATCAATGCCCATGTATGAAGAAGGACCTTTGCCCTAACCTTCAACAGGTGAATTAATCATTCCCTGAATTCTGGGGAAGAATGACAAATTTGGGAGTTGAGAACTCACTGTTCTTGGTGAGCCCAACATTCTTTAACAGAGAAAAGTGATACAAGATCCCCTATTAATATAAGGATTTGGAGGGTGAAGGGAAGATCTTACCTTTCCACAGTAGAAAATATCTTCCCTCTGCACCTTTCCTTCTGCTATCTTCTCCCTGATGGCCTCCCCCACTTCGTGCTCATTCTGGTAGATGTAGGCCCCATCAAAGTGCCGGTACCCTACGTCGATGGCAATCTTCACTGACTTCGAACAGATCCCCTTAGGGGTCTGAAAAGTCAAGGTGGGGAAGAAGAGAAGTGGACCTTTCTTTAATCATTCTTGATCATTCTTGCAGGATACTCTGCACATTGACATTGTTTTACAACAAAAGACAAATTCCCAATTATATGTTGTTATGCTTGGAAGATAATGTCTGTAGGCTGAGGACACTGACCTCGCAGGGAGTTTCCTTCCCACCCTCAGTGGAGGACTCCTTCCATACCAAGTCCGCCCTAGCTTTGTGGCCTCAGAAACCTAACTTGATCAGTTTTACCAGTGACAAGAGATTTCATGACACCTATGTTATAGGAAGGCACAAGTTCATTGAAGAAGTATCCATTATAAATCAAAGTTTTGGATAAATAGAGATACATCCACAGGATGGAATATCATTCAGTAATAAAAAAAAATGAAGTACTGCTATAGCCACATGGATGAATATCAGGACAATTATACTAAGTGAGAGAAGACAGATAAAAAATAAATACATTATGATTCCATTCATATACAATGCCAGAAAATACTCCCAGTATATAGTACAGATGCGGATCAATGATTACCTGGGGTGGGGGACAGGAGGTGTAGGCATGGGTGTCAGGGAGGGATTACGAAAGAACACAAGGAAACTTTTGCAGTGATGGATATGTTCACCATCTTGATTATAGTGATGGTTTCATGGGTGTACATATGAGTCACACTCATCAAAATGAATACTTTAAATGTGTACAGTTTATTGCTTATCAATTATTCCTTAATAAACTGAGAAAGAGAGTGTTGGGGGGCATGTTAGGTTTTCAAGATGTATTTTTATTAAATTTGGTAGCCAAATTTTTGTTTTATTAACCGACATGAAGCATAAGAATATCCTCTCTTCTGGACATTGACAGAAACAAAAGACCTGACAAACTTTTTTTTTTTAAAGATTTTATTTATTTACTTGACAGAGAGAGAGAGATCACAAGTACGGCAGAGAGACAGGCGGAGAGGGGGGGGGAAACAGGCTCCCCGCTGAGCAGGGAGCCTGACGCAGGGCTCAATCCCAGGACCCTGAGACCATGACCTGAGCCACAGGCAGAGGCTTTAACCCACTGAGCCACCCAGGCGCCCCCCTGACAAACTCTTGACACTGAAAGTATAAGTTATCCATTCTTCAGATTGCACATAAATCATTGCTCTTTAGTTATGATGACATTTTAAATAAACATATGTGTGTCTCATTTTAGTTACATTTTTTCTTAAGGAGAAAGGGAAGCCTTGGTGGATATTTCCATCAAGACGAGCATCTAGTCTCGCTGAATAAAATGTTCAAATCATCTTTTTGGTTGTATGGGGAAGAGAGGATTAATCTTATTTGTAGATTTTAATTGACCTCGTATTCAGATGGTGATCATTCTGATCTTGTTCACAAATGTTGAGAACTAGTGGTGTTTGCTTCTATATCTTCAGTGTTCTAACCAAATGCTTGACAAATCTCAACAGACCTGTGAATTCTGGCCCACAGAAGTCAATTTATTGAGAATGAGTGAGACAAGAATCTCTTACATTTCTAGTAACTTCATAGTCCTGGGCTGTAAATAAAAAGCACTGGAAGCATAAATTATATTTTCTTTCCCTACTTCAGTTGAAAGTCATCACTGTTAGGAAGATAAGAGGATATGAAAAATGAACAAATTGGCTACACAGATGGTATTAGAAAATAGGATTCATAGTTACAAATATCAAATAGCTAGGAAAAGAGACACACATTACAGGAATGTCAGAAATACCTCTTCGGTTTTTTAATTGACAGCATGATTCATAGAGCTTGAATAGAAATTGAAGCCAAAAAGCTCTGCAAAATACCCTGTAAAATGAGATGTTAAGGACGACAGCAAGTGTGACTACAAAAGTATACTGGGAGAGGAGGCTTAGGGTAGAATCCAGGAATTTAGGGGAAAAAATAAAAATACTACTTCCATTATCAGGTATATACATAGTATTAATGAAAAGAATAAAACTTTACATGAAATCGTAAATATAATCTCAGAAATAGCACTGAGATTTTGTGGCTGGAATTGGTAAATGTTAGAACATGAATAGATTTAATATAAGGGGAAACCCCCAAAACAATGCATATTAGAGTATATGCTTATATTTTCAGAGAGCGACCCAAGACAAGAGGCATAGAGGAGAGCATTTAGAATAAAGAAGATGAGAAAGACAAAGATTAAGTTAGGAGCATAATATTGACTGTTAGCCTGAAGTAACATACAAATGACGCTTTATTTCATAAAGACATGGCACAGAAGCAAGTTATAGTAGTGAGAGTCTTCTCTTATTCAGCTACGATTAAAGAGCCTTTTCTAAAAGCTGAATATCTGGTACAGTCTTTGCTTGCTAAAAATATTTTCCTTCAGATGGCAGAAGCAGCAATGAGGTGAATTACTATTTTGGGCTTAATTCTAATCAATATGGAGGAACTAGTTGGAAATGTGGATGCGAGAAAAATGCTTCTTTATAATTCTTAAATGTAGCGTAAGAGAACTGTATGTACATTCTGATAGATTCTTGAAGAAAATTCACTTTAAGGAAAACTCAGAAAAATCAAATAGAATACCATATTTGGAAACTTAAATATATGATAGTAGAATCTTAAATGCAAAATTTTGACTCCACCATTAAGGATGATATCAGTGAAATAAAGAATTCCGTTTCCTAAAATGGTCAACAGGACCCTTCCTTCACTTAAGAAAGGGGAGAGTCCTACAAGGATGCGCTGCCATCTTCCAGGATGTAACACATCCCTAGGCCAACACCCATTATATGGTGTTGTGTCCCCAATAAGTAGTACACTCAAGTCTGAAAACACAGTAGGAGTGGTTCAGCTTAGCATTACTGCCTTTGACTCACTTAGAAAATGAGTACTTCTCATCCCTGAATTTGAGGCTCTGTGGGTCCTACTTCCTAGTCTTAGTTCCCAGGGGAACCCAGTGTCCTTATTTCAAGAGTTCAGTATTTGAGGAAAGATGTCGCCATACTGGCAGGGGTAAGTAACTTCGTCCCAGGAGGAGATAAGGCTCCGTCCCTGTTACATGATGAGCCAGCGAGGAAAACATTGGGCACCTGGACCATCCAATGATATACCCCTTCCCACTTTTGATAGTTAATGGATAAGAGCAGCAGCCATGATCTGAGAAGGATAAGTGGACCAGGGCCTCAGACAACTTGGCAGATGAAGCTCTAGGTTGTGGTATTTCATAAGCCACCTAGACCAGAAGAGATGTTGGTTAAGGGTGAGAGAAATCTAGAATGGGTAGTCCAGGAGGGAGATAAGTTGCAGCCTGAAGGCAGCTTTAATTGCAGGAGCTATTTCTTCCTGCTAACTTAACCTCTTTAAAAACTTTTCCAGGAGAGAGACCAAACAAAATTCTGGAAGAGCTTTTCCCAGGGGGGACCTTAGCATACAAAGCCAGTAGGTTCGGTTGGCACTGGGGGTAAGTTGTAGTGGCTGTCATGGTGTACCAGAGGACAGAGGCACTCATTTGCTCAGCTGCCAGTCGTGTTGGCTGCTGGTTACTCACATCTGATCTCCTCTATGAATGATATTGGGCACAACAACCTGGCTCTCTCTCTCCTCAACTTAGCACAACTCTGTAGCACCATTCCAGAGCTCCCCAGGGGACTAATGAGCAACTGAATCACAGTGCAGTTCTCCACACTGAACAGACCTACTTTTCTTACTCCTCTACAGGTCTGACTCCTGAGACCACTCCCCACTAAGCCTCCTGCATGCAAATCTCCTTCTCAGAGGCTGTTCTCTAGAGTAAACAACCTAAGACACTAGGGTAAAGAAAGATTTCTTAAGTTACAGAGAGTACTAATGATACATTAAGAGCAATAAACGTGACCACATCAAAATCAAGAAACTCCATTCATCAAGACACTGTTAAAAGTGTAAAAAGACAAATAGGAAGAGATATTTTCACATAGATATGACTGACAAAGGACTCATACATCAGATCTTTTACAAATCCACTATCGATAAGAAAAGAGAAATCCAATAAAGAAAAATGCATAGAAGCCACAGCTGCTTTGCAAAAGATACCAAAGTGTTTAATAAAAATATGAAAAATTAGTCAATATTATCTAGAGTAAAGGAAATGGAAATTAAACCACAATAAGAGATTATCCACACTTGCTAGAACTGCATAAATTAAAAAGACACCAAATGTTGGTGAGAATGTGGAGCAGGGGTACTCTCATACATTGTTGGAAGGAGAGTAAATTATATGAATACCTTGGAAATTATTTACATTGACATCATCTCCTAAAATTGAAAATACTGTACTCGATGGGACAGTAGTCCCACTCTTAGGTGTATATCTTAGTGAAACTCATGCATGTGTACAATAAGACCTGTGTAGGACTCTGCAGCAATAGTGTCTGCAAACCCCCAAACTCGCAGCAATTCAAATGCCCGTCAACAGTAAAATGGGTACTGACATATTTTTTTTAAAGATTTTATTTATTTATTTGACAGAGAGAGAGAGAGATCACAAGTAGGCAGAGAAGCAGACAGAGAGAGAAGAGGAAGCAGGCTCCCTGCCAAGCAGAGAGCCCGACGCAGGCCTCGATCCCAGGACCCTGAGATCATGACCTGAGCCGAAAGCAGAGGCTTTAACCCACTGAGCCACCCAGGCGCCCGGGTACTGACATATTTTTATAACTAAGCAATCACAGAGCAATAAAAATGGTCAAAGACCATGATTAATAACATGGGTAAATTTTTCACTGTATTTAGAAAAAGAAGCAGAAAAAAGTGCATCCAGTGTTTCTATTCATACAAAGTTCAAAAATTGTATAGAAATTTATGTTACAGTTGTGTAACTCTTAGAAAAAAGCAAGAAAATCATCACCATAAAAATTGGAAGAGCAATCCCGTCTTGAGAGAGGAAGGTTTTCAGGTTGAGAAAAGCACGCAGAGTTTCTGGGGCTTGGTATGTTCTAATTTTGGATCTCCTAGCTAACAAATACTAGCTATAAAAGTATTTGTCCCTCCTTAAGTCCACTCTCTTTCAAAATTTTAACTGTTAAAAAAAGAAAAGGAGGTAGATCAAAAATAAGAGGTAAGGGACTCAGCAAGTTTCACAGCCTTAGATTTGAAGAGCTTGGGTCTAAAGCCTCCTTTTTGGCCTTGGATCTACCATCTGCTCTCCTTAGCCTAGATCCAATTGGTTGCCAGCTTTGCAGAGCTTCCCCCAATGATGTGTGGCCTTCAGCCAAGTAACTTCCTTCCTAGGCTCCAGCCAAATGAGTTTCCTCACAGCTACCAACCATGTTCAAGTCTTTGTTCTTTTTTGCCTGATTTATTATGGAAGCCTTCTCACCTGATCTCTATGTGTTCTGTCTCTTCTCATTTCAATTCACTGTAACTTGGGCAGGTTAATATTTTTGAAAAATAGAACTGTTTCACTCCCTGGTATTTTTTTGCTACCCCCAACTGCACCCCCTCCCCATACCATTTTTTTGCAGTTTGGTGTATAGCATTAATTGCCTCTGGAGAGGAATGGTATATATGTATGTGTGTGTACACACACACACATACCATTATTCCACACACACACACACATATATGTGGAAGGCAATATATATAGTATATATATATGTAATATATATAATGGTACATATATATTTATAATGGTATGTGTGCATATATATGTATATATATATACACACACCATATTCCATATGTATATAGAAGGAAGGCTATATATATATGTACATATATACACACATATGTATACATATGTGTATATATATATATTTACAAAATGCAGAGGTCATTTATTTTTTTAAGATTTTATTTATTTATATGACAGAGAGAGAGATCAAAAGTAGGCAGAGAGAGAGGGGGAAGCAGGCTCCTTACTGAGCAGAGAGCCCAATTCAGGGCTCGATCCCAGGACCCTGAGATCATGCCCTGAGCCGAAGGCAGAGGCTTAACCCACTGAGCCACCCAGGTGCCCCACTTGGTGTTTGATTTTTAAAAGCCAAGGCTACAGTGGCAGGTGTGTGAGGATGAGGGGATCACAAGTACTGGAAAGAACTCAGAATATACACTATATTAAAAGGAAAAATAAACACCAACTGAATTCTTGACCTTCAGAATATTAGCCCACGGGGCATTTTACAATACTATAAATGATTTGCTATTACTTAAAAATTAATAATTACTTTATAATATTTTCTGAAAAATCTAACCTGAAAAATAAAAGATTTTCAGAAAATGTTTTCTGATTTTAGAAAATCAGGCCACGCTGGACCCTTGCTTGTGCATACAATCAGCTGTAGTGGAGAAAGTTGCTGTCCTCGGACCAGTCAGTGCGATCTCTGGTTCTGCTTATTCATGCCTGCGATTAGAACGGAGAAGCAGGACAAAACGGAAGAAGAGACTCAGCTCCCCAGGACACTTGATTGTACTTCCTGCCTGGTTCCTGGTCACTTTAGGTAGAGGCTGTCCAACCACTATCACAAGACAAAGACTTTTTGCCTTTGCATCATCCAACTTCAGCAAGAATCCTGATAAGTCAGTTTAGCAGTAACACCTCAACTTCCATATCTGATCCCCCTCCCTGTCTAATCAGGTTCCTCAACTGCCACCATCACCCGGGTGATGTCTTGTTGGCTCACAAGAATCCCCCCCCCCTTATCCCTGATGTTTCCTCTCAGTAATTTTCCATGCACTGATCTTGGCTCTAAATTCCCACTTGCCCATGCTGTTTTCAGAGTGGGAGCTCAACCTCTCTGGCCTCCCCATCAAGATCCCATCACAGTGGTTCCTAGACCTATCACGATAGCACTCACCCGTGATCAAAGTTCTTATCATGCTATAACAAGTGTCACTGCATTATTCTTTTCCTTTAACATGTGGTCCTCAGTGTATAATAAACATATGTGGTATAAGAACAAGGTGAATCAAGGTTCCTTGGGTTGAGAAGAGGAGGGGGATTTGATGGGCATTGAGGAGAAAACAGGGGATATTTAAAGGATGGCAAAATCCTGAGAAGGAGTCCTAAGCCTGTGCCTCCCATCCCCTTCCAGCTCAAGGGCAGAACGGACTTTATGTTTAAAGCTCCCCCTTGGTACTCATGAAAGGACTGGACTTCACCTCTCCTTTGCCCCAGATACAAAGCCTTTGGGTCCCTCTCCAGACTGTGAAAACTGCTTGCAGCTGCAGAAATCTCAATGAGGACCACCCAGGAAGGAATACTGGATCGTTTATGACCCCCAATCTCCTTCCTAGACCACTCCTTCCCCATAACTTGATGTTTCTGATCTACCTCGTAACTGGATTTGCTCATTGCTACTTTAACTTTGAACCAGTGTTCTCTCCCTTAAAGCACTTCAGCTTTTCCTTACATTTTAGTCATATGTGTCTCTTTCTCTGTCCTTGGTTACTCCACTTAAATCCCTTGTTTCTAGACAATTGTTTCAATCCCTGTATTAACTAGAAAAATGCCCCACATATGGTAGGCACATAATAAATATTTATCAAACTGAATTATTGCCCGTTTTCCAAAATATTTACCATTGGTCCTGGATTTGTGTCATTTGCACATCTGGTAACATTCTTGAGTTTTACTTGAAGCTTTTGATAAATATGGGCTATTAACTCCATGGACTGATGTTCATAAAAACAATTAATTTCTATCAAAACTGAAAAAAGGAATAAGATCCAAACTGTCATGTGTCAAACCTTCTCAGATGGAGCTGTAGGGAAATCTGTTGGAAAGCTGTTATAGACTATTGCATTCCTGTATGAAAATACTCTGGGAAGCTTTCAAAAGGAAAAAAGTCACCCAGATAATTTGTACGTTTTAGTTTTCATGAGTCATCATCAGGTGGCGTAATGTAGAGTGCTTGGTGATACTAAGTGTTGGTTCCATCTTAAATTCCCTGAGTCCACAGGCATGAAACATCTTCATCAGAAATTTGTGCACATTAAGAGAAAGAAAAATCTTTGAAAGCCAGGAGAAGCTGGGCTGGGGGCCGTCACATAGCTTCATGGTACTGTTCCTCCAAGTTGCTTTTCCAGTTCCTGTCTCTACATGTTCTGGAGGAATCTAAATGGGGCAGAGGTCAGAGCAGGCATTGTTAGCCTTCCTTACTTTGGCCTTTTCATGTCTGCTGCCACTCTTCTCCCCCTGAAGATGTGCCTAGATCTTTCCCTGGCACTTTCCTGCTCTCTAACTTCTCTGTGAAAAGTGAGCAGGATCCCAGGACAGATGCTGACTGACTGGACCACATACACAAAACGCAGATGAATTTCAGTTAAAGAGTTACCTCAGCCTGGCATTTGCCTTCTACCCCTTGTTGTGGAATGAAAGTTTGAAAGGACTCTCAGGCAGGCCAAGTTGAGAAGACTACATTTTGATATCAGACTGCCTTCAGGACTAAGACTGATTCTGAAGTTGAATCTAATTGAGTACTTTTATTTCAAGGTGGCTGGCTTGGGCATGGGTAGATCTAGCCTCTGCCTCATCAGTCCTTGGAAGATGATAGAGGAGATATCAGTTGCAGAGCTTGGAATAGAAAGCCATGAATCTGCTTTATGTGAGATACTCCATTCTTCCCATCCCTCATCTCCCTCTGCAGCTCAACAGACCTTCCAGATAAATGTGGTATATTTTTCTTTACATTAGAGTTTCTGATTTTGTGAGACATACCATTAACTTCATTTATTACTTTACAATTGGTAATATTTCTTTTTTTTAAGTTTTTAAAAATTTATTTATTAGAGAGAGAATGAGAGAGAACTAGCATGAGAGGGGGAAGGTCAGAGGGAGAAGCAGACCTCCTGCTGAGCAGGGAGCCCGAGGTGGGACTCGATCCTGGGACTCCAGGATCATGACCCGAGCTAAAGGCAGCCACTCAACCAACTGAGCCACCCAGGCACCCAGTAATATTTCTGATCACAAATGTAGTTGGTGTATGCATGGTCTTCATTTCCCATAGTATTCTTCTTATATCAAATTGTCTAACTGGTGTATGTCTTATCCTCTGAAGTGAATTATAACTCTTTTTTGGGGAAATAACACACGATTCTGAATGTCTCTAACCTACAGCATTTAATATTACTAGACACACAGTAGGTACATAATAGTACTTATTGTTAGGCACAGCACTTTGAGCCTGACTGAGTTTCAGGACACACACACACATTCTACGTACTTTCAGGATGAATATTCCTATGTACTTTCATAAATAGAAATACACATAGAAAGTCATAGAAGTATGCAGTTTCATTGACATTAGACATATTATTTTTTTTAAAGATTTTATTTATTCATTTGACACAGAGAGAGAGATTACAAGTAGGCAGAGAGAGAGGAGAGAGGAGGAAGCAGGCTCCCTGCTGAGCAGAGAGCCCGATGTGGGCCTCGATCCCAGGACCCTGGGATCATGACCTGAGCCGAAGGCAGNACCCTGGGATCATGACCTGAGCCAAAGGCAGTGGCTTTAACTCACTGAGCCACCCAGGCGCCCACATTAGACATATTCTTAATAGGCAATAGAGTATAGGGATTAGAACATTGGATCTGGGGGGCATCTGGATGGCTCAGTTGAGCATCTGTATTCAGCTCAGGTCATGATGCCAGGGTCCTGGGATAGAGCCCTGTTTGGGGCTTCCTGCTCCTCTGGGAGCCTGCTTCTCCCTCTCCCTCTGCCTGCTACTTCCCCTGCTTGTGCACTCACTCTCTTTTTGTTAAATAAATAAATAAAATCTTAAAAAAAAAAAAAAGAAAGAACATTGGATCTGGACCCGAGGTACATTGGTTCAAATCCAAGCTCTGTTCCCTACCACTGTAAGTTTGGGGCAATTTTATTTCTCTATACTTCAGTTTTATCATTTGTAAATGGGGTTAAATGGTATATCATTCATAATGTCTTGAGGATTACATTAGAAAATACATGTAATGTGAAGCCCTTAAAGGAGTTCCTGGTGCATATTAAGTGTCCCCAAAATGTTAGCTGTTATTAACCTATCTATTTACACCTCCCTGGCCTCTGACGCTCACAAACATTGCAATCCCCTTTATAAATGAATTAATTGGAAAGCATCAGCTGAATACCCATTCCATACTAGATACTATCCTGGAAATACAGGACTGAACAAGACATTCTCTCTTTCATCATGAATTTCACAGTCTTGTGGGGCAGATTGCAGAGAAACAAGGATTACAATACAGTGTGATAAGAGCTACAGTAGAGTCAGGTAAAAGGGTCCATGTGAACACGCAAGAGGGCCTTGTTGTGGTGGCTGGAGGGATGGGATTCTAAGGAGCTGTGTCCTTGAACTGAGTCTTGAAGATTTAGTAAAAGTTGGCTAACTGGACAAACCAAGAGAAAGGGTGTTCCGGATAGAAGGCAACACATTTACAAGTGTGGAGATGGGAGAGTTGTTCAAGGAACTTAGGCAATTATGTTTGATACACAGAGGAAGAGGTGGAAGAGAGGAAGAGGATGGTAGATTCTGCTGCACAGACGGGTCTTGACTGAACCTTGAAAGCTCAGTGTGCAAGGTAAGGAATGTGGGCTCCACCCTATACCGGATAGAGAGCCATTGAAATAATTAAGCACAGGAGTGACATGATCGGATATGGGTCTGAGAAAGATCCTGACAGCCCCAGGTTGGATCATTAATTGGAGGGGACAAAATTGGAGGAATAACTTACCGATAAATCAAGAACCTAAACTAAGGCAGTGACAAAGGAGATAAAGAGGAGGGTGAACTGAAAACATATTTATGAGATAAATTGAATAGCAATCACTTGGAAGTAATGTGGACAAGGGCAGACATGAGAAAGAGGACAGAATGAAGGCATATACTCAGACTTCTGGCTCGGGGGGCTCAGAGCAATCGTGTTATTTGCTAGGAGGAGAAGTATTTTGGGGGATGGGGGAAGGGGAGGTGGATAGTGTAATTTTGTCATGTTGAGTTAAAGTGTCTGAAGAAGACAGAGTACATACTTGACTGTCCAACAGAATTATCCAAAGAGCTTGTTAAATGCGGCCTCTACCCCTAAAGGTCCAGATTCAGTAGACCAGAGGTGAGGCCTAAGGATCTGTATTTTTTTAAAAATCCCCACGTGGTTCTGATGTAGCCAGTCCACAGTTGTATGGGGATGTGTAACAAAAAAAAAAAAAAAAAAAAGGAAATAGAGATTTAGGTGTCTCTGCATGGATGTTGTCGGAGCCAAGATTGTGAGTGAGGTTATCGACAGACAATGGGCAAAGTAAGAAGAGGAAGGGGCCAATGACTCAGACCCTTGTCATTGTTCCAACAGTGGTTTTCCTTTGCATTATCAAAAACGAGGGGACTGGGCACTTACAGAGGAATGTGGGATTGTGATACAAGAGTTAACTACTCTTGGCTTATTTTTCTTTTTTCTGCCTTCCCTTCCCTATGCTGCCGCAGAGTTATCTTTCAAATGCACTTATCTCATGATGCTTTTTCTCTGTTTCCAAACTTCACATAATTCCTCCTTTTGTACAGAGTGAAGTTCCAACTCCTTGGCATGGAATTCAAGGTCCTTTATGATCTAGTCTCAGCCTGCATTTCCAGAGCCGGCTGCCATTGCCTCCACCACTAATTCTTTGTGCCAGCCACTGTGGGCTTGGCCTTTGCTGGACATATCATTTATCCTTGTGCCTCTATAATTCCCCTTTGCCCCAAACACTCTGCCTCAGCTCTCCCTCTCTGCCTTCTAACTCATAGCTAGCTTTCCGGAGGTCATTCCTAGGTGATCACACAAATCTGGTAGCATTTCTACACATACCACTGTTAATTCTGGTAATTAGTGTTAAATCTGAATTGCAATGAGGAAAGGAGAAAGATATTTTTCTTTAAGTAGAAACTGTGTAGAAATGGAAACCCACTCAATCTTGAAGATCAAATTTAACTCTTCCCTTGTCTGTTTTCAGAGAGAGAGTTCATAGTTCTAGGATAGCATTTACTCTTCTCTTCACTGTTGTACAATTACCTATTAAAGAATCTGTTTCCTCTCTTTGATTTCTAATCCATAGGTAGCACAGACACTGTTCTCTTCATATTTGAAGCTTCTATAGCCTAGTGCTTCATACCTGGGAGTTTTTACTAAACATTTGTTAGGCTGAACCGGAAATTCTCAAATACAAGTTTTTAAAACCCCACAAGTAGTAAACTCAGAAACTTCATGTGTCTCAGGTCATTTTAATAATCTGCGTTCAGCTAAATTTCATCAAAGGAAGAAGAAAGGTCCCATCTTCTAAGCCAAAAAACTTTAAATTGTAAAATGATATAGTTTTGACCTCTGGTTCACTACTCTGAATGCCAAATAGTATTCCTTGGAGGTTACTTTAATTATAAAAAGTAAATCAATGAGATCCATTCAAAATGAACTAAAGATTATGCTCTAGGAAAGTTTCAAAAACATTAAAATAAAAGAGAAAGGGAGAGAGAGAAATTTACCAGTTTAGGTTCTGAGAAGGTCCCAAGACCAATGATTGGAATGCTGTTTCCGTCACTGAGAGGAATGCGGTGATTTGCAGCGCTGAGGTACATCCTGGAGAGAGTCTGGGTTTCAAGTTTTTAGGAGTGATTCTAGATGCCTCTAGTGAAGTCTTTTTAAAAAGATCGTCTTGTCTGGGGTCCTGTTAATCAAAGAAAAGAGAGCCAGAGGGAGGAGCAGTGGGAGGGAAGAGAGATTAGCAGACATTTCTCAACTTGTTTTTTTTCCAGGTTGTTTTGAAAAGCCTGAGCTTGTCCTTTGAACTTTATCAGCGGCATGTAAATAACACAACCCATTGATGCTTACTTTTCTAGAAAGAAAAAAGGGAAACCTCCAAAAGAAACAAATCTAGCTGGCTTCTACCAGTCAGGATGCTTTCACTGTCAAGTAACTGGCTGATCTCAAATTCTCTTAAATTACAAAGGACATTTATTGGTTCATATTTCTGAAAGCTTCGTTATTAGGACTAGCTTCAGGTGAGAATACAGCAGCTTCCCAGGACTTACCTGGGGATTCTGATGCAGCAGAACTGAAAAGGGGTCTGGGACTTTATTACCTACTTAAGTTTGGGAAATACTGGGCCAGAGGAATAAGTGGGGTGGCCTGGAACCAGTTTCTTACCTTCCGGTCCATGTCTCTGCCTCTTCACTCTCTCAGCAGACTCACCCCTTACTGTAAAAGGATGGTGACCCGTCCTTGGAGTGACATAGTTCCAGATATAAACTTAACAAAAAAAGAGGTTTTTACTTACCCCATTGCTCAGACAGCAACCTAGAAATGGTCTTTTTGGTCTCCACTGCCTTTCTTGCTTCATGGATGCATCACCAAGCCCATCATGATGAAGACAGTGGAAATAAAAGATTGATCACCTGCTGACAACTAGAAGCCATTTCTAAATTTAGAGTTGGGGTTAATCTCATCTGGGCAGAATCTGGAGATTGATGAGGAAAAGGAAAGAAGTAGTGGGTAGAGAAGCAACCAACAAATGTTTATTGTAGTCTTCTTCCAAAGGATTGTGCTGTATATAAAATATGAGCTTTGGACCCTGTGACCTCAAAGGTAACTGTGTTCAGGAGGGTGAAAGTGGGAACTAGAGGGTGTTATGCTGAGTGAAATAAGTCAGTCAGAGAAAGACAATTATCATATGATCTCTCTGATATGAGGAACTTGAGGGGCAGGGCAGGGGGTCGTGGGGGTAGGGAGGGAAAAATAATGAAACAAGATGGGATGGGGAAGGAGACAAACCATAAGAGACTCTTAATCTCACAAAAAACCTGAGGGTTACTGGGGGGTGGGAGGGTAGGGATAGGGTGGATGGGTTATGGATATTGGGGAGGGTTTGTGCTATGGTGAGTGCTATGAAAGGTGTAAGCCTGATGATTCTCAGACCTGTACCCCTGGGGCTAATAATAATAATAATAATAATAAAAAGGAGGGTGAAAGTGTGCTCAAGTTTCTCTATAACTCACTTGCCCTCTCTCTGGGACTGCCATTCTTGTTTATATACACACGATCAGCCAGTGGATACGATGATTTAAAGTAGGTTGGGGTAGCATGGAACATGTGCAATAGTGGTCTTCAACATTGTAAATTGATCCAACAAATACTTATTGTACATCTTTGTGTGCTAAGATGCTGGCTAGTATATGTTTCTCTAGTTTTATTATTATTGACTTCTTTGGTGTTTAGCTCAATGAACTTCTTAGATATTTAGATTCATGATTTTCATTTAATTTGGGAAGTTTGAAGGCATTATTTCTTCAAACATTCTTTTAGTTTCTTCCTCTCCTCTCCCTCTGGGACTCCCATTATGTGTATGTTGGTATACTTGATGGTGTCTCATAGGTGTCTTAAGTTTGGTTTAGTAATTTTTTCATTCTTTCTCTTTTTTCTTTCTTTCTTTCTTTTTTTTTTTATTTATTCATTTGACACAGAGAGAGAGATTACAAATAGGCAGAGAGAGAGGAGAGAGGAGGAAGCAGGCTCCCTGCTGAGCAGAGAGCCCGATGTGGGCCTCGATCCCAGGACCCTGGGATCATGACCTGAGCCGAAGGCAGCGGCTTTAACCCACTGAGCCACCCAGGCGCCCTTCTCTTTTTTCTTCTTAAACTGAATGATCTCAATGGATCTATCTTCAAGTTCCCTAATTCTTCTGCGGGCTCAGATCTATAGTTGAAACCCTTCAGTTAGTTTTCATTTCAATTATTGTACTTTTAATCTCCAGAATTTCTGTTTGGTTCATTTTTACAATTTATATCTCTTACTGATGTTCTCTATCTGGTGAGATGGTGTTTTCCTGGTTCCTTTAGTTCTTTCCCTGTGACTTCCTTTAGCTCTTTGAGCATATTTGATAGAGTTGATTTCATGTCTTTGTCTAGGAAGTCCAATGCCCCAGCATCCTCATGGACACTTGTAATTTCCTTTTTCCCTCTGTGAATGAGCCATATTTTCTTATTTCTTTGCATGCTATGTAATTTTTTGGTTGAAAATTGGAGATTTTGAATATTATAGTGTGACAGTTCTGGAAACCAGATATTTCCTCCTCCTTGGGGTGTATTGGTACTGCTTGTTTGTGGGTTGTTATTGTTTGCTATTTTACTATGTCTTTAAACAATTTATTATGTGAAGGCTGTGTTCAGCAAACTTAGCAGTCATGGTCACTGGGTGTTTTGACAGTTTCCTTCAATGCTTGGAGAAAAAAAGAAAAATATTCTCTTAGTCTTTGAAGATTGGCCTCTTTGGGGCATGAGTTCAATGCTTACCCACACTGCTTACATGCTGCCTTAGTCTTTGTTTCCAGCTTGCATAGAGCCTGAAGGCCTGTCAGAGATAAATGCTGAGGGTCCTCTCAAGCCTCTTTGACCATGTGCCTAGTCCTGACAGTATGTGTGGCCTTCTTGATTAAAGTGCCTCCACCCCCACCATCAGGTATCTCCTTTCCCAATTTCATCTTTCACAGGCTTTTCAGTCTGTTGTTTGTCCCAACTAGCCCCAGGATGCCAGAGCCAAAATTTCCGCGATTTTTTTCTTTAAGTTTATTTATTTAAGTAATCTCTGCACCCAATGTGGGGCTCGAACTCATGACCCTGAGATCAAGATCTACACACTCCACTGACTGAACCAGTCAGGTGCCCCTAAAATTTCTGTCTTTAAATGCACATAACAAAAGCTTCCTGGGCAGCTACCTTTGTCCTCGGAATGTTTCGAGTTAGGCGAAATAAAAGCAAACCCTTGCATGTTCCTTCATGGAGCCACTAGACAAGATGGGACCCACAATGACAATTCTTTGAGAGTAACATCTCCATCGCTTCCTGTACCAGGAGTGTAGGCTTAGTCCTCATGGCTGCCGTGGATCAGGATTGTGGGGGATGGTTAGCAGGCCATTTGAGGTCAAGAGTGGCCAGCCCTCTCTCTGACTGCAAAGCTGCAGCTTCTTGCTTCGCTGGTTGTAAAGTGAAGTTGTTTTAAGTTCTTGACTAGATTCCAAAGTTCTGCAATTATGCCTGCTCATTAGTTCTTTTTTTTATAAAAGGACAGAACCCTGGAGTTCTCTATTCCACTACTTTCCTCTTTTCATTTTTTAAAAAAAAGATTTATTTATTTATTGGGGGGGGTGCAGAGGAGGAGAGAGAGAATCTTAAGCAGGCTCCACCCCCAGTGTGGATCCTGACTTGTTGCTCCACCTCATGACATTGAGATTACCACCTGAGATGAAACCAAGAGTTGGACACTTAATCAGCTGAGCCACCGAGGTGCCCTTCCTCTTTTCATTTTTAAAAATATTTTATTTCTGTTTTGAGATAGGATTATTTCTATTGGCTTATATACGTTCCCCAACACTTTCCTCTGTCTTCTTTCCTCCATTCTGCTACTGAGTCCATCCAGTGAGTTCTTCTCTCTTAGCCAGACTTTATTTTTTAGGGAAGTTTCAGGTTCATAGCAAATTTGAGCAGTAAGTAGAGAGGTGTCCCATTCATTGACTTTTCCCACTATCAACATCCCCCACAAGAGTGGTACAGTTATTACAACTGAGGTACCTGTTTGACATTGCTATCCACCAGAGTCCACAGTTTACATTAAGGCTCAGTGTTCACCTTGTACCTTCTATGGATTTTGAAAGATGTATAATGTCATGTATCCACCATACTGGTATCATACAGAATAATTTGACTGCCCTAAAAATCCTCTGTGTTCTGCTTATTCCTCCCTCTCTCTCTCCTAATTCCTGGCAGCCACTGATCTTTTTACTCCGAAGTTTTGTCTTTTTTTCAGAATATTGTACAGATTTTTCTTCAAAGTGGTTTCTTTCACTTAGTAATATGCACATGAGGTTGCTCCATGTCTTTTCCTGGCTTGGTAGCGCATTTGTTCTTAGTGGTGAATTATATTCCATTGTCTGGATGTACTACAGTTCTCTCTGTCTGGACCCTGGTGCCCACTTTCTGATGGGTGAGCGGATACTGAGAGACTCCAGTGGTACACGAGTTCTACCTTATTTCCCATTTCTACCTGCTACTATTTATTTTTCAAACTCCTGAAATAAGTTTTTCATATATTTTTCACATTTTTTCCTATTCAGCGATACTTTATCACGTTTTGACTACTCGGAAAAACTATATCTTTATTCAGAAAGAGCTAAGGATTGGGGTGCTTGGGTGGCTCAGTTGGGCAACTGACTCTTGATCTCAGCTCAGGTCTTGATCTCAGTGTTGTTGGAATCATGCATTTTATAATTCTGAAAAAGCTATCTTTGTTCCCAGAAGACTTAGACCTCCTTCCTCTAGACCCTTTGAACACCTTGCAGCTGGACTTTAACTGTCACTTAGTGTACGTTATTGAGATGTTATTGGTTTCATGTTTTCTGGATAGGTTGAAGCTTTCCCCTGCAAGGCTGGTGTTCTTCCAATGGCAAAAAGCAAAACAAAACAAAACAAAAAAACTGCTAGAGAATGTTTCCCACCTGGGATACACCTTCCATGATCTCCAGTCATGGAGTTTCCCACTTCACTGGACAAATCATACAAACCATAATGAAATCTTGCAAACCCCTTGGAATTCTATCAGTATACAACTTTCTGCTGATCTCTTGTTGTCTTGTGCTAGTATGGCCAGATACTGTTAAGTCTCTAATGTCTTATGTTCAAGCCTTTGTTCTACAGAGCATGATGACTGGGTGTTTTTGAAATGTCATCAAGAGGAAGACAGCCTTCAAGCCCCATTGAAAGGGACCTTATCAAGTGTTCTTGACCACTGACACAGCTGCAAAACTAGAAGATATTGAGCCTTGGGTACACATTTCACAATTTAAAAAGGCTGAAAACAGGCACTGGAGATCTCTAAATCAAATTGTCCAAGAAGAGAAGTAGCTGACATTGAGGTCGCTATCAGCTACCTCTGACATCTGTCAGCTGACATCTGACATTAGGCAGACTGCTTCTGATATCTGTCAGTCGACATCTGACATCTGACATTGGGCAGACTGCTTCTGCCCAAGATGATGCATTAAGACTTCATACTTTAACTAAACATCAAAGCCTTTCTCCTTCTTTTCCTTTCCTTTACTCTGGCATTGGCCTATAAAGATAAAACCCTCATCTTTATCTCCCAGATCATTCCTAAGCAGTGGTGACCTCTGGAGTTTAGAACAATCTTTTATTTCAGACTAGGAGAAAAATCTAATTTTGCCCCTCACGTTCAAAAGCAAAATAAGAGATCTCATTGGTCAACTCCCATCCCTGAATTTATGTTGTTAGGTTAGAAAGGACCTAGCAGGAGGTGTTCATGATTCAGGATTTGCTTCTTTGGTAAGTCTCTACTTCCTGGTTAGGTGTAAATGTAATTGAGGCTATAATGAACAATATCTTCTTATTTCTTGAAATTATTGCAGAATATGCTGCTAAAGCCATAGCAGCCCAACAAAGATTCATAGACTCTCCAGCCAAAGTTCTTGGTAATAAGATCATCCCTGATTATCTTTTAGCTGAGCAAGGAGGAGTACACATCTGCTCTATGCTTTGACAATAGTAAATGACACTTCAATTGATATAGTCCGAATCTCCTTTCCCAAAAAGGTTTCCTTGTCACTCAGATGCAGTCCCAGGCTTAAAGATATATGAGGATATGAGACTCCTCACTCTGAGGGACACAATGGATCCAGAGCAGGTACTAACAACTCTGGCAACACAGTGGGATCAAAACCAAAAGATTGATCTTTGATGCTTTCTTGTCAAGAAAGATCTGGATCAAAGGGGAAATCTAAAAGGAGATTTCACAATGGAAAAATCAAGGTTAGTTAAAAGAGTCTCTTTTAAAATAGGGTCAGAAGACCATATGGGAGAAGGAACTTATTCATGGTCTTATCAGAAGAACCATGACCTGTTTGCCAACTGCAAGCCTTCAGTCTGCACTTAACTCGCTCCTCACCATGACACCTGAATTATTCCCATTCTTCACATTGAAAGAAGCCAACACAATTTGACAAATTTCAATCTATCCACATATTAACTAAACCATCCTGGTTAACTTAGTTTCAATTCCTATTTTGTATAATGGACCTGACTGAGAACTACTCTTGTAACATTTCGCTTTTATAACCCTGCCCTCTATTTGTCTTCTTCGTGACAAAATTTAGGTTTCTATCTGAATCCATGTTTCCTGAGTTGCAATTCTAATTGCCCAAATAAAATCCTGTCTGTTTTAATTTTTAGTGAATTCTTTCTTGGTTGACACCATTTTGCTTGAGATGTTATGAGAGACTTCTAGAAAGAGAAAATGATGATGGCAGTATAATGTTTGAATCTTTTCAAACACCCTCAGACTAGAGAGAGAGAGCAACCAGGAAGGAAAAAGAAAAAAAGACAACAGAAAACTTCAATAAAATTGGTGACAAAATAAACTCCGTGAAACTTAGAACACCATTGGGTGGGGTTTTATGCTCTAAAAATGTAGGTTCCTGTGTAACTCAGATTTAGTCTATGTAGAAGTTGTGGATGGAACAGGTAGAGAAGCTCTGATGTCCAGAGGGTGTCCCCAGAATGTAGAAATTCCCCCAAAACTCTTGAATCACCAAAGAGAGCATCTACATCTGAGTGGAAGCCTCAGGAAGCAAATCTGAAGATAACCACTGAAGATAACAAAAAGCCCATGAATAGACCCTAAGGGCTGCAGGAAGATCAGCAAGACTTGAGGTAGTGCAGTTCTTTAAGGACCTCAGCAATATCCAGGAAAAACTTATTTCAATAAAAAATATATTTTGAGGAAAAGAGTCTGGGAGTAGAGTAAAACACAGAACAAGGGAGGAAAGTGTTCCAGCTACTGACGGCAAGAGAAAGCAGATCTCAGAATTGCAGAAGTGGCTTCATGGGGGAGATCATATTTTTGGATTCTTGATGGTAACAACAGAGGTCTCCCCCCAGGAGTGAAGATAGGAAAACTATTCTGGCTTACTCCCACCCTCTACAAAAATACTAAATACAGAACACTTTTCAGACAAAAAATAGAAGAAAATATTTTACTTAAATATGAACAACAGAAAAGGATTGCAATCAAACCCCATAGAGAGATGTCAAAAGGAGAACATGATGGAAATGAAGTGCCTAATATCAACATATACAAAAATCACACCAGAAAAAAAAAGTTAATTTTTAAATTGCAAACTAATATTACAAAATGTGCTAGAAATTACAACTACATCTTTTTATCCTAAGTTATTTTCTGTGTTTAGTATATTCATAACAAAAATGTATGTTTTTTCTTATAGCCAGACAAATTGAGTATAAGAACCATGTAGAAAATATCTGAGTAGCAAAGAAAACAAGAACAGGAATGAGTCTATGGATTTTGACAAAGCATGATGACAGATATCCACTAGCCTTTAAAGTTTTTAAAAAGTGGGTGACCTTACAAATATAGAGAGAAAACTCTCCTATATTCAAAATTCAAAGACAGTAATAATAAAAATATGTGTACACACACACATTTAGGACATTTAAGTTGGATCAATATTCCTAGTTAATGAACGGTGTTTAAAAACTGAAGAAAAGTAGTAATACAGTAAGACCTTAAAAATTGAATGTTCAGATGAAAAGAAATGAAAATGACCCTTAAACATGTTAAAAGTTGTTCCACCTCTCTCATAATAAGGGAAATAAAAATTAAAACTAAACTGAGACATTATTTTTTCACATATTAGACTGTAAAAAATTTGCCCTATTGGAGATATGAGGAAGCAGGGATTTCGATGCTTTAATGATGGGGATGCAAGATGGTACACCCCTATGGAGGGAAATTTGGCATTACCTAGTAAAATCAAATATGCATTTACTCATTGATCCAGAAACCCCTGTTCCAGAAAACTATCCATAGTTACGTTGACAAAAGCATAAAATTATGTGTGCATAAGTATTCACTGTATAAATGATTCATATTTGCAAAATACTAGAAAAAATCCAAAAGAACCATTTGACAAAGACTATATTTGCTAGCCCTAGAGCTGAGTCCTCAGTAGTCCATTCCACAGTTTTACTAAGCCAGCTGCTTCTGCTTGAAGGTTAGACCATGCTTTGTGTGGAAACGTGCCCACTGTCATTGTTTTTTGCCAATAAATGTGATCTCTGGACAGAGGCATTGTTGTTTGGTAAATAATTGCAATAGATTAACTATTCTGTAAATTTCCACTTCCTGGAAGAAGTGTTGTGAGCAAGGAGGGCAAACCTGTGTCATATGTCCATTTCATGTTCAGTTCTGATATCTGGAAGTAATGAGTCTTCCTAATTTGTTCTTTTCCAAGAATCTTTTTGCTATTCAGTGTCCCTTGTAATTTCACATGTGTGTGGTGTCTAGTTTTTTTAGTATCACTTGTTGAAATGCCTTTCCTTTGACCATTGGCTTATCTTTGCTCTTTTATCAAGGATCAGCTGACCATGTTTGTGCAGGTGTATTTCTGGGCTCTTGATTCTGTTCTACTGATCTGTTGTTTCATCAACATCACACTGTTTAATTACCCATAGATTAATTAATTACCTATAGATTTTTTTTCTAGTAGCAATCTTTTTATTTGTGGCTCATGTAGTGGTGAAACCAAAGGATTTTTATTCTTGTTTGCAAGCATGGGTTTTATTAACAATAATACCAGAAAGAATTAATCATCGGAATAAACGTAGATTAACTCTGCTTTTGATTTTATAATATATAGGCAGTTTATAAGATCAAAGATTATATTGTGAATTAATAAATTTATAAACATTTGGAAATTTGCGGGTTAACTGGTTACAACTTTTTTCAATTAACAGACTTGATTTTTAAAGCAGTTTTATATTTACAGAAAAGTGCACATAAGGTACAGATTTCCCATGTTAAGCCTCTGCTCCCAGTTTTCCCAAAGCATTTGTTATAACTGACCCAATATTGATACATTATTATTAACTAAAGTCCAGAGTTTACATTAAGGTTCACTGTGAGTTGCATAGTCTATGGATTTTGACAAAGCATGATGACAGATATCCACTATTGCAGTATCCCACAGATCAGCCTCACTGCCCTCAAAGTCCACTGTACTCCAACTATATTCATTCCTTCTTCAACCCTCTGGGTGAACTCTTGGTAACCACTGATCTTTCACTGATTTTACTATTGCTGTGGTTTTTCCATTTCCAAAATTTCATATTGCTGGAATCATACAGGATGTAGGCTTTCCCTGTTGACTACTTTAGCAATGTGCATATCTTTCTGTGGCTTGATAGCTCATTTCACTTTTATCATTGGATAATATTCCACTGTATGGATACCAGTTTGTTTATCCATTCCCTTATTGAAGGATATCTTGGTTGCTTCTAAGTTTTAGTGATTAAGAATGAAGCTATTATAAACATTCATGTTCAGGGTTTTGTGTGGCTATAAGCCTTGTCAGCATTTTAGTGTTGGTGTTTTGCATTTTAGCCTTTTAACATGCATAATGGTATCTCATTGTTGTTTTAATTTGAAATTCCCTAATGACATATGATACTGGGCATCTTTTGTATGTTTATGTGCCATCTGTGTACCATCTTTGGTGAGGTGTCTATTCAGATATTTTACTCAGGTTTAAATTGAGTTGTTTGTTTTCTTATTAATGAGTTTGAGTTCTTTTGTATTATTTTGGGTTGGATACCAGTTCTTTATCAGATTTGCATTGTGCAAAAATTTTCTCTCAGTCTGTGCCTTGTTTTTTCTTTCTCTTAACTGTATCTCTTTCTTATAGCAGAGGTTTTAAAATTTTCATGAAGTCTCCCTTAGTCCACTTTTTCATTTGTGGGTTGTACTTTTGGTGTGGTCTAAAAACACTCATGGCTAAACCCGGGGCCACCTAGGTTTTCTCCTATGCTATAACCAAGAAATTATATAGTTTTGCAGTTACATTTATTATTTTATTTTATTTTTATTTATTTTATTTTTTATTATTTGCCCAGGGGTACAGGTCTGTGAATCATCAGGCTTACACCTTTCACAGCACTCACCAAAGCACAAACTCTCCCCAATGTCCATAACCCATCCACCCTCTCCCTACCCTCCCACCCCCAAGTAACCCTCAGTTTGTTTTGTGAGATTAAGAGTCTCTTATGGTTTGTCTCCCTACCGATCCCATCTTGTCTCATTATTTTTCCCTCCCTACCCTCCATGACCCCCTGCCCTGCCCCTCAAGTTCCTCATAACAGAGAGATCATATGATAATTGTCTTTCTCTGATTGACTTACTTCGCTTAGCATAATACCCTCTAGTTCCATCCACGTCATTGCAAATGGCAAGATTTCGTTTCTTTTGATGGCTGCATAGTATTCCATTGTATATATATACACCACATCTTCTTTATCCATTCATCTGTTAATGGACATCTAGGTTCTTTCCACAGTTTGGCTATTGTGGACCTTGCTGCTATAAACATTCGGGTGCATGTGCCTGAGGATCACTACCTTTGTAGGGTAAATACCCAGTAGTGTGATTGCTGGGTCGTAGGGTAGCTCTATTTTCAACTATTTGAGGAACCTCAATACTGTTTTCCAGAGTGGTTTGCAGTTACATTTAGATCTATGATCCATTTTGAGTTCATTTTTGTGAATAGTGTAAGATCTATCTTTATATTTATTTATTTATACATAGCTGTCTAGTTGTTCCAGCACAATTGATTGACAAAAGTAAACTTTATTGATTGCCTTTGTTCCTTTGTCAAAGGTCAGAGATTAGTTCCACTAATCTATTTGTTTATTCTGTTGCCAACACCTCACCATCGTGATTATCGTAGCTTTAGAATGACTTTTGAAGTGAGACAGTATCAGCCTCTGACTTTGTTCTCCTTCAATACTATGTTCGCAATTTGGGGTCTTTCCTCTGACTGTTCTTCTTCAATATTGTGTTGGCTATTCTGGGTCTTTTGCCTTTCCATATAAGCCTTAGAACTGCTTTGTTCATATTCACAAAATAACTTGCTGGGATTCTGATTGGGATTGTGTTGAATCTACAGATCAAGTTGGGAAGAATTGAGATCTTGAGAATACTGAGTTTTCCTGTCTATGTACATGGAATACTCTTCATTTATTTAGAATTTGGATTTCATTCATCAGTTTTGTAATTTTCTTCATCTAGATCTTGTGCATGTTGTTTATTATTTATACTTATACATATATATACATATGTATATTTAAGTATTTCATTTTTTATGTGCTAATGTAAACATTACCATGTTTAAAAATCAAATTCCAAGAGTTCATTGCTGGTATATAAGAAAGGATTTGACTTCTGTGTGTTAACCTTCTAGCCTACAAACTTGCCATTATTGCTTATTAGTTCCAGGAGATTTTTATTTGATTCTTTGGGATTTTCTACATAGACGGTTATGTCATTTACAAACAAAGTTTTATTTCTTCCTTCACAATGTGTATATCTTTTATTTCCTTTTCTTGTCTTGTTGTATTACCTAGGACTTCCAGTAAGATGTTGAATAGGAGTAATAAGAGAAGACATCCTTTCCTTGTTCCAGATTTAATTAGGAAAGCATCTAGTTTCTTACTATTAAATATTTATTAGCTGTAGGCTTTTGAAGAGCTTCTTTACCAATTTGAGGAGGTCCCTCTACTCCTAGTTTGCTGAGGGCTTTTTTTTTTTTTATACCATGAATGGGTGTTGTAAATGCTTTTCCTGTGTCTATTATACTTTTTCCTCTTTAGCCTGTTTTTGTGATGAATTACATTAATTGATTCTTGAATGTTGAACAGGTCTTGCCTACCTGAAATAAATCCCACTTGGTCATAGTATATAATTTCTTACACATGGTTGGATTCAAACTGCTAATATTTTGTTGAGGATTTTTGCATTAAAATTTGTGAGATATGTTAATCTATAGTTTTCCTTTCTTATAATGTCTTTGGTTTTTGTATTAAGGTAATTCTAAGCTCATAAATATATTAGGAAATTATCGCTCTGCTTCTGTTTTCTGTAAGAGATTGTAGATAATCGGTACAATTTCTTCATTAAATGTTTGAGAGAATTCACCACTGGAATCAGCTTGGTGCATCTATTCCCATGGCATCAGTAGTGGTGGCCCCTCTTTTATTTCTGATATTGGTAATTTGTTTCTTCTCTCTTTTTTGTCTGAGTAAACCTGGTCAGAGTTTATCACTTTCATTAATTTTTTTTGAAGAATCATTGATTTAAAAATCATTGATTTTCTCTACTGATTTCTTATCTTCAATTTCATTAATTTCTGCCCTAATTTTTATTATTTCTTTTATTCTATTTAATTTAATTTGTTATTTATTTTATTATTTTTTATTATGTTCAATTAGCCAACATATATTTGGCTAAACATCATTAGTTTTTAATGTAGTGTTCAACGATTCATTAGTGGTGTATAACACCCACTGCTCATCACATCACGTGCCCTCCTTAATGCCCATCACCCAGTTATACCATCCCCCAACCCCTTCTCTTCTGTAACCCTGAGTTTGTTTCCCTGAGTCAAGAGTCTCTCATGGTTTTTCTCCCTCTCTGGTATCTTCCCATTCAGTTTTCCCTCCCTTCCTCTGTGGTCCTCTACTATTCCTTATACCCCACATATGATTGAAACCATATGATGATTGTCTTTCTCTGCTTGACTTATTTCACTTAGTGAATAAGTGAATACTCTCCAGTTCCATCCATACCAGTGCAAATGGTAGGTATTCATCCTTTCTGATGGCTGAGTAATACTGTTATATATGTGAACCACATCTTCTTTATCCATTCATCTGTTGAAGGACATCTTGGCTCCTTCTACAGTTTGGTTATTGTGGACATTGCTGCTATGAACATTGGGGTGCATATGCTCCTTCTTTTCACTACATCTGTATCTTTGGGGTAAATACCTAGTGTAATTTCTGGGTCATAGCGTAGCTCTACTTTTAATGTCTTGAGGAAACTCCATACTGTTTTCCAGAGTGACTGTACCAGCTTGCATTCCCATGAACAGTATAAGAGAGTTACCCTTTCTCCACATCTTTGTCAAAATTTGTTGTTCCCTGCCTTGTTAATTTTAGCCATTCTAACTGGTGTAAAGTGGTATCTCATTGTAGTTTTGATTTGTGTTTCTCTGATGGCTAGTGATGTGGAGCATTTTTTTCATGTCTTCTAGCCATTTGTATGTCTTCCTTGGAGAAGTATATGTTCATTTCTTCTGCCCATTTCTTGACAGAATTATTTTTTTTGGGGGGTGTTGAGTTTGAAAATTCTTTATAGGTCTTGGATACCAGCCCTTTAACTGATATGTCATTTGCAAATATCTTTTCCCATTGTGTGGGTTGCCTTTTAGTTTTGTTGACTGTTTCCCTAGCTTCTTATCTTGAAGAAATCCTAATGGTTAATTTTTGCTTTTGTTTCCCTTGCCTTTAGAGACATGTCTTGCAAGAAGTTGCTGTGGCTGATGTTGAAGAGGTTACTGTGGCCAATGTCAAAGACATTACTGCCTATGTTTTCCTCTGGGATTTTGATGGATTCCTGTCTCACATTTAGGTCTTTCATCCATTTTTTAGTTTATCTTTGTTTATGGTGTATGAGAGTGGTCCAGTTTCATTCTTCTGTATGTGAATGTCCAATTTTCCCAACACCATTTATTTAAGACACTGTCCTTTTTCTATTGGATATTCTTTCCTTTGTCAAAGATTAGTTTACAATAGAGTTGAGGGTCCATTTCTGGGCTCTCTATTCTGTTCCCTTGATCTATGTGTCTATTTTTGTGCAAATACCATGCAGTCCTGATGATCACAGTTTTGTAATATAGCTTGAAGTCAGGCATTGCAATGCTCCTAGCTTTGGTTTTCTTTTTCAACATTTCCCTGTCAATTCTGAGTCTTTTCTGGTTCCAAGCATATTTTAGGATTGATTGTTCCATCTCTGTGAAAAATGTTGGTGGTATTTTGATAGGGATTGCACTGAATGTGTAGATTGCTCTGGGCAGCATAGACATTTTAACAATGTTTATTCTTCCAATCCATGAGCATGAGATGTTTTTCCATCTCTTTTTGTCTTCCTCAATTTCTTTCATACATGTTCTGTAATTTCTAGAGTATAGATCCTTTATCTCTTTGGTTAGGTTTATTCCTAGGTATCTTATGGTTTTTGGTGTTATTGTAAATGGAATCAATTCCTTAACTTCTCTTTCTTCAGTCATACTGTTAATGTTAGTGATTTCTGTGCATTGATTTTGTATCCTGCCATGTTGCTGAATTGCTGTATGAGTTCTAGTAATTTGGGAGTGGAGTCTTTTGGGTTTTCTACATCAAGTATCATGTCATCTGAGAAGAGAGAGAGTTTGACTACTTCTTTGTCAATCTGAATGCCTTTCATATCTTTTTGTTGTCTGATTCCTTCAGCTAGGGCTTCTACTACTATGCTGAACAATAGTGGTGATAGTGGGCATCCCTTTCATGTTCCTGACCTTAAGAGAAAAGCTCTCAGTTTTTCTCCATTGAGAATGATATTCGCTGTGGGCTTTTCATAGATGGGTTTTATAATATTGGGTTATGTTCCTTCTATCCCTACACATTGAAGAGTTTTGATCAAGAAAGGGTGCTGTATTTTGTCAAATGTTTTTTCTGCATCAATTGAGAGGATCATATGGTTCTTGTCTTTTCCTTTATTAATGTGCTCTATCACATCGATTGATTTGCAAATGTTGAACCACCCTTGCAGCCCAGGAATAAATCTCATCTGGTCATAGTGAATCATCCTTTTAGTGTACTGTTGGATCCTACTGGCTAGGATCTTGTTGAGTATTTTGGCATCCATGTTCATCAGGGATATTGGTCTGTAATTCTCCTTTTTGACGGGGTCTTTGTCTGATTTTGGGATCAGAGTAATACCAGCCTCATTGAACAAGTTTGGAAGTTTTCCTTCTGTTTCTATGTTTTGAAACAGCTTCAGTAGAATAGGTATTCATAGGTATTCATTTCTTCTTTAATTGTTTGGTAGAATTCCCCTGGGAAGCATCTGGCCCTGGACTCCTGTTTTTTGGGAAGTGTTTGATTACTGCTTCAATTTTGTTACTGGTTATTGGCCTATTCAGATTGTCTATTTCTTCCAGTTTCAGACTTGGTGGTTTATAAGTTTCCAGAAATACATCCATTTTTTTCAGGTTGCCTAATTTTTGGCATATAGCTGCTGATAATAAGTTCTAACAATTGTCTCTATTGCCTTGGTATAGAGACAATTCTCCCCTTTCATTCATGATTTTATTAATTTGGGTCCTTTCTCTTTTCTTCTAGATAAGTCTGGCCAGAAGTTTATCAATCTTATTAATTCTTTCAAAGAACCAGCTTCTAGTTTTGTTGATATGTTCTACTGTTCTTCTGGTTTCTATTTCATTGATTTCTGCTCTAATCTTTCTTAGTTCTCTTCTCCTGCTTAGTTTAGGGTTTATTTGCTGTCCTTTCTCCTTTAGGTCCTTTAGGTATAAGGTTAGCTTGTGCATTTGGGATTTTTCTAATTTTTTGAGAGTGGCTTGGATGGCTATGTACTTCCCTCTTAGGACTGCCTTTGCAGTATCCCATAGGTTTTGAACCAATGTGTTTTCATTTTCATTGGTTTTAATGAATTATTTAAGTTCTTCTTTAATTTCCTGGTTAACCTGTTCATTCTTCAGCAGGATGCTCTTTAACTTCCAAGTGTTTGAGTTCCTTCCAAATTTCTTCTTGTGACTGAGTTTCAGTTTCAAAGCATTGTGGTCTGAAAATATGCAGGGAATAATTTCAATCTTTTGGTATCAATTGAGACCTGATTTGTGACCCAGTATGTGATCTATTCTGGAGAATGTTACATGTGCATTCAAGAAGAATGAGTATTCTGTTGTTTTAGGATGGAATGTTCTGTATTTATGAAGTCCATTTGGTCCAACATGTCATTCAAAGCTCTTGTTTCCTTGTTGATCCTTCCTTAGATGATCTGTCCATTGCTGTGAGTGGAGTGTTGAAATCTCCTACTATTGTATTATTATCAATATGTTTCTTTATTTTGGTTATTAATTGGTTTGTATAATTGGCTGCTCCCATGTTGGGAGCATAGATATTTACAATTGTTAGATCTTCTTGTTGGATACATTCTTTCAGTATTATATAGTGTCCCTCTACATTTCTTACTACAGTTTTTGGTTTAAAATTTATTTTCTCTGATGTGAGGATTGCTACCCCAACTTTCTTTTGAGGTCCATTAGTGTGGCAAATGGTTCTCTATCCTCTCACTTTCAATCTGAAGGTGTCTTTAAATTAAAAATGAGTCTCCTGTAGACAGTATATGGATGGGTCCTGCTTTTTTATCCAATTTGTTACCCTATGTCTTTTGATTGGAGCATCAGCCCATTTACATTCAGAGTAACTATTGAAAGATATGAATTTAGTGCCATAAATTGTATTGCCTGTTAAGTCCCTGTTTCTGTAGACTGTCTCTGGTACTTTCTAGTCTATCTTACTCTTGGGATCTCTCTTCACTTACAGAGTCCCCCTTAATATTTCTTGCAGGGCTGGCTTGGGAGTCACATATTCTTTCAGTTTTTGCCTGTCCTGGAAGCCCTTTATCCCTCCTTCCATTCTGAATGATAGCTTTGCTGGATAAACTATTCTTGGCTGCATGTTCTTCTCATTTAATGCCCTGAATATGTCTTACCAGCCCTTTCTGGCTTGGCAGTCTTTTCTGTGGATAGGTCTGTTGTTCCTCCCTTCATAAGTAAGGAACCTCTTCTCCTTAGCTGCTCTCAGGATAGTTTCTTTTGTTCCAAGATTTGCAAGCTTCACTATTATATGTCAGGGTCTATTTTTATTGATCTTGGTAGGGGTTCTCTCTGCCTCTTGGACCCAAATGCTTGTTTTCTTCCCCAGATTAGGGAATTTCTTAGCTATGATTTGCTCAAATATACCTTCTAGCCCTCTCTCTCACTCCAGCCTTTTGGGGATCCAAATAATTCTGACTTTGGAATGTTTCATGGCATCATTAATCTCTCCAAGCCCTTTCTCATGGGCCATTAGTTGCCTATCACTGTTTTCCTCAACTTCCTTCCTTCTCATCAGCCTATCCTCTGGATCACTTATTGTCTCTTCTGCTTCATTGACCCTAGCTGTTAAAGTATTCAGTTTAGACAGCATCTCACTCATAGCATTTTTAAGTTTGGCCTGATTAGATTTCATTTCTGCCCTTAGAGATTCTATATTGTCACTTATGCTTTTTTCAAGTCTAGCTATTAACTTTATGATTGCCATTCTGAATTGTATCTTTGACGTCTTATTTAAATCCATATTGATTAGCTCCGTGTCAGAGAATACTGCCTCTGGTTCTTTTTTTTGGGGGGGGGGTAGTTCCTCCTTCTAGTCATTCTGCTCAGAGAACAATGGGTGGGTGAATGAACAGAGTCCAAAATACTAACCACAACCCAAGCAAGATATACCCTAGAAAAATCCAGAGTGGTCGGAAGCCACCACAGAAAAACAAACAACCAAAATGAAACACAAGAATAAAATTTTAAAAAGTGGGAGAGAAGGGAAGAGAGACTATAATCTCATAGTGTGGACAAATCAGGGTGATCCACTTGTTCCTGAGTGAATTTTGGTCTGTGTGTTAGAAGACACTACATCCCAAAATTGCAAGGAAAGTAAAACTTTCCTTTTGTATATATATATATATATACACATATATATGTATACATATATACATATATATGATATATAACATGTATATATATATATGATATATAACATATCATATATAGTTTTATATTTATATATAAAGTTATATATATATATAAACTGAATAGAGTGCAAAAAGGATTAAAATGAAGCATATATCTATAAAGTGTAAATGTGAAAAAATACTGTAAGGTTTCCCGGTAGCCTTCCCAGTAACGGCGGATTAAACAAAGCACCAGACGAATAGGCATGAGGGGAGTTTTTAATAGAGATGCCCTCGGGCGAGGTTCCGAGACTGAGAGAAGGGAGTTGGGGAAGTAGCACCTGGGGAGGATGCGCATGGGTTTTTATGGGGTGTGGGCAGAACGGGGGAACATGACCATAATTGGTAGGAGATTGGATGGAGTTCAGCCCTCAGTTTCCCGCTGAAGCTCTGGCCTTGGCTCTGGCCTTGGCGGTCTTTTGAGACGTGGAACCTGATGAGGGCAGGGGTCCTGAGCAGCCCCGGGGCAGGGCGGTGAGACAGTAGGGCAACCGCCATCTTGTGGCCTCCTCAGTTCCCCGGACCCCCTCGGCCCAACAAATACAACTTAAAAAGCGACTATGAAATATAAGTTGGTATAATAAACATCTAGTTGAAATGGGGAAAAAAAGAAAAAGAAAAAAAGCATAAGAAAAAGAAAAAAAAAGAAAGGGAGAATTTTATGTGAAAAATAAACAAGTTATGAGGCAACACCTGGAGCTCAATATACTATTTTCCCCTAGTGTTGGAATTTTACAGTTTTGTGAGAACCATAGGCTTGTTGGCAACCTATTCTTCCAATCTATCTTCTGGGGAAGGGGCCAGCTGCACTGTTTTCGGGTATCCCTGCCTAAGTAGAGTTGTCCCACTCCCTGTCAAGAGATAGGCTCAGTGTAAACTGGTCCTCTTTGTGGCTTTCTTCCACTGGAGGCTTTCCGGGCATCTTTAGAGGATCAAAGCAAATAATGGCTATGCCCAAACCTCTGGCCCAGAGCAGAAAGATTGCAGTCTGACCTCTTTGATAAGCCCTCCAGGATAAACAGTCTCTGCTTCTGTATGTGCCCAAAACCACAACATCCCAATGTGTACTCCCATTGCAACTCTCTCAGGGGCAGTCCCAGGGGCCCAGGAGTGCCACTGCCCTTTGTGTCTGTAAAGTCAAGAGCAGCCACAGGCTTACATGTGCATCCTGTCTGTGTGCCGCCCTTTCCAGGTTGCTACCACCCTGTGAGCTTTTGCCCAGTTGTGGGAACAGCTGTCACTCTTCTCTCAGGGGAAGGCAAATAGCCCCCGGGTTCCAGCCCTTTTCAGGCTGCTCAGGAAAAGAGTGATTTCTGACTGGCCTAGCTCTCAGTTAATGGTGACCCAAGCTGAGAGTCCCCTCCTGGTCTTGCTGACTATATAATGTGCTTCGCAGCTCCACTTCTTGGGCACTCTACCAGTTCAGGCACCCTGTTTGCTCTGTGATTCCTCAGATTCTGAGAACACAGTGCCCCACCTTGAATTCTGCCTTTTCATTTCCAGGGCGCCTTTCAGAGAGGGATGTCTCTCACTAGAGCAGATTTCCAAGGGTTCCACTTTTGCACTCCAGTGTTATGTCACTTTCCAGGAGCCTGCTAATGGAGGCTCCCTCCTTCTTCTACATTTTTTTTAAGATTTTATTTATTTATTTGACACAGAGAGAGAGATTACAGGTAGGCAGAG
>LNAC01000057.1:4208450-4292083 GCA_002007465.1 Ailurus styani
ATGACCTGAGCCGAAAGCAGAGGCTTTAACCCACTGAGCCACCCAGGCGCCCTAGAAATGTATTGTTTAATCTCCAAGTATTTGACAAGTTTTCCAGCTATCTTTTTGTTATTAGTTTCTAGTTTAATTCCATTGTAGTCTGAAAGCATACTTTGTGTAATTTTTATTCATTTAAGAATGGTTATTAAGGAAGGCACGTGATGTGATGAGCACTGGGTGTTATACGCAAGGAATGAATTGTTGAACTCTACACCTGAAACATGATGTACTATGTTTTGATTAATTGAATTAAAAAAAAAAGATCGTTAAGGTGTGTTTTATGGCCTGGAATGTTAGAATGTGATTTCTTTCTTTCTTTCTTTCTTTAGGATTTTATTTATTTATTTATTTGAGAGAGAGAGAGAGAATGCATGAGCAGAGGAAGGGGCAAAGGGAGAGTGAGAAGCAGACTCCCCACCTAGCAGGGAGACTGACATGGGGCTTGATCCCAGGACCCTAGGATCAAAGGCAGATGCTTAACCAACTGAGCTACCCAGGCACCCCCAGAATGTGACTTCTCTTGATGAATATTCTGTGTGAGCTTGAAAATTATGTGCATGCTCCTATTTTTGGATGACATAGTCTATAGACTATATTTATTATTCTTAATATACTATTAATTAGATCCAGGTGTTTGATGGTGCGGTTCAGCTCAGTTATATCCTTACGGATATTCTACCTTCTTGATCTCTTCATTTCTGATAGAGGGGTGTTGAAGTCTCCAAATATAATAGTTGGTTAATCTATTTCTCCTCTTAGCTCTATCAGCTTTTGTATCACGTATTTTGTGGGTTTTTTGAAATTAAAAATGTTCATCTAACTATTGTTAAGTACACACACAGCAGGACTTAAGTTTTCTTGGAGAATTGACCCTTCTTCTACCATTATAAAATGCCTCTCTTTGCTCTGAAGTCCACTTTGTCTGAAATAGAAAATTAGTGAGAGTATACATGCAATAGGAAGAAAATCCAGAAACAACCAAATGCCATTGACAGAAGGACAAATGACTTGTGTTGTATTTACACAGTGGAATGGTGTAACTTTAATGAAAATGGGGGAACAACAGCTATACAGAACAACATGTACAAATTGCATAATAGAATACTGAGTGACCAAAAGAGTCCTAGAAAACAACAAGTAGTAAGATATCTTTTCTATGAAGTTCAAAAGCCATCAGAACTAAAATGTATATAGCTTGGCACAGATATTCTACATTTCATTGATTATAAGATGCAAGCTGAGGAAAAAGTTTTGAAAGAGAAACACTGGAATGACAAACTAGAAATGAGTAAAAATAGTTCCCTCTGGTGGAGATGGTGGTAGTTCGGAGTCCTAGGGAAAGGCTTTGGAATAAAAGCAAATCCTTGAGTATATATATATGTCTTTACATAATTTTAAACCTTAAAAGTATATATTTTTCATATGAAAAATTAGATCATAGAAGGAAAAAAGGAAGCCTTAAAAAAAAAGGAAACAAATGAACCCAACTGTACATCTACTTGATAACAGAATCTCAGAGAAAAATTTTTTATTCCAAGTGACCTTTCAACACAGAACTTTTACGTCTTTAGTGAGATACAGATCCAGGATAAAAGGAAAAAAAAAGAATGAATTTGAGAGTGAGGGACTACAAATAAACCTTATTCCTCTGTCAATAGGTTTATTTTTAGTAGTAATACTGGTATTGTAATTTTAAAAGTATTTTATGTCTAAGATAAAGCAAGTAAGTAAATATCTTAAAAGTATTAGGAACCAAGATTTTCAGTGTCAGAGAACTATAAATGTAAAATCATGCCACATCATGTTATATCTGAGTTGGATATACTAAGATAAATTCAAGTTTAAAATATATACATATATTTTGCATGCTGAAAGGGTCTAAAAACAATGACATTCTAGCAGTGAACCTTGCTGGAGCTCAGATTTAGGTATTTACATACTTTTCTCCACTCTAGGGAATTAGGACTCTTCAGAGACATGGTTGAGGACTGGAGCTAGGAAAGGATAAGGTAGGCTTGTCACTTCTGGGTGTGCCAAAGAGAAGGAAGCATCAAAGACTACTGGGGTGGCATCAAAAAGACAGAAGTCAATTTGTTCCAAGCTACCACTGGTAAAATTTGGGGAAATTTGATTACCAAAAATATTAGTGATTATAAAAACACTAAACAAATACAACTTCACACATCTGAAGTTATTAGAAAAGAAGAGTAGAAAAGATTTACAGATGACCATCGCAGACAATTATTATGTAAGATACAATAGAAATTGGTAGTTAAAGAAAAATAAACTTTCACTCTGCCTTTGGCAAGGAACAATAGTTCATCTCCACTTGATGAGAGCGAATGCTTCTTGACTGAAGGGTGCAGGTGATTCAGGAAAGAATTACAATATCACCATATTGCAACTCCCGTTAAATAAGCAATTTAGGTAAATATCACAATGATTGGCTCTACTTCCAAGTAATTAGGCAACAAGATAATTTGCACTGTGCTAAAATATCACCCCAGGGAGAAAAACATACCTTTGTATCAGTGTGATCTAGGAACTACTATTTTTTTAAAGATTTTATTTATTTATTTTAGACAGATAAGAGAGAGAACACAAGTGGGTGAAGGGTAGAAGGGGAGGGAGAGAGACACATTCGTGTGTACATGGAATATTCACCAAAATAAACCAAGTCTCAAAAAATCTCAAAAGATTAAAAACTACATAATATGTTCTCTGACCACAATGGAATTAACTAAAAATCAATAACTAAGAGATACTCAGAAAATTCCAACATACTTGGAAATGAGGAAACACTTCTAAGTAATCTGTGTGTAAAAGGAAAGTTTACAATGGATCTTGGGTGGTATTTAAACTAAACAGTGAATATAAAACATATCAAAATATATGGGATGCAGTTAAAGCAGTATTAAGAGGGGAATGTATAGCTGTAATACATTTATTAAAAAGAAAGATCTCAAATTAATGATGCAAGTTTCTTCTCAAGAAGGAAGGTTTTTCAGTACTAGAGCAATTGGATGTCTTATGAAAAAAAAATCAACCTTTATCTCTACCTCACATCATACAGAAAATCTATCTTGAGTTCGATTATAGACCTAAATGTAGAAGATAAAATTATAAACCTTTTAGGAATAATAAGATAATGACTTCATTACCTAAAAGTAAGCAAAGATTTCTTAGGACATGAAAAGTACTAGCCCTAAATGAAAAATTTACAAAATGGACTTAATTGAAATGTAAAACTTCTACTCACCACAAGTCACCATTAAGTATATGAAAAGGGAAACCACACACTGGGAGAAAATAGTCACATTACTTGTTATAATACATGTATTTTTTAAAAATATATTTTTTAAATTTAAATTAAATTAATTAACATATATTATTAGTTTCAGAGGTAGAGGTCAGTGATTCATCAGCCTTATATAATACCCAGTGCCGTCCTTAATGTCCATCACACAGTTATCCTATTCCCCCACTCTCTATAATACATGTATTTGACAAAGGATTTATATGCAGGCTATAAGAAGGAAAAAAAAAAGCTAATGAATCAATAATATATATTAAATAAGGCATTTTTAGACAGAAACATGGATAAACAAAGTATTTGTTTTGATTTTGCTTTTTTACATATATTAATCAGTTGACATACATTTGTATATATTGGTATGTTTGTTCATATGTATTGATGAGGTGACTTAAGACTGAGACTCACAGGGGCCTACTGCTGTATTTCTCCTAGAAGCAATGACCCAGTATTCACTAATTCAGTGTTTGTGGAGAATTCATTCCCATTACTGGGACTAACCAAGAACTGACTACGTGCAACAGCATAGGTGAAACTTAAGGACACTGTGAGTCACACACAAAAGGACATGTACTATAGGATTCCATTTATAGAATGTTCGAGAATAGCAGATCTAATGGAAGTTGGAAAAATGATGATGGGGATGAACTGGAAATAGCGTAAGGACACTCTTTGGGATGATGGAAATGTTTATACCTTGACCTGGGAGGTACAAATTAAGATAGAACATGAGAACTGATTCTATTTAATAACTACTCAGCTCTTCCAACCCAAACAAGGTTTGCTAGCTGCAATGTTCCACAGCCACATGGTGGCAGTGTTGTAGAAAGGACCAAATTTTCCACTGAAACTTTAGTTCCTGTTCTAGTTCACATTTTGAGTTTCAGGTTGTCTTCCATCCTCCTTTACGTAATCTATGGCCTCTCTTGTGATGCAGTGTGAATGGTATCCTAAAGTTAGGACCTACATTGGTCAGAAGCAAAATTGTGGCATGGCAAAGAATATCCTTGGAGCCCGTGTCCCTTCCCTGACCCTTCACGCCACTTCAGCCCCCTGCTCCTTCCTAAGTTCTACTTTTGGAACCCCATCTCCACTCCTTGGGCACTTGGGGCTTGTAGACTGAATTCAACAACCTGAGCCTGATCTTCCATTCTTGGGAGAAGATCACAGGGAAATTCAAAAGATAAAAGCATATCATCCTATGTCATCTGATTGATGACAGAAGTAAAATTTGGAAATCGAATAAATTCTTGTCAACTGGGGAATAAAAAGTCCTTTATTTTGTTAAAATCAGGGCAATAGGTACAAAATGGAGTTGCTTAGCCAACTCTATTTGCTAAATCCAACTTCAAAATGCTAAGCCCCACATCACCAAACCAAGTTTAACTTAATTAAAGTTTCAGTGTTCCCAGAAATGGAATCAATCAAGAACCACCTGAGCAGCACCTGTTAGTAATTTCTCTGATTGACCCTGCTGTCTCCCAAAGGATAGTAACCTTGCATAACTAACCTGCTTTTTTGCTTCACACAACTTCCTTGTTCCTGCTCCCTTCTGCCTAGGAAAGTTTTTCATTTTGTACAGCTCCTTGGAGTTCCTTTGTATTTGGTAGATTGGATGTTGGGTTTTGGTCAAATAAACTCTTAAAATGTTTAATACATCTTAGTTTATCTTTTAATGGGCCTTTTCCAGTCAGTCATTAGCAAGAATGCACTAGATCTTTATCAGAGGACTCGGAGAATTTTCAAGCTCTATTTTTAAATGAGAAAAGCAAAATGCAGGGAAGTGTGCATAATACAACAGTGATTAAGCTCCTCTGTGTGTGTATTTGTATAGAATTATACAGACATAAAGTGTGGAAAGGTACATAGTAGGCTGTTAACACCGTGTACTTGGGATGAGATGGGAGTACCAGGGAAAATAAGTAAAAAAGACCTTCACTAAAAAAGACTCAGGTTAACAAGAGTATGGGTAATATTTTAATTCCATTTACTTAAATTACATATTCTGTGTGGAGATACACACACACACACACACACACATATACACATCAATCTATGCTTAAATAAATCCAGTTTTTCCTATATGTTTTCTGCCTTTTATATTATGTCTAGTCCTTTCTCACACTAAAATTATGAAAGTATTTCATCGTTATTTCCTCTAGATAGCTTTGTTTTATTTAATACTTTTGTCTTTAGTCTATCTGAAATTTATTTCCACTTAAGTTGTAAGGTAGGGATTGAATAAAATTTTATTCTCCAACAGCCAGTTGACTCAGAAAATTTTCCCTAACATTCTAAAAGGAGCTGTAGTGTATTGGCAGGCTCAGTCTCAGTGGCAAAGCAGCATGAGTGTGGATTCAGAACATGATTGTGAAGCTAACTTGTGGTACTGGAAGGGTGGGGATCAAGATCTGTGGGGACAGCAACAGTAGAGCAAGGCCAAGGACATGTAGCTATAGCTGCTCACACCTGTGCAACCCCTATCGTTCATGGTGGCTCCTGCCATCTCTGATCTTGGTAAGATGGGAAGAGGTTACAGATTTTTTATTAGATCTTCTTTTATTTATTTATTTTATTTTTTAAAAAAGATTTTATTTATTTATTTGACACAGAGCAAGGGAGAGATTACAAGTAGGCAGAGAGGCAGGCAGAGAGAGGAGGAAGCGGGCTCCACGCTGAGCAGAGAGCCCGATGCGGGCCTCTATCCTAGGACCCTGGGATCATTACCTGAGCCGAAGGAGAGGCTTTAACCCACTGAGCCACCCAGGCGCCCTAGATCTTCTTTTAAAAAATATTTTATTTATTTATGTGAGAGAGAAAGAGCATGAGCAAAGGGAAGAGGGGAAGGGCAGAGGGAGGGGGAGAAACAGACTCCCCACTGAGCAGGGAGCCCCATGCAGGACTGGATCCTAGGATACTGGGATCACAACCTGAGCCGAAGGCAGTTGCCTAACTGACTGAGCCACCCACGTGCCCTTATTATATTTTCAATACGATTTTATTAGCCTGCTGTCCAGGCTTTCATAGTCCCCTTTTTCAGAAATTGAAGGGCAGAGACATGTTTCCCTGGGTTCATCTAGGGTGGCCCCATCTAGGACCTACCTCAGTGCCTATTCTCTATCAGCAAGCAATCCTATCTGGAGCCAAGGCCCCTGTGACTTCCAGGACTTTCCAGCTCACTGTCTGCCCAAGGCATACTTCTCAGAGTTTAGAAGCAATAACCTTCACCTCCTTCTTTTGGTTGATTCTTTATCTTAGTGCTCAGAGTTCTCATTACCATTTATTTCAGATCCTTCAGGGTCAACAGGACTCCCAAGCCTACCTTAGAACCCTGGATCTCCTAGGGAGAGATTGTAGATTCTCCCAGATATCTTCTCTCCTCACTGCTCTACATGCAAGAAAGAAAAACTACTGTGAAATAGAAATACACCATTACTGGTTAAGTAATGATAATTTAAAGAAATTCCTTAAAGCTGGGGATTTTCTTTGTTATACTAAAGACAGAACAAGAAGAATATAAAAAAGGAATGTCAAGTGATAGTAAAGGTTTGATTCCATTCCAAATTAGCAGCAAAGGAGAGAACATATTAAAATCGAAGGAAAACTCTCAAAGGATGGTAGAAAGCCAAGAATGTTATAGAACAAAATAGACAGTTGCATCTTCAGAATCCATTAAAACAATGTTGAGACAAGATAGATGGGATCACATGGTTGATTATAATAAAAGAGGAAACTGCTCAAGAGGAATGAGAAGTTCTCAAAAATGCAAATCTGATCATATAATCACATATGGTTCAATACAGAAGGCAAGGGGGCTGTGCTTGGAGAACTCAGTGTTTGTTGGGGGAGTACTAGGGTGAGCTCTTGAATGGACATGTCTGAAAAGAAGACAGAAGAGGAGTATAAGGGCATAGCATACACCTTGCAGAGTAACAACAGGCATGCTAAATTCTAAATGTAATGGAGTCTGCCTTTTTAATTTTTTTTTTGGCTATGATGGTTTTACCAAAGAATTAAAGACATGTTTAGGGATGTTAAAATGATTAAGAAAGGGATGTGCTTGCACTAGGAGGCCATGGGGTAATGTTGATGATGCCTTGATAGGTGTTATCAGTTGAAATGTGTTCCCCCAAAATATATGTTGAAGTCGCCAGTAATTTAGAATGAGACCCTATTTGGAAACACAATCATTGCCAATCCAATTAGTTAAAAAAAAGTCATACTACAGTGGTGTGGGTCCTTAGTTCAATATGATTGGTATTCTTAAAAGAAGAGGAGGGAGAGAGACATATAGGGAGGGAAATTCCACGTGATGACATAGACACATGAAGGAGGATACCATGTGACAATGGAAGCAGGGATCATAATGTCACAGCTGCAAGCCAAGGAATACCAAGGTTGGACAGCCACCACCTGAGGCCAAGAGGAGGCAAAGAAAGATTCTATTTAGAGTCTCAGAAGGAACATGACCCTACTGATACCTTGATTTAAGACCTCTAGTTTCTAGAACTGTGAGACAATTAATTTCTGTTGCTTTAAGCCTCCTGGTTTGTGGTCCTTTATTATGGCAACCCTAGGAGACTAACAGTGTTAGGCAACTTTTTGTGATTGGCATCCATTCTTGCCTGCCCCTCTTCTTCACATAGTTCTCACCATTGATGAGAGAGACCTTTTATAGCCAATTGCTGTCCAGTCTCACACATTTTCTGACACATAATTTCACTTGGGAGGAACAACTCTTTAAGACTTGTGTCATATATCACTATCCGGATATGGCTCTAGGGATGTTTTTGCTTATTATTCTACATGGATTTTTCTTGTGGGCTTAGGGAGATTTTTCCTCTCACTAAGAAAGGTAACAGGCTTGCCATTGAACTCTTTCTCTGATTCATGGGAAATGGAGGGAAGGTCACAGTTTAGGACAGAAAACCAAAACAACCACATCTTTTTATCACCAACTTAAATTTTCTCAGGTGTTGTGATATTCATCTACTGGCTAAGCCTTGAGGTCAAAGTTAATCTCCAGAAAACCTTGAGAAACTCCAGACTGGAACCCATCTGCCATTGGGTTACCTCTTCATACTTGACCGAACATGGCCTTTTCTTCCCCTAACCATTAGTCTAGGAAAAGGGTGAATGGTGAAATGAATGCCATTTTGTTTTTTGAGAAAGTTTTATACCTGGAAAATATAGACATATTATGTCTGGAATTCAAAAGGCACTTAACAAATTCTTGTGGATCAACTGAAGAAATTATCAACTTAGAAAAAGAGAGAAAATCAAGAGACTATTATTTATCAAATACTCAGATTGGACGCCATGCCATCTTGCAAGGAGGGTTTTATTTTCATGATGTGGAATCTGTCAAGTGCCCAATTCTGGACACAACTTATCTTAATAATTAGGACGAAGGCATAGATAACATGTACAGCAAAACTGTAAATAGATTGGCATTTGGAAATATAATAAATAACATCACAAAAAATTAGGAAAATATCTTGTTGGCTTTGTACTTGATTTCGGTTTTGGGAAAACATGGCTTCCGATCATTCAGATGCCATTTATTTATCAAGAACAGACAGGAGGCTCTGATTCAAGATGGCAGTGTAGGAGAATCCTGAACTCATGGTCTACCATGGCCCACTGAAGCTACATACAGAACAATTTCTTCTGAAAGAAGTCCCCAAAGTAGCTGAGCAACTCCTATACTTGGACAAATGAGAAAAAACCCACATCAAAATGGGTAGAAGAGCAGTAAATGGCTACATTAGAAAACAAGGAAAATCTCAACTAAACAACCTAACTTTATACCTCAAGGAATTAGGAAAAGAAGAACAAATGAAGCCCAAAGTTAGTAGAAGAAAGGAAATAACAAAGATCACAGTGGAAATAAATGACATAGAGACTTAAAAGATGATTGGAAAAAAATAAGAGATTTTTTTTAAGATAAAAAACATTTACAGGCCTTTACCTAGACTCCTCAAGAAAAATAGAGAAGACTCAAATAAATACAATCAGAAATGAAAGAGGAAATGTTACAACTGATACCACAAGAATACAAAGGATCATAAGAGACTACTATGAACAATTATATGCCAACAAATTGGACAACCTGGAAGAAATGGATAAATTCTTAGAAACATACAGCCAGGGCACCAGGGTGGCTCAGTGGGTTAAAGCCTCTGCCTTTGGCTCAGGTCATGATCTCAGGGTCCTGGGATTGAGGCCCACATTGGGCTCCCTGCTCAGCGGGGAGTCTGCTTCCTCCTCTCTCTCTGCCTGCCTCTCTGCTTACTTGTGATCTCTCTCTCTCTGTCAAATAAATAAAAAATCTTAAAAAAAAAGAAACATAACAACCTACCAAGACTGAATCATAAAGAAAAAAATCTGAACAAATTACTAGTAAAGAAATTTAATTGGTTATCAAAAACTGCCCAACGAACAAAAGTCGAGGACCAAATAGCTTCATTGCTGAATTCTACCAAACGTTTAAAGAAAAATTAATACTAATCCTTCTCAAACTTTTCCAAAAAAATAGAAGAGGAGGGAACACTTCCAAACTTATTTTATGAAGCCAGCATTACATTGATTCCAAAATGAGACAAGGAAACAACAACGAAAGAAAGAAAGAAAGAAAGAGAGAGAGAGAGAGAGGGAAAGTGACAGGCCAATATCCCTGATAAATACAGATGCAAAAATTTTCAACAAAATATTGGCAAACCAAATCCAACAATACATTAGGATACAAAAGGATGATATACCATAATCAGGTGGGATTTATTCCAAGGATGCAAGGAAGGTTCAACATTCATAAATCAATGTGATATAGCACATTAACAAAATGAAGGATAATCATATGATCATCTGAATAGATGCAGAAAAAACATTTGACAGAATTCAACATCCATTTAGAAGAAAAGCTCTCCACAAAGTAGCTATAAAGGGAATATATCTCAACATAATAAAGTCCGCATGTGACAAGCCCACAGCCAACATCATACTGAGTGGGGAAAATCTCTAAGATCGGGAAGAAGACAAAGATGCCCATTCTCACCATTTTTATTCAAAATAGTACCGGAAATTCTAGCCTGAGCAATTGGGCAAGAAAAAGAAATAGAAGGCATCAAGACAAGAAAGGAAGAAGTTAAACTATTGCCATTTATAGATGACACAATATTTTATATAGAAAATCCTAAAGACTCCACCAAAGAACTGTTAGAACTAATAAACAAATTCGATATAGTTGCAGGATATAAAAAATCCACATACTCAACATGTTGCATTTTTATACACTAATAATGAACTATCAGAAAGAGAAATTAAGGAAACAATTCCATTTACAATTGCATCAAACAGAATGAAATACCTAGGAATAAATTTAACCAAGGAGGTGAAAGACCTGTAAATGAAAACTAAGATATTGATGAAAGGAATTAAAGAAAATTCAGATAAATAGAAAGATATTTCTTACTCCATGAATTGGGAGAATTAATATTGTTAAAATGTCCACATTACTCAAAGTGGTCTACAGATTCGATGTAATCCCTACCAAAATTCTAATGACATTTTTCACAGACATAGAACAAACAATCCCAAAATAGGCAACGCAATTTTGAGAAAGTAAAACAAAGCTCGAGGCATCATGCTTCTTGATGTCAAACTATATTATAAAGGTATAGTATTAACATAAGAACAGACAGATAGATCAGTGGAAAAGAACAGAGACCCCGGAAAGAAACCCATGCATATAAGGTTAATTAATTTATTAAAAAAAGGAGCTAAGAATATACAATGGGGAAAGGACAGTCTCTTTAATAAATGGTGATGCGAAAACTGGACAGTCACATGGAAAAGAATGAAACAAAACCACTATCTTAAACCATACACAAAACTTAACTCAAAAGGGAATAAAAACTTGAATGTAAGACACGAAACCCAAAAAATCCTAGAAGAAAACATAAGTTGTAAGCTCCTTGACATTGGTATTGGCAATGATTTTTTGGATTTGACACCAAAACCAAAGGCAATGAAAGCAACAATAAACAAATGGGGCATACATCAAACCAAAAAGACAACTTACCAAATGGCATTAAATATTTGCAAATCACATATCTGATATGGGGTTAATATCCAAAATATTTCAAGAACTGGGGTGCCTGGGTGGTTTAGTCGGTTAAGCCTCCAACTCTTGATTTCGGCTCAGGACATGATCTCAGGGTTGTGAAATCAAGCCTTGCATTAGGCTCTGTGCTGAGTGTGGAGCCTGTTTAAGATTCTCTCCCTCTCCCTCTGACCCCTGCACTTATGTGCTCTCTGTCTAAAATATACATACATAAAAAGATGTTCAATATCACTAACTATCAGGAAAAGGCAAATGCAAACCACAATGAGATATCATCTTATACCTGTTAGAATGGCTATTATAAAAAAGACAAGAAACAGCAAGTGTTGGCAAGGATGTGCAGAAAAGGGAACCCTTGTGTACCACTGGTGGGAATGTTAACTGGCACAGCCACTATGGAAAACAGTATGGACATTCTCAAAAAATTGAAAATAGAACTATGTATGGTGCAGCAATTCCACTTCTGGGTATTCATCTGAAGGAAACAAAACCACTAACTAGAAAAGATATCTGCAGCCCCATGTTCATTGCAGCATCATTTATAATAGCCAAGACATGGAAGCAAACTAAGTGTCAATCAGTGGATGAATGAATAAAGAAAATATGGTATATATACACAATGGAATATTTATCCATGAAAAGAAGGAAATCTTGCCATTTGCAACAACATGGATGGACTTAGAGGGCATTATGTTAAGTGAAATAAGTCAGAAAGACAAATACCGTGCAATCTCATTTATATGTGGGATATAAAAACAAAAAAACTGAATGTATAGATACAGAGTGTTCACACTGGTGGTTCCACAGGCAGGAGAGGGTAGGCAGAATGGGTGAAGTGGGTCAAAAGGTATCAACTCCTCAGTTATAAAATAATTAAGTCCTGGGAATGTAACATACATCATGTTGACTATAGCCAGACACTGTGGTGATCTTTTTGCAATATATACAAATATTGAGTCATTATGTTGTACACCTGAAACTAATGTAATATGTCAATTATATCTCAAAAAAGAAAAGAAAAGGATGGGAGTAAGTGCTGCTGCTTTTTTTTTTTAATTTTTATTATTTGCCCCATGGGTACAGGTCTGTGAATCATCAGGCTTACACCTTTCACAGCATTCACCATAGCACAAACCCTCCCCAATGTCCATAACCCATCCACCCTATCCCTACCCTCCCACCCCCCAGTAACCCTCAGTTTGTTTTGTGAGATTAGGAGTCTCTTATGGTTTCTCTCCTTCCCCATCCCATCTTGTTTCCTTATTTTTCCCTCCCTACCCCCACAACCCCCCACCCTACCCCTCAAGTTCCTCATAACAGAGAGATCATATGATAATTGTCTTTCTCTGATTGACTTATTTCGCTCAGCATAATACCCTCCAGTTCCATCCATGTCGTTGCGAATGGCAAGATTTCGTTTCTTTTGATAGCTGCATAATATTCCATTGTATATATATACCACATCTTCTTTATCCATTCATCTGTTGATGGACATCTAGGTTCTTTCCATAGTTTGGCTATTGTGGACATTGCTGCTATAAACATTCGGGTGCACGTGCCCCTGAGGAACACTACCTTTGTGTCTTTAGGATAAATACCCAGTAGTGCGATTGCTGGGTCGTAGGGTAGCTCCATTTTCAACTATTTAAGGAACCTCCATACTGTTTTCCAGAGTGGTTGCACCAGCTTGCATTCCCACCAACAGTGTAGGAGGGTTCCCCTTTCTCCGCAACCTCGCCAACATCTGTCATTTCCTGACTTGTTGATTTTAGCCATTCTGACTGGTGTAAGGTGGTATCTCGCTGTGGTTTTGATTTGTATTTCTCTGATGCCGAGTGATGTTGAGCACTTTCTCATGTGTCTGTTGGCCATTTGGATGTCTTCTTTGGAGAAATGTCTGTTCATGTCTTCTGCCCATTTCTTGACTGGGTTATTTGTTTTATGGGTGTTGAGTTTGAGAAGCTCTTTATAGATTTTGGATACAAGCCCTTTATCTGATATGTCATTTGCAAATATCTTCTCCCATTCTGTCAGTTGTCTTTTGGTTTTGTTGACTGTTTCCTTTGCTGGGCAAAAGCTTTTAATCTTGATGAAGTCCCAATAGTTCATTTAGTGCTGCTGCTTTTTAAGAATGACAGAGAATTTGGAGAAAAAAAAAGTCAACACACTTGCTAAATCCTAAGAATAGAGGGAAAGGGACAGATGCTAGACTCGAGTGTAGAACAAGAAATGAGCTGGTATGAAGTCTTGTGTACACTGAATGGAAGAAGGAAATATGAAATAAAGGAGGATGAAAAAACTCACCATTAGGGATTGTGACAGTGTTTTTAGAGTACAGGTAAATTTCATCAAACATTTAGAGTACCAACTAATATATTACTTATTTTATGAAGAAAAAATTTAGTGGCTTAAGACAACATACATGTTTTACCTTTAGTGTCTGTGGGTTGGGAATCTGAGTGCAGCTTAGCTGAGTCCTCTGGTTCAGGGTCTCTGATCACATTACAGTTATCTTCAGGTTCAACGTGAGGTTGGGAGGAGGAATCTGTTCCAGGGTCACTCACATGGTTATTAGCAGGATGCGGTTGTTCAAGGGTTGTTGGACTGAGGGATTCAGTTCCTTGCTGGCTATTGGCTGGACATCTTTCTCAGTTCCTTGCTCTGTGGGCTTCTCAACAGTGCAGCTCACAACATGGCGGCAGGTTTTCCTTGGAGCAAGCAAGCAAAACAGGAAGAGAGGTCAAGCAAGTGAGGAGCCAGAATCTTTCTTGAAAGCCTATTACTTTTGCCATATTCTATGTGTTTGAAGGAAGCCCAGCCCACACTGAAGGTTAGGGAGTTACACAAGGGTATAAACACCAAGAAGCAGATTATTTGGAGCTATCTTCAAAGCTGCCTACTACAGGGGGCATAACTAGGGGCTGACTTTATCAAAAGCAGAAATGTTTGATAGATAAAGGTTTGTATCCCAAAATTAAGGAGGATGAATATGTTTCTAACTCGCTCGTGTTGAGGGTTATGCTAAAAGGATGTGGCGAAGGAGGTAGCAGATTGAAAAATGAAAATCAAGGATCAAGAGAAGAGTGAGAAACCTATTACACTAAGATGGTACATACCCATAAACTGGAATTTCTACTCAAGTATTAAAATATTCTTAAAAGACCCAGGAGATAGGACCAGACAAATGGAATAGTTCACATGATAATCCACTGTTTAAAGACAACGCAGAGTTCCAAGACCTTTGATTGACCCCACTCACCAAGAAATACTTGCAAAGGAAAGAAAGTAATACTTAATATCTGAATGTGCCATTGTAAGAAACTTTTAGAGACAATTGGCAGACTCCTTTATATTTCAAATGAGCAAACTAATGCAAAATAATGCTAAAAGCAAAATGAGCAAATTATATTTTCAACGACTTTGTTTCCCTTAAAGGAGGAGTCCAAAAAGAAAGAAAAATCACAGTGTTGGGGGAAAATACTTTAGAATAGGCTCTCTCTTTCCTAATCTAGGCAGGCTGGTGATCTGGTCCCTGCCCATGTCTCAGGCCTCCTCTCCCATCACTCACTGCCTGGGAAGTCTTGCTGTAGCCTTATGGCCTTCCCCGTCAGTCAGCAAAACACAAGGTCCTCCCCAAATCTCATTTCATTCAGGTCCCTGCTCAAATGTCATTTTTCAAGAAAGAGCTTCCCCGACTGCTATCTAAAATAGCATGGAACTGCCTCATACTCTCACCTGGCTTTTATTTTTTTTTTATACCAGTTACCCCTTTCTGAAATTACATCATGCTTTTATTCATCGACTTTTGATTTCAGCTCAGGTCATGATCTTGGGCTCATGGGACGGAACCCCTAGTGGGGCTCTGGAGTCAGCATGGAGTCGTCTTGTCCTTCTCCCTCTGTACTTCCCCCGTTGCGTGCTCTCTCTCTCTCAAATAAATAAAATCTTTAAAAAAAGAAGTTTACATGATGCCTTTCTTTGTTTGTTTATTGCCTGACTCCCCCATGGAGATAAAAGTTCTGTGAATTCAAGGTCTTTTTTTTTTTTTTTAAAGAGAGAGAACGATGGGAAAGGGGCAGGCGGAGAAGCAGACACCCCACTGAGCAGGGAGCCCAGTGCAGCGGCTGCATCCATCCCGGGGTGCAAGACTGGATCCCAGGACCCTGGGATCATGACAGAAGCCAAAGGCAGACGCTTAACTGACTGAGCCACCTGGTGTCCCTGAATTCAAGGTAGTAACTCACAGCTCTTCAGGACCTGGAAAAGCTAGCCATTGGCTTTTATCAATCATGTCTGTAGAGTGAATTGAAAGAAAAAAAAATGAAGCCCATAAAAAAACATGTCAGGAGAAGAGCACAGCAGAACTAGGGCGAAAAATGTGAGGAACAATGACAATTTGCTAGAATTGTGCTAATACAAATTCACGCGCAATGGGGAATATTTATATTTGTGAATATGTAACTAATTTTTTAAAAGTCTTGAAACTCAAATGAGCTAATCTACATTAAGAAAATATTTAAGGCCGTATATAAATATATAATATTTAAGATAGCATATAATTCTGCCCACACAGCGGCTCTCTTCCCCCCCCTCCCCCCCCACAACTTCGCGCTACCTTCTGTGGATTCTAAGCGAAGGTACGGAGTTCACCCTCCCTCCTTTATGAAATGTATTCTTGTCGCTATTTGATTGGCTGTTCCTCCCAGGAGCCCCTTTATCATTGGTCATTCTTCCAGTCCATCACTCCCAGACTCCAGCACTCCATTGGTCCGCTGCCTCGGAGAGCGGTGGCTGGTTGCGCTCGGGCAGAAGGAGTTCCCCGGTGACGTCAAAGGCTCTCCCCGCCCACATTCCAAAGCCTGGGCAGAGACTTCCCGCTGCCCAGCCTTTCGGAGCGGGACGGGGCGGAAAGCCAGACTTCTGATTGGATAGGGCGGGCGAGGTGAGTATCCGATTGGTCACTGCCCTAGAGGGAGGTGGAGTCACAGCTGGGTCCTGGAGCAGGACCGAGGAGCCCTGGTCTCAAAGTTTGTGTCTGGCGCGGTAGTGGAAAGTGCGCTTATAGCGAAGGGATTTTCTTGGGATGAGAGCTGATCTCCTGCCTTCATTTTGGATGCGTGCCCGGCTTTAACCCCTCCAGCCTTCAGCCAGATCCCTGGACAGCCTGTCTCCCCCGGCAGTTCTCAGACTTCCGAGGACACCGGACGGGAGCCCTTAGCAGTTCTCCCTCAGGCAGAGCAGAGCACGTTTTTTCCTAAGTGCATGAGCTTCACGCACACGCGCACCCACGCACCCACGCGCACACACCCGGCGGAGCCGGACCTGACCCTCCGAGGCGGCTCTGCCCGCTCCCCTCCTGCCCTCAGCATCCTCGGCCCAGCGTCCCTCGGCCCAGCATGGAGGTGCTGGAGAGCGGGGAGCAGAGCGTCCTGCAGTGGGACCGCAAGCTGAGCGAGCTGTCAGAGCCCGGGGAAACCGAGGCGCTCATGTACCACACGGTGAGGACTCGGCGGCCGGGGAAGGGGCGGCTTGCAGGGCGAAGTGTGGTCCTTGAAGGAGCCGCTGCGGACAGGGACCGGGGAAGGAAGTATTTGGGAAGAGGCAGGCATGCCCAGAGTGAGATCTAGGGAGAGGTGTGGTTTTTCCATCCGAACAGATAAATGTGGGCCGCGGGCCCTTTTAAAGTTTCAGTCATAGGATTGACAGTTTGTATTCCTTTGGCAATTTATACTCCCTTCCCGAGTCTTTTTCACATCCGCAGTGTCGTTTTGCTCTTGCAGATGTCAGTACTGTAAAGCAGAAGGGGGAGGTGGTGGAGAATACGCCACTTGTTCAGCTTGCTACTGACTTTGTGGGAAGGTTTTAAAAACCTAAACAAAGTGACATTTTCTTTCCTTGGCTGTCAGATTCTCTCTTTCTCTCTCTTTACTTTTTTGTTTATATTTCAGGAAGTACACGTGTGTGTGCGCGTGCGTGTGTGTGTGTGTGTATTTTGGAAAAGCCCCTTTTATATGGGGAGAGAGACTGCGTTATTTGGGTTAACTGTGCAGCCAAGAAATCTGCTTCCTCTCTCTTCAGAGGAAGGATCAGCAGAGTATGGAAAATCTGAGGCAGTTGCATATTTCAGAAAAGCTTTGGAGAAGGTGGGACGCCTCACCCGTTCTTTGTTCAGTCTTATGCCTGCCTCAGGGTCCCCTTTGGGCGATTGAAGTGTCACAGGAATACTGCCCATTTCTCTTAAAAGTTTCAATTTCAGATTTTTGGTATTACATTTGCAAAATGAAATCCTGTTTCCAACAGCCAGCAATGTGAATATGATTTTATGTGAGATCCGTTTGCTTTTTGTTTCTTATAAATGCAGAAGTTTGTAATGAGAGAGAGAAAGTGAGAGAGAGAGGGAGAGAACACTAATGAGAAAACGAGAAGCTTGGCTGTCTCCCCTTCATGATTTTTTTAAGGGGGTCAGTGCCAGGATATTTGAAACTTTTGCAAAATGGCCTGCAGGCTCCACCTCCTTGGCCTTTGCCTCTGGTTGACGTTATTTTGGGAAAAGGGATGAGGGCCTCCCTGTGATTCCCACCAAGGCCCTTGCGTTGGCTGCGAATGGCTTGATGGAAACATGCAGAGTTCGGGGCCGAGAGGGAGTGGTAGTTCATGCTGGGGCAAAAGCCAGATGTGTCGTGTGATCTGGGTTTTGCTCACTGAGGCTTTCCCTGAGGGGACCACGTGGGCTGCGTTTGGACCCAGGGCCCAGATGTGCTTCCCGTCATCAGCACAGAACTTAGAGCACATTGGTCCTCAAATATCTTCTGGTAATTGGGTGCTCCAGATGTTTCTACTGACATGGGCTGCATTTTAACCATTTGGGGGGCGTGCAGAGGGGGGAACCGTTCTCCTCTTTTGTTCTTAAACATACTGTGAAAATGTCTCATCTAGCAGCTGTAACACCACAGCTTTGGGCTTGTCTTTCAGCTGGTGGCATGAATTGTGTGCAGGGTGTATTCCCTTTCAGCCTGTGACTTGCCCCTGTGAGATCACAGACTAGGACTTGAGATGCTACTACCTGGGACTCTGACATTAAGTCCAGACAGAACGGTTTGGACTGACTCTAGTTAAGATCTTTGTACACAGTTTCAGGGGTAGAGACCTTACATTCCTTTTGATATTAAGGGCTCAGTTTTTCAGTGTTATCGTGATGAAGCAGTGATGTGTGATTATTTTTCTTCTACTTTTATTTTTTTTTTTTAACGACTTTTGTGTCTGCCACTTAGGGATGTGTCTCTCCTCTGGGCAGCTCACTCATATAAAAGGCCACTGATCATTGCTACAGGTCATTGCCCACACTGTGTATATGAATTAGTGTTGAAAGACGGACTGGATTTAGTAGCACAGACAACTGGATTATATTCCTTCTAAACTAAGGGGAGTTTGGCAGAGATTTGAAAATAGATAACTTTCCCATCTGTTTCTTGAACTCTGTTGGGTATTCAGTTGCAGAGCTGGTTATTATTGCTATTAGTCCAAAATGTGGAATAGCCTGACCTCCAGGTCTAAAGAGGGGTTTAGTTACCACATGCATGATTGCTAATGCCCTGTTTTAGCAAAACCTGTCACCTGCCTGATTTTAAAAACATCGAAGTTTCAAATTGCCTGAGACTGAGATTGTACCATCTCTGGCGACTTCTGTGAACCATCAGGAGCAATGTTTTTTTCATTTGGTTAGTTGTGAAGAAGACTTCTTGGTTCAGAAGGACAAAGGCTTAGGGGGGAATAGGATAGAAGTCTACAAAATAATGAAGTGTGTGGGTAGAATGAATATGCACTTGCTCATTAGATCCTGAGTTATGAGAGCTTTGGGCTTCCTCTTGAAGCTTAAAAAATAGTTTCCATACAGATGACAATATTTTATTTTAAATCAGTGAGTAGTACCTTTACAAACACTGTTGTTTCTGGAAGTGTGTACAAGCTAAAAGCAGGTTTAGAAAAGATGGCGGATCTAAAGATGAGGAGTGTGTCTCTTTTCTGGTTTGAAATCATTGTGAGAAGCCTTGTTCTTCCCCCAAATCTGCCTGGATGTTGGGCATTTCTAATGCATATGTTGTGTTCCTCTAAGATTCTGTGCAAATTACATTTCTGGGAATTCGTTGTGGGGTTTTGTAATTTAAAGAGCAAAACAGGCTATGCACTTTATCTACTTATATATTTGCAGTTCATATTCAGAAGGATGCTCAAGAAATGGATAATTGTTTCTGGCAAGGGAACCTGGGGATTGGAGGTCAAGAGAGGGAGCAGGGGTGAGGGAGTTATTTACGTAATATCCCTTTTGTACTATTCTAATTTTTACCTCCTGGATGTAATTCAGAAAATGTAAAATTAAAGCTTACAGGCACCATGTAATGCTGGACTAGAGGTAATTTTAGCCTGAGTCTCTAGGAGAAGAGGGGATCTTGTGCTCCCTTAAAACTCAACACTTCCCAAGTCAGTGGAGGCCTTGGGTGAAGAGAGGAGGAAGCAGCAGCGCCTGGTGGAAAGGGGCTCCAAGGATGGAGGATTAACCATGAATTTGGGTCTGGTAAACTTTATGATTGTGGTAACTTTCTTATATCTCAGTTTAACAATCTGGAAAATACAGATTTTTTTTTCAATTTTTGCAGTGATTTTACTCTACAATAGGAACTATGAAGTCTTTGCAAAGATAACGACAGACGTTCTGCTTGCTTTCAATGCTATGCATGTAATCCAGTACCTTGTAAGGTTATTTAGTGGTTATGCACTAAAATTTTATATCTAGTTGGTGCTTAAAGTGAAATGACCGATTGTAGACAGTGGGAGGTAGGGAGTTAAGGGGATGTTCGACCCGCTGGTACCTAGATGTAAAGGTCACTGAGTGCTGGGATGGAGTTGGCTAACCTCACAGGCTGGTGGCCTCCCCTTCCTCTTGGCTGGCCCAGTGACTCATGTGGCTCCAATGGGATACTGAAGCTTTTGGGTTGATGTTCCACCTTGGAGACAACTCCTATTGTGGGCCCTGGCCAGGTTCTGAGGGAGAACCTGGGATCCTCGTGGCTTGAGAAGATCATTACTTGTCACCTGATCGCCACAAACTGAAGGGTGAGTAATGAGTTCTCGTAGGAGAATTGCAAAGCAAATATACTTTGTCTCCAAAGCCCTCACTTCACCTTTTGTGACCTTTGTTTTCATGTTTTCCTCCCTTCTTGTACCCCAAGTACTCCCCGTAATGGTATTCTCTTTCTAACTCTCCCTCTTAAATTTTGTTCTCATGAAAGATCTGATGAGCTTCCACTGAATATTTAAAAATCAGTGGGCTTAACATATGACCCCTAATGGGCATTTATATTTAACAGTAATTACATCAGCTCAAAAGGGTGGATCTCTAAATGGAGAACTTAAGGCAATACCTAAGTTGTAGGGGAGGAATATTTAGGGAGTGGAGGGAGCACTCACTATTCTTCTGTTCCAGATATGGGACCCTTATTCGTAAGGCAACCAGGTACCTGTGTTGCTAATTTATCTATGATCTAAAGGATTTTTAATGGCTTGGTGAAATTTCTTTGACCCATTACATTTTTGTTTCTGAACTTGTTCTCATGGTGGTAACACAGGTTGGAGGCAGGTAGACTCAGGCCAGCTCTGAAAGGTGAGAGGGTAGTACTGAGTTTTGTACTTGCCCTCTTTCTTGAAAAACCCCCCAAGTAATAATGTTCTGTGGAAGCAGGATGGTCTGATGGTGAAGCTGCTCTTGCAAGAAATGAGGCATTGCCTCTAGATTAATAGTCGAATTAAATTACAATGTTTGCAGCTGTAAGTAAGCGAAACTGATTCAGACTGCTTGTACAATAAGTAAATTATGTCGTATCGTAAGAGGCCTAGAGGTATAGCTCCTTGTTTGGCTGATTCAGCAACTCCTCTCTTTTTTAAAAAAAGATTTTATTTACTTAATTTGACAGAGAGGGAGAGAGCACAAGCAGGGGGAGCAGGAGAGGGAGAAGCAGGCTCTCCATGGAGCAGGGAGCCTGATGCGGGGCTCGATCCCAGGACCCTGGGATCATGACCTGAGCCAACAGCAGACACTTAACTGACTGAGCCACCCAGGCGCCCCTCAGCAACTCCTCTAAATCCCATCCATCTATGTGCAGATTTCATCTCTGGGTTAGATGCAACCAGAAAACAGCTCATTCCCAGATGAGTTTTGGGTGTTGGATTCAAAATGACAATATCCAGAGGAAAAAGAGAGCTTGAGTCTTCCTGTGTCCCTTTTTAGGATGCAAGAAACCTTTTTCAGAAGCCTACCTGCTGATTTGTCTTTGAGCTTCATGGGTAAGGATTGGGTCACTTGACCATTTTAAAACCAAGGCCTGGAAAGGGATTTACACAATTTTCTCAGATTAGTTATTTGGGGATTGAGGACCTATTGGTGGCTCAGTCAGCATGATTTTCATGATCATTAGAAAAATAGTCCAAGTTGGCTGTCCTTTCTTTAGTGTGTTTGTTTGACCAATGGCTGTTTTCCTCTCAGAGATGGGCTAACAGATGGAAAATGTTTTAAAATCCACAATAATTAGCCTTGGGAACAAAAGATCTAACCAAGTCCTGTGCCACTTGGAAAGCTCTAAGAGTATTATTTAGCTGTGCTAATAATGGCCAGTGAGGGAAGACTAGAGAGACAGAACTGACCTCTGAAATGCACACAAAGGCTATCAGAGAGGGTGGGCTGCGGTGTCCCAACCCACTAACTAGGAAATGTAGAATTAACTCTATTATCTGATCTGTTTGTATCAAGGTCAAATATTGGGACCGGAGGTAACTAACCAAGCCTGCAATCATGCTTATCATGCAAGACAGGAATGACCTGTTTCGTTTGAAGTCCAAATAACCTCAGATCAGCAGGTGGAAAGCTGAATGTCAGTTTTCAAAGAAGCTGTTTTTTTCAGTTGCTTGTGGCCATTGAAATATTGATAAGCCCGTGTGTGCCTGTTGGCACTTTGAGCTGCCTGCCTCAGCCTGGCATGGCTCTGACCTGTCTGCTGTCTTGGGGCAAATGGCCCTAGGCCGCGTGGGGCATTTAGTAGGATTTTGGGCCTATGGCCATAGGATGTCTGAATTGTCCAAGTGAGTAATTTTATGAAAGAGGGGAGTGTTCATATACCCTGTTGCTGCGGAGTCAGGATTGAAAGAAAATGATGAGACCCATAATCTTTTTTTTTTTTTTTTAAGATTTTATTTATTTATCTGACAGAGAGATAGAGAGCACAAGTAGGCAGAGCAGGAGGCAGAGGGAGACGGGGAAGCAGACTCTCCGCTGAGCAGGGAGCCCAATGTGGGACTCGATCCCAGGACCCTGAGATCATGACCTGAGCTGAAGGCAGCCAATTAACCGACTGAGCCACCTATGCGCCCAAGACCCACGATCTTCGGGTCAACCTCGAGCCTATTCCTTTTCCTCCCTGCTCATCACATGTTGTCTCTCTTTTTCAAATGAAGTTCTGAGTGACCTTGATTTTCCCTGTAATCAAATCCTATAGGTCATCTGCGAGGCACATAGGAAGCATTGGCTTGTTTTATCTATGTAGAATCTGAGGCCTAGAGCAGTAAAGAGATTTGCTCAGCTGAAACACAAGCTCCTTGAGGACAGGGGACATGACTTTGGCTTTCCTGTAGTCCCACGATGCTTAGCCAAGTGTGGGATGCTCAGAGATACACAGTAATTGTTTGATGGCTAATTAAGTGGAGTGGAGTGAGGCAGTCTTAGAGAATGGATGAGCTTGGTGGCCTTGACCTCTTTTGTTATTATATTTTTTTAAACTCTGAATTCTTGGGGCTCCTGGGTGGCTCAGTGGGTTAAAGCATCTGTCTTCGACTCACATCATGATCTCCAGGCCCTGGGATCAAGTCCAGCGTCAAGCTCCCAGCTCAGCAGGGAGTCTGCCTCTCCCTCTCCCTCTGCCTCTCCCCCTGCTTGTGCTCTCTCTCTCTCTCTCTCAAATAAATAAATAAATAAATCTTAAAAAAAAAAAAAAAGCAAAACAACCCCTCCTCCCCTCCCAAAAAACCCTCTGAATTCTTCTGGAAATCTAAAAATTTAGTGTGAACGCGACATGGGTGATTCAGTGTCAATATCTTTTCTTGTTTAGTTTATAGAGAACAAGGTGGGAGTGTGGGTGATTGTCGAACAGTCCTGGTCTCCACTGGAGTGTAGGGCAACGTGGTGGAAAGGGTGGGCTTTGGGGTCAGGCAGCTCCGGTGTCAAGGGTCCCTGGTTCTCTAGTGACCTTGGGCAAGTTACCTCACAGGTCACTGCCTGGCCCATAATAGATACACTTTTCCACTGTCTCCACTGAGTTAACCGTCTTCTCTCTGGGGAAAAGATGCCCTGACCTCAGGAGTCTGACATCACTCAGGAAGCACAGGGGCCTGTTATTAGTCTCACACATCCTCATTTCCTGCCCTCCCCAGCTTCTACCTTCTGCTGTAAACACAGGTCTCTGCCTTGAACACATGTTTGCCAGATGCTGTTGCCCCTTCTTGCTCAGTTTTTTTCTCTCTTGCTCACTGCCAGGTTTTCTCAAGTAGTCAATACCTACTGCCTGCATCTCCTTCCTTTCTACTTACTTCTGCACCCTATCAGTTCTGGTTCCCTCTGTTGCTAGAAGGTCCTCCAACTCTCTCAAACCCCTACATCCAGTCTTTTCCCTGTCCTCACCTATTAGGCCTCATGGAAGTAATTTCACAGCACTGACTACAAGGTCATCTCATAACTCATTCTTGCTTTGGCTTCCATGATGGTCTAGTGGGCTCAGCTTTTCCCTCTTCACTGGGCTTCCTTGCCACCAACTGAATATGAGCGTTTGGTACTTGGCCTTCTGTTCTTTCTGTACGCTCTGCTGGGCTCCTCTGTCACCTTCAATACAGCTGGTTCTCAGATCTTTGCATCTGTTATTTGTCTCTTGATGGAAAGTGGGTGCTCTTTGATATAACCCAAGATTCTTCTGGGCCCTCATTCTCTCTGGAAGAGCTCTGACTGGGTAATCTTTGATCTTCATGATGCATCACTCTAAGAAGAGTAGGGGACACTTTGAACCCCATTTTTCGCTGCACCTCATGCATCTCAGGGAATGTTTACTGACTCAGCTGTCCTGCAGTGTAGACCCATGGAAAGCTCACAGGTCATTCCTGGGATGCTTCTAGAGTCGGTGCCACCCATCAGATGCAAGCTGTGTTTTGGCTGGGCTTGTGCTTATTCTTTGGGTTTGAGAAACGCTTTGTGGTGTTCTGGGGTGGTATGTCTAATTTTTTCTAGGACTGGGTGGAAGGTCAATGCAAAAATCAGACGTAACTCCTTAGAATCACGTGCCATATATTCCTCCGTTGTGTATCACTCTGTCAAGCTCAGTTGCAACTGCCCCACGTTGAACTGCCTGCCTCTGAATTGCTCTATTCTGGAGTAATTTACTTACCTTCACCTGTGCTGACATTACTGAAGAGCTTTGAGGGTTTTTTTTAAGAATTGAGATGGGTTACTCTGAGCCCCCTCCATTCCTATGCCTGCTTCTTGGTAGAAGTTTCAATGGTGGCTTTTGAAAGAGAGTTGGTCTCTGGAGCATAAGTCATTTTGTTGTGTGAACTCATTGTGTTGCAAGTTACTTGATGTCCTGGGTCTCCCTTTATCTGGCTGTAAAATACTGCATTTGTATCAAACACCCCATCGTTCTGTTCTGGTTATCATACCTTTGAAAGGCTCTCAGCTTTGAGAAATGATTTAAAACACCAACAAGGAGATTTTGTTGATTGCCTGTATCGGTGGGGCAACTCGGTTGGCAGATGTTGTGGCGTCGCTTTCCTGATTTAAGATCTTGCTTCAGTAAAACCCAGACAAAATAAAGAATGGAAAAACAGAGAGGCACAGAGGTAGGAAACATTTTTTTAACATCAGAAAAAAAAATCCTCTTCAGACTTCTTGGCAAATAAGAGGAGTCTGGGGGGAAAAAAAATCCACAAACAGTTTCGTAGTTGTCTGAGTGGAAAATCCTGGTTTTTAACATTTCATATCTTGGAAATGTCTGAATAGTTTTTGTTTAAAGGGAAATTCCTTTTGGCTGAGAAAGAGCCTGCAGGATTCAAACTGATAGGGTGATGTTTTTAGAAAACTTGGAGGAAATAAGGATTTGTGATGAAAGTGCTTTCTCACTGGCCAATTGGGTTAAACAGAAATTCAAATCCAAGGTTACCAATCATAGCATTGTAAAGGTTAAGCTGTTTAACTCCTTCCTTCCCGTGGCTTCCTGTCCGTGCATCCTGGGGAAACATCTCTCATAGCCGGTTCTTCCTCCAATTCGAGAAACTTCATGAACTGCTTTTCTAAACCTGCGCATATTCTAGGCAGAAGGATATATGTTCTTGACTTTGTGGCTCTCCTCGTTGAGTGGGAGGGAAGCTATGTAAACAAGTCATTAAATACCTGGTGAACATTTTGCTTTAGAGCTGTATACAAAGTATTTCTGGAACACAGAGGACAGAATCACAATTCCAACTGAGATGGGGTTTGGGAATACATCACAGAGCAGGTGATATTTACAGTGGGTTCTGACGTACAAATAGTTCTCTAGGCAGTGGGAATAGCAAGTACAAGGTAGGAATGTGCAAAATGTTTTGGTTGATTCTAGAAATCCCAAATAGTTCTATATACTTTGAGAGTACTCTGTGGGGAGTGTTGGGAGATATGACAAGATCATAAAAGGTCTGCATGCCTTGTTAACCATTTGGATATTCTTTTTTTTTTTTAAGATTTTATATTTTATTTATTTGACACAGATTGAGAGAGAGAGAGACAGACACAGAGAGAACACAAGCAGGAGGAGCAGCAGAGGGAGAGGGAGAAGCAGGCTCTCTGCTGAACAGGGAGCCCGATGCAGGGCTCGATCCCAGGACCCTGGGATCATGACTTGAGCAGAAGGCAGACGCTTAACTGACTGAGCCACCTAGGTGCCCCATTTGGATATTCTTTTTTGGGGAATGGAATGGGAGACTGTTAGGGCTTTTAACAAGAGAGGCACAGGAGCAAAAATGTGTTTTAGAAAGTAAACCCTAGTGGTTACAACGGACGAATTGGAGGGTAAAAGTAATGGTGGTAAGATGATCTGTGGCTGGCTTTTTAATCCATGAGGTTGAACAAGACACTGTGAGGGCCTTGAACCTGCCAGAGAGGAGCACATGAATCAGGCAAGGGCTAGGAGCTAGACTGGGAGACTTGATGACCTTGGGAGATGGAAGGGGGCATGGGAGACCTCCTGTTTTCTGAAGTGGCAGACTAAGTTGGCCATGCTGCCAGTGACCGGAAAGGGGAAATTTAAAGGAGGAATGAGTTTGGTGTGGAAAATAATGAGTTCACTTTCAGACATAGTGCGTCTGATGTGTTCATGGAACATCCAGGAGCTCTACTTCAAAGGCATTTGGGAACTTGGGTTTGGAGTCTGGAGAAGGGTCTGGTCTGGCGGTGTAGACGGGGGATGTTGCAAGTCTAGAGGGGATCAGTGAAGCCCATAGCCCACAGAAGCTGGTCCAGGGAGGTTAGGTGAGAGTGAAGAGTGAGGGGAAGGCCAAGGATGGAGCCCTGGGGGCCCTAGAAGGGCTGGCCAGGGAACAGGAATATGGGGATGGGACTTGGAAAGAACCGGCAGGAAAATGTGGAGAAAATCCAGGAAAATCCTAGCACAGGATCCAAGAGAAGAGAGCGTTGCTAGAGTGGGTGAGATAAATCAAGGCCGAGTGTGCCTTTCACCTGGCTTCCAGGACTGTGTGCGTGTCGACGCAGCGCAGTACTTGGGTCTTGGGGCCACAGTGGCCTCCCTGTGGTCTGAGCCTGTGGCACGCTCTGCGGCACTGTGCTTGGGGAGTGGAGGCCTGGCTTCCAGGCAGGAGCGGGAGGCAGACAGGCAGGAACTAAGAGTAAAGAGGCATGGTGGGTCATGTAAAAAACACTGCCTCTTTCTTTCTTTTGGTTTTGTTTTGTTTCAGGTTTTGTACAAACCTGAGAGCAACACTGAATATTGTCCTTGAAGACTGTCAGGGTGTCCTTGCCCTTTTATGAGGGTACTTCCTTTATTCTCTCCAGGCTGAGTCCATCTGTCCCTGGATGTCCTTCTGGTTGGCGACCAGGAGTTTGTGCATGTGTCCCTTTGTGCATCTGCCATTTCTGGCCTTGGAGCAGGCAGAAAACTGGTCTCTGGCCTCCGACACCTGTATGAGAGGGCTGGGGTTTGCCAAATGCCTGTAAAGTTTGAACATTTCCCTTTCTTTATTTCTCCTGATTCTTCGCATGAACAAAGTATTGGGTAGACCCACTGATGGCCAAAGATGGGTTTGATCACAGATACATCAACAATATTCAATAGGAAAAAAAAAAGCTAATTGAATTAGCTCCATTTTTGTATGTTATAAGGGGTAGGTGAGGACAAATGGTTTTGTTATAAGAATGGGAGGGTTTTCCAGTTGGAAGGAACATTAAAATAAATGAATGCAGCTTCCAAGAAAATGTGCAGGTGCAAGCAGTGCCTGGGTTTCAGGACCTGCAAAGGGGACTCTGGGGGGACATCCTGCGGCCCTCCCCTGCCCCCCTGCGGGTCTCCAGCATGCTGGGGCGCCGGCTCCTGAGCTGAGGTCTCTGCTGAACTGCCAGGGTCCCCAGCCCTCTGTGAGAGAGGAGGAACAGGCAGGGGAGGGGGAGCCCTGCAGCCAGGACTGAGGGCCAAAGGAAGAGGGGGTGGGGAGGAAGGAGAAATCCGCTTCCCCCAGGGAGGAAGCAGGCCATCCTCCTCAGCCCACAGCAGAGCAGACACCTGTGAGGAGACGCGAAGTTTGCAAACCACCCCCAAAGTCCAGCTGCAGGTGGGTTGAGTGGTCTCTTGGCTGACCGGGAAATGGATGATTTTTTATCCCATTTCAGTAACGAAATGTCTTGTGCCTGGAAGCACCTATGTGTACAGATTTAAAAAAAAAATTAACTTTTTAGATTGGCTTTTGGTTCATAGTAAAATTGAGCAGATTGTACAGTGAATTCCCATACACCCCCTGCCCTGTTCACACCACACACACCCTACCCCACTGTCGACAACCCACTGCTACTAACTTTCAAATATGGATTCATAAGCTGGGGTCACCTGTGGCAGCTTTTAGCTTTTTTTTTTTTTAAATATGTTGACAATTGAATTTAAATAAAAAAATAAATAAAATTAGTCACAGACAAAGGTTCCTCTTGTAATCCAACAAGAGGCCACATTGGCCCACAAGGGCCTTAAGTTTGTGTGTGTGTGTGTGTGTGTGTGTGTGTGTGTGTGTGTGTGTGTGTGTGTGTAGGCGGTTTTTTGTTTTATTTTAAGAAAAACTTACTCTAAACAATTTAGGAGCAGACCTATGGATTTCAGTAGAATACAATTAAAAAGTTAAGATACGGTGTTTCTCCCAACCCCAACTTTCCATTTACAATTGGTGTAGGCCCTGGACGCTGTCCCTGGGAAAGGAGGGTGGGATCGAGTGGGGGAAATACCATGTATTTTTGTAACCAGAGTGCCCAAAGCCCTTCTTTGTAGCCGTGACTTTTAACTTCCTACCCTGAGATGGTATTCATTTCTGCAGCCCGGCCAGGAGTTGTTTTTCTGGTTCTGCTCTGGATTTGCAAGTTTTCTTTCCAGGGCTCTCGGCAGCCCATGACCCAGCCCATGACCCACATTCGGGAGCAGCTGGAAGGCCTGGCGCTCCGGGCGGAGGAGGCAGAGAAGGAGGACTGGCCCCAGGTGTGCATGAACCTGCTGCCCTTGGGCTCCAGGGCACCACGTTCTAACTGAAGGTGCCCACCCACCCCAGCGGTCTTGAACGTGGGCACTTTCGTGTGTGATGAGAACGGGAAGCAGAAAAATAGCAGCCAGAAAACCATTCGGTGTTTCAGCTGTGTTTACATATTCGGAACAGGAGGTGGGTCGAAACCCAGTGTTTCCTTCTGATTTAAATACACACTTGGAGAAGGAAACCAAAATGAAGCCTGGCCCAGCTGAGAGGTGGGGTGGTTGAGTATCTGAGCAGGGTGAATGTTCAGCTTGCTTATTCCTACCCTTCCTCTTTCTGCTGTGAGATTCTGCAGGTCCCGGTGTCTGCTGATGGCTCAGCCACTGGGGACCAGGGGTCGGTAGAGAAGGCAGGGATTTGGAGTCAGCACGAACTTCATAGCCCTTATCACCAGCAAGCACTTATTTATTCAGTGCTTCCAGGCCTTGTTGGCCTGGCACTCGTGGACAATGATGTTATCTGCCGGGTGGACCGAAGCCGTGGGGGAGGCTGGTCACAGTCCAGGGGCGCCGTCAGCCAAAGCCTCTGCTTGGGACACTCCTTAGGCACACTGGTTGTGAAGCTCCCAGAACAGGGCTGAGCACAGCATAGGTGTTCAATAAAATATTTGCTGCTTGAGTGGAGGAATCCGTGACTCTGGGCTTTGTCTGGTGCTGGCACTGCCTCCTCCAGGTAGCCTTCTGAGGCTAGTGCACAAGGCCGTGAGCGAGGATGAGGGACATGATGTGAGGAATGTGTCTATGCCTGTGCCTGGCGTGTGGCCACTGCTTAGGAGACAGTAGTTCCCTGTGCTCCATTTTTTTTTATTTCAGTAATTTCAGGGATGCAGAGGAAGAAAACCCTTGCTGAGTTCTACACTTCAGGGAAAAAAACCCTAAAACAATATAATGCCTTTCTAATGTGACCTAATTGTATGTATGCATGTTGTATTTATCTATGTGCTTTCTGCGGTTTTATTGAGATGCAGTTGACCTCTGACATTGTATTGTGTAAGTTTAAGGCGGGCGACGTAATGATGTGATGTGTGTACATATTCAAAGTGATCACTGCTGTAAGTTTCATTAACAACTGTCACCTCACTTAGCTACAAATTCTTTTTCTTGTGATGAGAGCTTTTAAGATCTACTCTCTTAGCCACTTTCAAATATATAATACAGTGTTGTTAACTATAACTGTAGTCATCATCTTGTACATCGCACCCCCAGAACCTTTGTCTTATAACTGAAAGTTTGTACCTTCCACCCCCTTCACTCTAGTGTGGCCTGATTGATTGGGACCAGACATTAGGAGGGAAAAGAACCCTTAACTTTTTTTTTTTAGTTCCCTATCTGAATCTTTTTAGGCTGAAGGCCTGGTATTGATTTGCATGGCTACATTCACACTGGGATTTTTCAGGCACCTGCTTCTGCAGAACTGAAATTGTTTGGAGGTTTTGGGGGGGGTTGGGTTCGTGGCAGGTGTTAACATTTTTCAGAACACAAGAGGGAAGGCAAGAGGGCTCTGGCCCATTCCCCCCCATCCCTGCCATCCCCTGAAGCGACTATTTCTGAGTGGATATTAAAATCATTTGCAGTGTTTTTCTCATATGAATAACATTTCTGGGGCTAATTGTGAGGACTCCATTAGCATGAGAGTGGGAAGGGAACAGCGAGCCTAGGGGAGCAGCCCTGTGGGGCCAAGCTGTAGCACCAGGGAGAAGCCAGAAGGCCTCCCTGCTTGTCCCCTCCATCCCCCAAATGCTGTTTCTAAGCTGCAGCAACTGGCACAGAAACCACAGGCTCTCTTTCTAACCCATGGCCTGACTGTATACCGCCTTTGACCTTCCAAAGTAGTTGATGTAAGGACCGTCGAGCGCGAGAACCTGTGCTGAGCCTGCCTTGCCTTCTCGGGAAGCAGGCTCCGAGTCGGTCTTCTCTGCCTGCCTTTTATCTGGACTGACCAGCATCCTATCCAATAGAGGCTCCACAGAGATTCCGGCATGTGAATGGACCCACTCCCATAATGCCTTGTTATTTTGGCAATTTCAGTAGGGCTTTGGGAGGGACGTGCTAGAAACCCGTGCCCAAATCTCCACCCTCTCTGGAAGTCATGTCTTTATTTTAAACAACAACAACAACATCCCCATATTGCTGGTAATGGGGCTGAATGCCAGTGGGAGAAAATCCTTTGCTATAGAGGCTAGGAAATTTGAATGAGTTACCTGATGGTTCTCCTCCATGGAGCCACATTCCTGCAAAGCAGCTGGCCGATTGGGGGACGGGTGAGCCCTCCGATGGTTTTTTATAAGATGCAGCTGACTTTCATGATGAGTTTGTTCTTTGGTATTTGCCAACCAAAAGAAAAAATATCCTGGTAGGTAGATTTATTTTTCCTCCTTACCCTTTTGAGAAACTATTACCTGTGCCAAATTTGCGTCTCAAAAATAAATAAATAAGTAAATAAATAAATAAATAAATAAGTGAACAAGAACCAAAGTTTCAGGGTTGGAACTGTGTATGTCCCTTAGCTTCAGAATACACGAACTTAGACATTAGTTTAGTTTTATGAAATTAGCTTTATGAACCAAGACGTCCTGAGCAAGGCTTTCCGGGACCAGTGTAGTGGCTGAACAGTGCCAGTGGGTCCCAGGGTTGTCTCATGTTTTCATTCTGCCATTTTTAGCAGGTAGACTTTTGTCCTCCTGGGCATTGCCTCATGACTGCAAGATGACTGCATCGCCTCCAGCATTACATCAGCTTCCCTGCCAGGAAGAAAGTGGGAGGACAAAGCAGAAGGGGTAGTACCTGTATTAGAAAAGCCAAGGCTTGGGCGCCTGGGTGGCTCAGTGGGTTAGAAAAGCCAAGGCTTGCTCTGAGGTCCCGGCAGGGTTTCGCTGGCACAGAGCATCCAGGAAAGTGAGTGGTTTCGCTGGACACCTTGCTACTCTGAACAAGATGAGCATGCCTGATGGGGAGGAAGGAGGACAGGATGGATACTAAGTGGCCAAGCAGCAGTGTCTGCTGGGCTACAAAATAACGCTTTCCCAAACTTCCACGATCATAGATCCCCTAGGGACCTTCGATATGGCTGAGCACAACCCCTTCATGTCACAGGTAAGGGAGCTGCTTTATTTCCTTTCTTCTTCTCTGCTCAGCGTACCCCAAGCCCCCACATGTGCTTTCTGGCACTCCGGAGCTGAGTGGCTCGTCCCAGATGTATAAACTGTGCCCAGAATGTGAGTAGGCTGTGAAGTCCCTTTCACCAGGAAGGAGAGTGGCAGGGACACAGGCGGTTTGTATATGGGAATCAAAAGGTCTGATTATGCTTTCTCAGGAAAAGCAGCTGGCCAACAGAAATTACTGGGGGCCTCTGAGTACAGAACCTGGAATCTGGCCTCCTGGAATGATCACAAAAAAATAGAAGCTCAGCCCTGCCCTTGAGGAGCGAAGCCTAACAAGGCCTCCAGAACAATCACTTGCGTAAGACCAAGCGGAGACGCAGGCTAATAAGGCAGTCCAGGGCAGACGGAGTGGCCAGGCCAGGAAGGCGGTTCGGAGGAATTGGCCGTGAGCAGGGATGTGTAAAGGCCTGTTATTTGGTGGAGAGCAGTGGTGTCTAAAAACAGTGGTTTGAGAGTAAGCAGCATTTGCCTGGCTGGAGCCATTTGCTAATGGCTCTCTGAAGCCCGGTGTGTTTTCTTTACAAGAGCGGCCTGAAGGCAACCCTGTTTACGGATCCCTCACAGAAGGAGTATGAAGTTAGCCAGATTTATTGGAACGTATGCGAAAGACCACCAGCTCTGTAGCAGCTTTCCCTTTGATTTTGCAGTGTCCTCTTCTTCCCTCCCCCCATCTCCCGGGACCACCTGGGAGCCCTGCCATTTCACTTCTGCCCTGACTGCCCCTGTGCCCGGAACGCGAGTGGGCAGTGAAGAAGCTCACTGCTCTGGGGGCCCTGGCCAGTCTCCTCCGTGCTGGCTCTGTGTGCCTGCTGGTGCTCGGGAGGGCGTTCTCCACCCTTGCCTCGGGGCCATGTGGCCCAGGAGGCGAAAAAGAGGGGACCCGTGTCTTGGGCGCTCCTATCACAAAACACCATAGACTGGGGGGGGCTGAAACAATGAACATTGATTTCTCATAGGTTTGGAGGCTGGAAAGTCCAGGATCAAGGATTAGCAAATTCTTCCTCTGCCCGTCATCTTGGCTTACTTTACACTGTGTGCTCACCTGGTGGAGAGAGAGAACCGGCCGGCCGTTTCTTTCTCAAAGAATGTTAACCCTGTCACAGGGGGCCCACGCTTGTGATCACCTCCAGATACCATCACATTAGAGCTCAGGACGTCAGCCTATGGTGGTCTGTGCTCAGCGTGCCCACTGCCAGCATCCCGTGTGCACGGCCGAGAACTGCTGTGCTGCAGTCCAGCCCCCAGAATGTTCCGGGGAAGCCCCGCCCCCACTTGCTGCTGTGCACGCATGCGACCCTGACCGCTGACAGGCACTAGAGAGAGCTTCACCAGGAGCACTGTTTGTCCCTTAACCCTAACCCGTTGTCTTTGTCTTCTGGGGAACAAACTCCTCCCTCCACCGCCCAACGCTTTTTTGGAGAATGCATTAAAAAATGAGTGGTTTACATCACATGCCAAAAAAAAAATATCTTATTAAAGACATTTTGTAGTATTTTCAAGATACTGACTCAAAGCGGGCAAAAGGTGAAGCTGTCTTTTCTGACCATAAATGGAGGGCTCTGGCCCGCATATTCATTCATGCCACCCAGTGCTAATGCTCGCTCCCCCTTTGTTCTCCACTTCCTGGTCCTCACGCATCACAAATTCTTCTCTACATCCATTTTGAATTGTTTTTGACCTAACATTGTAGGTTTCCTTTAAGCCATTGAAATCATTTTTGAACATGGTAAACATGAAGAAATTTTAGAAGCACAGACCTTCCTAGAGTCTGGGCTTAGCCTCGGGCTGGCTCACTCCTGACCTGGGCACTGTCCCTGCAGGTGCGGAGGCACCTCCTCCTTTTCCCCATCTGGGCCTCTTCTTCCAGTCTCCTTCCCGTCTCTCTCGTCCCCTTCTTGTGGCCTTTGCTCTCCTCCTTTCTTTCTCTCTAGGCCCTTCCCTTCTTCTGTGACTGTGCTCTGATTCTGCCACGTTTCTAGAGCTTTGCTCAGTCCTGATGGCAGGCGGACCCGAACTCAGGCTTTAGAATCTCGTCTTAGATTCTCCTGCCTCCTTGCAAGGACTTGTGGGCTCTGGCCGGCGATGGCATTCTGGAGGCGGTCGCAGTAGTGCTGTGCATTGTGAAGGGTCTTTTGGGGAGGGGAGATTGGAAACTGCAGAGTTGACTTCCCAAATGTATGGGGCAGTTAGGGAGCCGGGAGGGGTTACACCGTGGAGTAACTGGGCCCGTGTATAAATAAAGAGCAGGAGTAGCCAAGAGAGGAAGAGCGAGTCACTCTTGCACGTCACTGAGGAATCATTTTGGTCAACAGTGGAAAACTTCTGCCCTGTTTTCCCTTTCTTGTCTCCTGCCCCCGCAGTTGAAATACTGAGAGCCTCCAGTCTCTCACTGAGAACCTCTCCCAGATCTGGAGCAAGCACGAGTGAGCCAGTTACGTATTTTAGGAGCCTGCTCCCCTGTTTGGGAAATCTGGATCTAGGTTTTCTATTCAGACGTGTCTGTAATGCTAGGGGGAATCCCTGGGCACCAGCAACCCCTCCTTCCCCTTCCCCTGTTATATTTATCCAGGCCTCAGGGTGTGGCCCTCTAGGCTGAGACCTTAACTAGGCCTCTGGTCACTTCTGTGGCTGACCCCACCCCCGAGTAGCTTCAGGCCAGATGAACACTCTGGAACTATGAGCCTCAAGCTGTGACTCACCCTCTGCCTAGAGCAGTGGTTTTTGATCTTGGCTGCGTGTTATAATTACCCGACCACTTAAAATATTGATGTGTGGGTCCCAGCCCAAGAGATTCTGATCTGATTGGTTCTGGGATGAGGTCTGGGCATCGGGAAATTTTAACAGCTTTCCTACTGATTCCAAAATGAAATGAAGGTTGAGAACTCCTTGCTTAGAGCTTTGCTACTCAAGAGTGTGAGCCATGGACCAGCTGTACCAGCATCTCCTGGGACTTTGTCACTGACCCATCATCTCAGCCCCTCCTCCAGACTTCCTGCGCGATAAACTGAACATCTGCAGCTCCTCAGCTGATTCCCTGCACCGCATGGTTTGAGAACCATTGGCAAGGCGTCCTGGTACCCTTCCTGTGAGGCTGATTGGGCCCCAACTCTGCCACACCGCACCAAGTGCTGATGCCAGGTCAAACCAGACAGAGCCCAAGAAACTGACTTTACCCGCTATGAGCCCCGTGGGGGTCAGTTCTACATCTGGGTGCAAAGGTCTGGGCAGCAGTCCTATTCTGAAATTAAGGTCCAGTGGGACTGGCTGCAGCCTGTGCTTTGGAAGGCAGCTATGCTCACCACTATACCACCAACGCTGCAGCCTGTGCTTTGGGACCTCTTGGCCTGATGGCTTGACCTAGTGGCACTTTGCCTAGTCTCCCTGGCAGAGTTTGCCCTGCCCTAACCCTGGGGTGGAACTAGGAGAATAAAACTAAAAACTCAAGTTTCAAGATAATGAGTACAACATGCTAGAGTTGGGATGACTGGACCAGAGATGATGGGTGCACGGCGCCCGTGGTGTTCTTCCGCCTGCTGTCCTGCGGCAGACACCTGCTTTCGAACCCCGCTGTTCTCCCTTTGCAGCTCACACTTGACCCTAGCCCTTCTCGAAAGGGCATTCGAGGCAGATACTGCCAATTCCTCAGATTGTGCGCTTAGTGTGCAACTCTTCTGAATTTCCTTTTTCCCACAGTAGTATCAGGTACTACTTGTATTGTGACTCTTTAGTTTCATTGTACAACTTCTGAGTTCTCAGTAACCTCGGAGATGCCACCAGCACTTCTCCCCCCATTTTGCTGCTCTTTCCAGGCCCTGACAGACCACTGGTCCAACAAACGCTCACGTCTTGGAGATTGTCATCTATGTCTCTATTCCCCATGTCTTTCTCGAGCACACTCCATGCCCAGTACTGCAATGAGCTGGGACTTGGGGAAGCACAGACTAGTGGGGACCCAGCCCTTACCTCAGCTGTGTCACCCCTGCTGCCCTCCTCAAACAGCCTCATTACTGTCATTCCTCATCATTCGGCGGGAATAGCAGTGGATTGGGTCAGTCGGCTTCCTATTCCCCAGTGTCAAGGCCTGACCAGTGTCCTACTGTCATTGCCTATTCCCTGCTATTGGAAAACAATGTGACCTGACTTACTAACATTCACATAGCATCAGGGCTGACCACTTGGACCTTTCTGGACCATCAGCCTTCATGTTGACTTGAGCCCAGGGGTCAGGTGGGTGGAGAGTGAAGCTGTCAGGCAGTGAAGCTAGTGTGTGTGTGTGGGGGGGGGGTCAAAGGGAGCAGGAAGGACTGGAGAGACTGGGAGGATGCAGGACCTGTTCACACAAAGCAGCAGTCACTCAGCCCCACCTGGATGACAGACAAGAATTTAGACCCAGAGTTGGCAGGTACCTGACTTTAAAAGAAGCTGGACATATAGACTTTTGTGTGAATCTCTTGCCTTAAAAAAAATTGCTCCCCTATGATCTGCCAATAAATTAAAACAAAAAACATGAAGTAGGTATTTTTTTAAAGATCTAATTGGCTTTATTAAGTGATTCTTGAATCAGACAGCATTCCATCTAGCAAATAGAGAGATACTCCCAAAGTAGATGTCTTCATAGGTCATTCAGAGATAAATTGTGGACTCTCCCCAAATCCACAGAAATCTAACGAGTGATGAGATTGTCCAGATCAAGGCATGGCTCTCCAGCATTCTGGTTTATCTGCATTTCATAAAAAGAGTACTGTTTCTGCACCCATCTGAAATGTTGCTGGAATTAGAACCAGAAATGGCATCAGGACATTTTATTTGCTGTGTCCTGACTGCTTTTCAAGCTCATCTTTTCCATTGCTCAGGCTGTTTTAAGAGAGATTATTCTATCTGACCTTGATTTCAGTTTTTCTGTAAAGTGCTTTCAGATTATAAAAATGTGGCTAGAAGTCATAATTACATTCTGAGTTCATGGAGCTCAGTAGTCTCTGATTTAATTTTATTTATCTTGGCCTCATTTGCTTCATTTGTAAAGTGAAGTGATAATACCCATTGACTTCCCACGGGTTGGTATGAGGATCAAATGAGATTTTTTTTTAATGTGGAATCACTTTAGAAAATGTTAAGAGTTCTCCCTGATTCTGGAGTATTAAGTTCAAATTAGAAGGCACTGCGGGATACTGCTTCTACATTTCTTAAACAAAACACAACAAGGTTTACTGGTGTTGCTGCATATGATTGATGTATTTGCTGTCTTCAACATGAAATTAATATCCAGGCTTTTCTGATATTGCTACTAATTATTTGATTAGATGCCCAGTGGGTTATACCAAGTTTCTTCTCATAATCACTACTTGTCATTCCTTTTTCTGAACTCCTGTATGTATTATTTGTCCCTACAGTTTTATCTTGAAATTGTTGCATCACCACCTCATATGTGTGCTCTGGGTCTCTGAGCAAAAAGAGAGATGTTGCTGCTACAGCAACTGCTGCCACCAAAGCATTCTCCTTCTGGGTTGTCTGGACTGAGAAACCTGGGCAGGGTTTACTGCCAATCCTCTTCTTTTTGCTAGATTTTGAGAACATCTGCAGCCCCTTTCCATGCAACCTTCTGCTATGGATAGGAGGCATTGTAAGGAGGAGAAGAAAACTAGCAAGGATGAAGGGAGGCAGCTGGGTAGGGGTGATGTACCAGTGTGTAAGCAAATTCAGGGAATGTCTTTAGACCCAAATTCTCCTTGCACCCCCCCCCCCACAACACCTTGCTGTGGTCTTGGTTCTAGGAGAATAAAAACAAATCTTTCCAACCCCCACCTCCACATCTTTGCCCTTTGTGTTTGTTGTGTGTGTTGGTGTGCGCATATAGGAAGGCTGAGCACTATTAGCTGCATAGCTTATGGAATTCTTTTGTCTCCACCCTCTGGCTTGTCTCACTCCCACTGGTCAGGGCTCATGGGAAACAGATGCATTCTTGCCTATCCCTTTGCCTACATTTTTGTTACCTGAGGAGATTTTTTAAAAATACTGATGCCTAAGCCCCACTTCAAGACTAATTGAGTCAAATATTTTGAAGATAGGGCATTGGAGGTTTTTTAAAATAGTTCTCAGATCAGATTTGTATTTATACAGAGGTCTTCAATTTGTTATGTAACACATAAAAAATAAAAGGGGGTGATGGATGATAGATTGGTGGAATGATTTGTGATAAGGCAAGAACAATAAAATGTTAATGGTAGAATCTAGGAGGTAGGCATATAGTGTTCATTATAGAATTTTTTCAACTTTGCTCTGATTGACATTTTTCAAATTAGAATGTTGAAAAAAAAAAAAAACCAACCTCTNTTCTCAGATCAGATTTGTATTTATACAGAGGTCTTCAACTTGTTATGTAACACATAAAAAATAAAAGGGGGTGATGGATGATAGATTGGTGGAATGATTTGTGATAAGGCAAGAACAATAAAATGTTAATGGTAGAATCTAGGAGGTAGGCATATAGTGTTCATTATAGAATTTTTTCAACTTTGCTCTGATTGACATTTTTCAAATTAGAATGTTGAAAAAAAAAAAAAACCAACCTCTCACACTCATCCAGATGATTAATTTGGGGTCATGCCACCCAAGGCCTGATGTTTGAGATGGGCAGAGAGAGACTACATCTGCTCTGTGCAAGAGTGTTGGGTCACCAAGTCTGAGCACAGGCCTGGTGGCTGGGTGATCATTGTATTTTTAGGAAAGGTACCCCAAGAAAGCCCCAGAGAGAAAGTAGGTGAGAGCAAACTCCTGGCTGATAAAATTTTCATGTTGAACCCAAGCCTGATTAATTGAAATTCTGAGGGCCATTAACTCACATTATTAGCGGAAGGGGAAAAAAAAGATGTTTTTGAAAGATGCTGATTTTTTTGTAGGAACATCTGGTTCTTCCATGTGGGAGCCAAATCATCTTGGAGCTGAGAAGCCACTGAGGGTCATCTGGCCCTGCCTCCCACTCTGTGTCTTTCTCAATGGCCTGAACTGAATTGCGTTTGATTTGTGCAGCTGGGCAGAGTGATTCTGAGGTCTCCGTTCTGAGGGTGAAATCACTTTTAATTCTAGCACATGGATGTAGTTTAAAACAGCTTTCCTAAGAGAAAAATAAGAGCTGTTTTGTGTAAGACTTGACTGCCTCTCTCTTTTCCTGCTATTTTACAACTGGGTGTTGAGGCCGAGGGAGGAGAACCGTGCCCGGGTTTTACTTCCCACTGACTCCCGGGTCCTGGTCCTCCCTGAAATGTGCAGAACGAAGTCTCTTTCTCATTTCCCTGCTCCCCAGACTTCGTGCTGCTTTTAAGGAGTAACAGAAGCAAAGGCCCTCTGTCTTGCCTGTGGGGTTGGGAACAAACAACAAAGACCCTTTAAGGGAGGGAGATGGGGCAGGAGTCCTGCAGATGGGAGGTTACAGTGTGCCAGCCCGCCCCCTGGGAGCTGCAGCCAGTGTGTTGCAGAGGCCAAAGTGTGGGACTCGTTTGTGGGTTCCCGAAAAGAAATACCCTGCGGGTGATGAGTCACTCTCAGCCCCCTTCCCAGAGCCTCTGGAGCTCACAGAGAACCCAGACAGTCTGTTCTCCTGGACTTTTTAAAGCTTCGATATGGATTAAACTCCTGCCCGGTCTGTCTACACAACTAATGGCCTTGTCGAGCCTGATCTGTAACTTCTCTTTGAGTTTCTACACCTATAAAATGCAGAGAAATAGTAGTCTCCTGGCCTTTTCAGCTTTCATAGCAACTACTTTTTATTACGCTTCTCAGTTTATAAAATACATTATTCTCCCTTATCTCCTTTGAGTCAGACAATCTTCTAAAAGCATTTGAGTATCTCAGGGCGTGATGCCTAAATGTCTCTTCTTACTCTGTAACCTTTCCTCGAGCAACTTCTATTGCCTCAGTAACCATCTATATTAGGACAGGCCTCTAATTTATATCTTGAGCCTGGATCTCTCTCTAAGACCTGATTGTCCGGTTGCCAGCTTACCTCTCCAATGGGCTATCTCCGAGATTTCTCAGTGAAATATGTCAAACACTGAACTTGAGATGCTTCTCTCCCCCAGGCCTCAAACCTGTGCCCTATCTCAGGGACGGGTGCAGGCACCCATCACTCAGGCAGGCTGGGTACCTCCAAGCCATCCTTGTCATCCTTTCCTGAGACCCTCGTATTCAGTCTGTCACTCAGTCTCCCACAGACCTTTCCTCCTACATGTCTTGACTCCGTCCACTTCTTCCCATCTCCTTGGCTGCCTCATTAGGACAAAGCTACCCCCATCTTTTACCAGAACCTGCTGCGTAACCTATCAACCATTCTCCTTGCATCTGTTTTGTCTTCTCCTTCCCATTAGCTCCAGGCCTAGGAGAAGTATTTTCAAAATGCAAATCTGCCTGGGTCACTGTCATTTCTTAAGCCCCTCAATGGCTCTATATTGTTATGATTTAAAAAAAAAATCCTAGGGCGTCTGGGTGGCTCAGTGGGTTAAGCCTCTGCCTTCGGCTCAGGTCATGATCTCAGGGTCCTGGGATCGAGCCCTGCATTGGGCTCCCAGCTCATCGGGGAGCCTGCTTCCTCCTCTCTCTCTGCCTGCCTCTCAGCCTATTTGTGATCTGTCTCTCTCTGTCAAATAAATAAATAAAATCTTTAAAATAAAAATAAAAGATTAAAAAAAAAATCCTAACAAGTTCCTGCATCTCCCTCGTGGCTTGACCTCTGTATAGCTTTTCCCTAGCAATCTGTGCTCCAGCCCGAAGAATTCCTTTCCCTTTTTTAAGTCTTTAAAATCTATTTCTTCCTGCCACAGGGCCTTTACACATATGGTTCCCTCTGTCTGGAACACTCTTCCCCTCTCTCCCTTTGCCCAGTTAACTGCTCCTTATCTGTTAGATTGAGCTGGAGTCTTATGGAAACCCTCCCTGCTCTTGGAGACCTGGTACCTTTAATTCAGAGCAATTATAACATTTTTATATTTTCTGTTCATTTTGATTGATGGACATCTTCTCACCCATTAGTGTAAGTTCCAGTAGAGCAAGGATCTGTTTGCTTCTCATCACCATTATACATCAGTACCCAGCATGCAGAAATATTTGTTCAGTGGATGAATCCAATAGGGTAGATAGGACAGGCCTTTTTATTCACTTTTTCTTTTTTTAATATAAGAGGATTTTTTTTAAGACTGATACTTGGCATTTTACTTTTCTTTTTTATTTTTTTTAAAGATTTTTTTTTTATTTCTTTATTTGACACAGAGACAGAGAGATCACAAGTAGGCAGAGAGGCAGAGAGGAGGAAGCAGGCTCCCTGCCGAGCAGAGAGCCCGATGTGGGCCTCGATCCCAGGACCCTGAGATCATGACCTGAGCTGAAAGCAGAGGCTTTAACCCACTGAGCCACCCAGGCGCCCGGCATTTTACTTTTCTTTCTAAATTATTTCTATTTCTATTCTTTCTTTGCTTTTATTTCTAATTTTATAATATGGATATTTCTGCCTCTCATCAGTCCTTCCTCTATCATTTCTCATTCCTAGCTGATTCTAGCTTTGCCGCAGCAGAGTCAATGATGAGCAATCATTGGTCTGGAAATGCTCTTCAGAACCTAAAATGCCAACTCATAAAATGTTTTTAGATTGCTAGTAATCTTGTGAAAACTTGCATAATTAACTATTGGAGAATTAAACTGTGAAGATAGGAGAGTCATTAATTAGAAGCTCTGTATGGATCATTACACAATGAAAGGGGGTTTCTAAGGGCAGGGTTTTGAGACTGAATTGTAAAGCCACAGCTGACTGAAACCCCTCTTGCCATTCTCTCTTTTCACCTGCATGGCATTATGAGAAATAACCTGTCTCTTATGGTGTCTCAGATATGCCATACTGAGTCTCTGGGCGTAATAACGTATCTGGTGCCGATGGGCCCTACGCTCCTACTTCCTTGGCCACAAGCATCTCCTATTACCTTTGGCTGCTTACTTCCTCCGAGGAACACAGTGGACTAACTTGCCCTCGCTGTGCATTCTTCCGGCTTCCAAGGGACACGTGGATCTCCACTGTGTTCAGAGAGAACGGGCACCTGTGGGTCACTGCCTAGAAAACTGTGTTGTCTGTTCCTTGTTTTAGTGCTAAGCTGATTTGGTAAAAGCTTATCAACTTTGAGCACACACTCACTGTGGGTTTGTGGATTCAGAGAACACCCAGGATCTCTAGCCCTGAGGACCCAAGTCTTCTATACAAGGCAAAAAATGGGAATAGGGTTCCCTGTGACTAAGCCCACTGTTAGCTGCGGAGTTTCAAGTCATTTTAGTCTTTCATGTAGGTTATTTCTTTAACTTTCTGGAGTGTGCGTGTGTATGTGTATGTGTGTGGTCATGTATTCTCATCCGTAAATATTTTTGCAGAGACCACAAAGCCTCTATTCCCGTGTTGGCAACTGGGAACACTCCCCATAGCAAATAGGAGAACTTCGTAGCCAGAGTGTGAATGTGGGGACTTGCTAGTGTGAAAATACTCCCTGTGTTGGTTGATGCACAATGTATTTATTGAATGTATTAAATGTTACGGTGCTTAATTCCCTTCAATAACTGTAGCTTCATAATCAGAACTCTGCCCTTTTCATTGTTTTCCTTGTTTAAAATAAAAAATAACTGTTACTATAATTACAAAAAGAACATTACCCCATTACAGAAACAGGAAAAAAAAGACATCTCTCAAAAACTCATTATATCCCCCTAAACCAGCTGTAAATTTCTGTTGCATTAGCGTTCAGACATTTTTTTCTGTGAGTCTTTCTTTCATATAGCTATAATTAATATTCCTCCTATAACTTTGTGTCATATTTTTTAACAACCAGTGATAGACATTTTTCTTATTTTAATATTTACCTATTACTTTAAAAAAATTCCAGTATAATTAACATAGAGTGTCATATTAATTTCAGGTGTACGATATAGTGATTCAGCAATTCTATCCATTACTCAGTGCTCATCATGATAAATGTAATCTTAATCCCCTTCACCTATTTCACCCATCACCCCACCCTGCCTTGCTTCTGGCGACCACCCATTTGTTTTCTTGATTTCTTACCTATCACTTTTTAATACCTATGTAGTGTTCAATGTGTGTCTATTTTGTATTTCTTAATTAATATTCCAATGTTAGAATTTTGGTGTCCCCCCCTTTTTCTCTTTTAAAAAGGTTTGTTTAATTTTTTTTAAGATTTTATTTATTTATTTGACACAGAGAGAACGAGATCACAAGTAGGCAGAGAGGCAGGCAGAGAGGAGAAGCAGGCTCATTGCTGAGCAGGGAGCCTAATGTGGGATTGATCCCAGGAGCCTGAGATCATGACTTGAGCTGAAGGCAAAGGCTTAACCCACTGAGCCACCCAGGCGCCCTAAGATATTTCTCCACCTTGTTCCTGCTGTCATTATTTCTCTGCTTCCCATCTCCTCCAGGTAACTCTTTTTTTTTTTTAAACATTTGAGAGAGAGAGAGTGAGAAAGAGAGCACAAGCAGTGGGAAGGGTCAGAGGGAGAAGCAGATGCCCCACTGAGCCTGATGCGGGACTCGATCCTGGGACCCCAGGATCATGACCTGAGCCAAAAGCAGTCGCTTAACCAACTGAGCCACCCAGGCATCCCAAAAAGTTTGCTTAATTTTTAATTAATTATATTAGAAAGGTGCGAAGAGCCAGAATACACATTATAAATAGACCATGGCACGGGTTTTTTTTGACTGTCCAGAGATGTCCATTATTAAGGTCAGGAGAACATGGGGTCAGGTGGTTTGCGATGGGGAGGGAGGCCCGGGTGTTCTGAATGCACAGCAGAAGGCTTTATGTTCTGTGTGCTCCCACACGTCAGAGCCTTGCCCCCGAGGGAGTGGGTTCGGGTTCTACAGTCTGCAGTTTCCCTTCGTGTCCCGTGTAACAACCTATATGTCTTCTAAAACTCTTTTTTTTAAATATATAACTCAAATTCCGGGAATACATGGGCAACTGTGGAGCTCTGTGTAGACGTTACCGTTTTCTTTTAAATTTGGGTGTTTCCTAACTGAATTCAGGGACTCCGTTCCTACCGACGTTGGAAGCATGTCCTAGTGTGGGCTTGTATGAAACAGGGATATTCCGGAGTATCTCCCACTGAGACGCACAGTTTTAAAGTAAGCACAGTAAAGCTGGATGTACGCTGGGTAACCGATCTGTACGCTGGAGAAATCCCTCGAGGAGAAATCTGTTCTTAGAACAAGGCACATGCTGTTGGTTCCAGACATTCTTGCTGGAGGATACAAAAGTGGTGTTTAAGGGCTGCTGGCCCCACGCCCACTCTCCAGCCCCGAGGAATGTGCTCTGTCTGGGCCGCACTCCCAGCCGTCAAGGGCAGTTACTGTGGGGAGGGGAGAAGCCAACCCTCCAGGTCCCCAGCCAGAGCTTTTCTGGCCAAAAGAAGGAATCTGTTTTGACTTTAGGCTTCCCACCTAGCCCCTGCCCCTGCGCCATGAACGTCCCTGCTTAGCAGAAGGAGGCTCAGTTTTCTTTCCTGCTGTTGGTGTTTCTTCACGGCAAGTGCTTTACCCCGAACGTCAAGTTCAACACCGCATTTATAGGAAGCTTTGTTTGGTAGAGAGGCGTCACCCTGTTCTCCCATTACAGCGGTGATAGACGGATCCATTCCAGTATCTGTGGTTTTTGGCACATGCCATCTTTCTGAAATTGCTTCTCTGTGTTTTACATAAGAGGAAGAGAGAAAAAAAAGTCTAAAACAAACTAGTTGGTGTAGCCTTCGGGGTTCTGTTTGGGCAGTGTATGTGGGGATAGTGTTTTTTTGTCCTTTCTCATATCAATAGTAATAATAATATTATGAGGATGATGAATTATCTTTCATAATTATTGTGAATTGTCTCATTTAACTCATTAACCCTTGAGTTAGGTGTTACTTTTGGCCCCATTTTGCAGGTGAAGAGACTGAGGTTTGAGGAGGTTAGGGAGCTTGTTCTGCTCATCCGTGGTAGATGGTGCCTCCACATAGGCAGCCTGCGGCCAGAGCTCCATGCCCCCCCAACCCCTGCATAGTAGCACCTTCAACGTCAGTGGGAGGAACTTATTGGGTCAATAGAAATGTCCTGAGGCTAATGGAAGTTTTGTTTCTCAGGTTGGCGCTAATTGGTATTTTTTTTCCACTAAACTTTTTATTTCAAAAAATTTTAGACCTGCGAAAAGTTGTAAAAGTAGTGCAATGAAGGAATATCTTCCAACTAAATTCAATTGTTAGCATTTTACCATAATAGCTTATCTGTGTGTGTGTGTGTGTGTGTGTGTTGTTTTGTTGCTCATCCTTTAAAAATGGGATGTTATGTCATTTCATCTCTAAGTCCTTTAGCAGGTGTTCTTTGAAGAAAAAAGACATGCTCCCCAACAACTTCCTATCACTTAAAACGATTGAACGCCGATGCCCTCCTGTTTTCTAATACGTCTGTTCAGATTGCGCTGGTTATCCCCCAAAATGTCTTTTATAGCTGGATTCTTTTCTTATCCAGGGTCTGATGAAAGATCAAACATTGCTTTTACAATTTGTAATTCTCAATATCAGGCACATTTTCTCCTCAGACTGAGAACAGTTTGCTTTGGCTGAACTGGGAAGACCAGGGATTGCGCTGCAGGTCCAGACTTTCCCATCCCTCCTGACTAAGCAGGCTCGCGAATGTCCTTATTTGACATGTGTTGTTTAACTGGGCAGCATGTGGTCAGCTTTCTTCTTTCTTCAGCGTTATTTTTTTATTTAATTCTCTCTTCTCCTTCCTTTGTCTTTTCCCATCCTCTCCTTTGTCCCTCCTTTCTCTCCACCCCATAGGATACATACAAGACTTGTTCTTATGCACCCTGATAATGTGCTTCAACCTGAAAACTGATGGTGTGGCGGGTGGGAGCTGCCAAACTGGATTCACTTATAGGTTGGGACAGAGATCAGGCAATGAGATTAAGGGGGTATTTAGGGATGGTGGGGGCAGGGGGGACTGACCTAGCCGTGGATCTTATTGGAGGAGGCTGGGATGGCACGGCATGAGGCTAAGAGGATGGATATAAGGGTGGCCAGCTCTGGTCCAGGGAAGCGTCAGCCATGGGGGATAGGGAAAGGATGGGGTGTACCGCGATGGGGTGAAAATGGCACTATGGCATAATAGGAACACGAGGACTTTGAAATCAAGCAGGCAGGTCAAAATAGCAAGTCTTTACTGACTGGCTGTATGATTTTGATAAAATTATCTAATTTTGGTTTGTTTGGTTTTTGTTTTATGTTTTTATTTTTATTCGAGTGTAGTTGAATTATTTAACTTTTTAAGTCTCATGTTCTTCACCTACAAATGGGAAGAGTAATATTTCCTGCAGCGTTGTGTTGAAGATTAGGCATATTGCATGTGAAAGCAAAAATCCTTTGTTTCAACACAGTTGGTGATCAATCAACAGGAGCCATTAGGTATTCACATGGTATTGCATCAGATGGATGGAATACTACAGTGAAGGGATCGCAGGGAGGTGATGGCAGTAAGTTGGTGCAGGTGGCCAGTGTGAGGCTATCTGTCAGTGGAAGGAGGTCCTTTGGAATGGAGTTCAGGCAGGCCTCCTGTTACTGGGAACTGGTAGGCAGGGAACAGTGATCAGAAGCCAAATTCCAACTAGAAGCCATGGTGTTTGGGATCTGGAAGAGAATCCAAGGGCCAGAACCAAACTATCCCATCAGGTCCAAGGGAATAGCAAGGGCAGCATGCTGCAGAGCCGAGTAGAGAGCATCTCTGGCTTGCTATTAGCATTAGGGAGGAACCAGGGGTAGGGAGTGGAGCCACTCTGGGAGGGGAGCTGGGACTCAAACCAAGTCTGGCATTTATTCTGTCTTAGATCTGCTATTGGTGTGATGACATTATTATATTAAAAAGGCTCTTTCCTTCCTGGGTACATGGCCTAAAGTTAGATTAATTGTCACTAGGTAGGTGATGATACCTTGATTATGAGTTCAGAGCCCCAAACTGCTGGGCTGACCTACATTCACTCCCCTTCTGACTTAGCTTGAGTTGCTGTAACAAAATACATAGACTGGATGGCTTAAACAGCAGAAACTCATTTCTCCCAATTGGATGGGGGGAGATGGTGAGGGTGGGGGGACAAAGGGGGGAGACGGGGAGAGGGGAAGGAGGGGGAGAGGAGAGAGTGAGAAGGAGAGAGAGAGGGAGGGAGAGAGAAATCAAGAGGGAGGGAGGGAGGAAAAGAGAGAGGGAGATCTATGCGGAGGGAGGGAGAGAGAAAGGGAAGGAAAGAGAGAGAGATCTAGTGGGAGGAAGAGAGAGAATGCACGCAAGCAAGCACCAGTGAGCCAGCTCCCTGGTCCCTTCTTATCAGGGCACCAATCTCATCAGGAGGACCACACCCTCAGGACCTCTCTTACCCTAATCACTTTCCGAAGGCCCCACCTCCAGATATCATCGCGTTGAGGGTTAGGGCTTTCACATATGAATTTAGGGGGATACAGATACTCAGTCCCTGACAACCTCTCTCCATGCTTGCATTCCCAGATGCTTCAGAGGCTGTGTGTAAGGAGAGGTCACCTCGAGGAGAGTGCTGCTCACATGGAGCCTCTGGAAGCAGGAAAATGACCCTGAACCACAGTTCTTGTTAATCAAAAGCTTTTTCAGGGGAGCTTTAATTAACTCTCAGATTACATAGGTGCTTCCCCTTTGCCTCCAATTTTTCTTTTTATAATTTGCTAATTTTCATTATTTTTTACTCTAGAGGCATGAAACTGAGGCACAATATGTTATTGCTGATTCATTGTGAAATCTCCACATTGATACACCACCCCGTGCTCCATGCAGTCCGTGCCCTCCTTAATACCCACCACCAGCCTTACCCATGCCCCCATACCTCTCCCCTCTAAAACCCTCAGTTTGTTTCTCGGAGTCCACAGTCTCTCATTGTTCATCTCCCCCTCCAATTTCCCTCAATTCACTTTTCCTTTCCTTCTCCTAATGTCCTCCATGTTATTCCTATGTTCCACAAGTAAGTGAAACCATGTGATAATTTACTTTCTCTGCTTGACTTATTTCACTCAGCATAATCTCTTCCAGTCCCATCCATGTTGATGCAAAAGTTGGCTATTCATCCTTTCTGATGGCTGAGTAATACTCCATCATATATGTGCACCACATCCTCTTTATCCATTCGTCTGTTGAAGGGCATCTCAGCTCTTTCCACAGTTTGGCTGTTGTGAACATTGCTGCTATGAACATTGGGGTACATATGGCCCTTCTTTTCACTACATCTGTATCTTTGGGGTAAATACCCAGTAGTGCAATTGCCAGGTCATAGGGTAGCTCTATTTTTAATTTTTTGAGTAATCTCCACACTGTTTTCCAAAGTGGCTGCACCAGTCTTGGAACACTACATCAAAACCAATGATGTACTGTATGGTGACTAGCATAGCACAATAAAAAAAAATCTATTAAGCCATAAAAAAAAGAAGTGAGACGCTCTCCCTCTTCTCTCCAAAACATTAGCTTGCTCCAAGCTTTTTCCTCTCTATCTGAGCCAGGACTAGAATTAACATATGCCTCTTAAATATTCACATTCAACACCAAGGACACAGACCCTCCTTTCTCCTGAGCACTGAGCATCAATGAATTTCCAGTTTTCTTTGTTGACTAAATTTGCTTTTGTTTTTTACCTGCTTTCTGAAAGAGCATCAAGTTATGACCTAAGCTTATGAGGACATTTTTTTTAAGTATCGAAATAAGATATATGATGAAAATAACACATATTTTTCAAATTATAAGGTAATATACATTAGGAAACAACTTAAGAAGCAACTAGCCCTATGTTTTCACTTTTTGGAAGAATTTCATGGCTGTCCCTTTCTCTGGTCTGTGTCCTTTTTGGCTCCTTTGCGTTGGTTGGCTGGTACCCCTCCCAACCTTAGCTCCCAAAGTCCCCCATCCCATCCGTGATTGGGCTCCAAAGCCTCAGAATCAAGGAGCTTTTGTCATTGATTTCATTTAATTATCCTCGAAGAGAAAACCCAATTGCTTAAACCAGCACAGTTCCACATTTTTCTGTCTTTTATGGCTTTTGTTCTCCTGTAATGAATATAAATGTATTTGTGTGCCGTGTGTGTATTTATGATGCATGTTGGGAGAGAGGGAAGAGTGTGGAGCTGCTTCTTTTTTGTAAGATTTTTAATTTATCCATTTGAGAGAGACAGAGAGAGAGCAAGCAACAGCACAGCAGGGGGGAGGGCCAGAGGGAGACGGAGAAGCAGCCACAGGTTTCCATCCCAGAACCCTGGGTTCATAACTGAAGCTGAAGGCAAATGCTTAACCTACTGAGCCACCCAGGCGCCCTTCAAAGCTTCTATTTATAGGGAAACTGTGAGTTATCTGAAGAGGGTGTGCTTGGTGGGGTCAGCAACAGTCTGAGCTGTTGTGGGACACCATGCACCACAGCGTCCCCTGGCCCACCTCTGGTTTTGGAGACCATTGCATTTGCAGTGTCTTCATAAAGGCTGTTTCCCCATCGATCTCTTTCCCCATAATCTCTGTGGTGGAACTGGATTTTACTCGCTCCTGGTTTGTGAATCTCCATAATTGGAAAGAAGGTGTAGCCTTGGAAGAATCTGGAAGCAGGTTGTCCAGATAACTTAGTGTCCGACTACTTCACATATCACGGCTGTCCCCATCGTCCCCTCTACTGCATGATCTGGTTCTGCTGGATGGCTTTGGATTCTTGTATTTGGTGAGTCTGTAGCCCCAGGTGCCCCGGTGTTTGCGTGGAGTGGTGGGAAGAATAAACACCTGAGGAAAACGTTCCCCTGTCGACAAACATGTTGGCTTTGGTCGTGACGAGGGCTTTGGGAGCCTGGGGAGACAGACTTGCTGGTAGATTAAGTGAGGGTTTCTTTAACATGGTAAATTTAAAGGGAATAAGAGGACATTTAGACTTTCTAGGGATCTGTTTCTCCTGAAAGCAGATTGTGGTAAACTCTTACTTGGTGTTGCCATCATTCCTTCATATTTATTTTTTCTTTCTTCAACAGATAAGCCACACGCAACAAAATAGGCTTAAAAAAAACCCTACCAAAACTAAGAGGGGAATGACCATTTCTATTTTAAGTTTATCGAAACTGAGCTAGTAACACCTGAACATAATTATCCCTGGATCAGAAATTTACGGAGGAGGATTTCCAAGGATCCAGGGGAAAAAAATTAGATAGGCTCTATGACCAAGGGGCTTACTATAAATATAGTTGATGAAGTTAGAAGAAAGTTTAAATCCAACCTATAAAAAAACAGGAACAATAATGCAAAAGAATGTATCCACATGATAGAAGCATTGGTGTCTATTGGAGGACAAATATAAAAGTTGCATGGACTGTTAAAAACCAGTATAAGGGAGCGCCTGGATGGCTCAGTCGGTTGAGCGCCTGACTCTTGGTTTTGGCTCAGGTTATGATCTCAGGGTCATGGCATAGAGCCACATGTCAGGCCCTGTGCTCCATGTGGAGTTTGCTTGTCCCTCTCCCTCTGCTCCTCTCTCTCAAATAAAGTCTTTAAAAAAAACACCCAGTATACGGATTTCCAAAATGAAGCATGTATTTCCAAGAAAACTAGAGAGAAGTGAGTACAGTATAGATTTTTGAAAAGTGAAAAGCTTAACATTAATGTCTGGAAAGCATATATAGCTGATTATGGAGCAGAACCTTTGTGAATGGGAAGAGAGCAGTGCTGGCCTAGTGGTAGCAAGGGTTGGCTAAGAGGTAGTCAAGAGAATGTAGATTCTAGCTTAAAACCGAAGAAGAGAGGAGTCTTTGGTTGTCTCTGTTCATCTTTGTTATCAGCAAATTAGAAGATGACATAGGCCATGTGCTTCTCCAGGCTTTTGTTGAGGTAGAAGTTTCTGGAGTGGGAAGGAGAGGAGAAGAGGGGGCTGGTGTCGAGGAGGGAAGTGAGGAAGGGGAGATGGAGGGCTGAAGACCCAAAGGACTCAAAGAGGGAAGGGACTGCTCACCTGCCAGAATCCATATTCAAAATCACCCTGGGAGTGGGGCACGCAGGCCAGTGTGAGAGCAAGCAGGCACGTGACTGATGGGGATGGTGAGCATGGAAAGGGTGGGAATTCATTTATTGATTAAATATTTATGGAGCACTTCCTTGGTGCCAGCTACTATATTCTGGGCACCGGGGATGCAGCAGGGAGTCAAGCAGACAAGGGTCCACCCTTCCTGGAGCTGCCGTGCTGGCGAGGGAGGTAGAGAGCAAAGACATCTGTAATTTTTCAGGAGGCGATAGTGTTGTGGGGAACAGAACAGGTGGGGTGGCTCGTTTACCTGGGATGGTCAAGGAAGGCCTCTCTGATACTGTGGCCTTTGAGCCGGAAGGCAGCACTCAACCCAGGGAAGGTCGGGAAGGTGGGGAAGGTGTTTCCTGAAGGTGTGTGCCGGGCCTGGGGGAGGCCCGCGAAGGCCTGTGTGCCTGGAGCAGAGTGAGCCAGGGGAAGAGGGGAAATGATGCTGGAGAAGATGGAAAGTGGAAGGCCCACAGAGGAGAGTGTGGGAGCCAGTAGTTCGTCCAAGTGAGTGACAAGATCTGAGGATTAAAAACTCAGAGTCCATATTGACAGTCTTCAAATAAGTCCCAAGGTCCAAACCACAGCCTACAGTGAAAGTGATAAAGGAGGCAGCTCTTAGTTCAGCATGTGACCACTTAGTGGTTCAAACTGCTCAGCAGTGGTCTACGCGGTCTTGATCTTTAGAAGTGCTGTAGGCAGTGTCCCTGCATTGAGATGGGTTTAAACCTAAAAACCTCCAACATCCCTTGCAATGTGAACATTCTGCTTCTTCCCCCTTGGGGAGCAAGAGTCTCCTGACTTTGGCCCGGATTTTCACATGGGGGTGGCACATGGGGAAGGGGGTAACGGAGAGGAGGAAGGAGGGCTGGAGACAGGTTCATGGAGACATGGAGAAGCCATCTGAGTCCAGAGGAAAGCACCCAGAAAAGTGAGGGAGTTTGGCCTCGGGGCACGGGCAGCTGGCCGTGGGGAGCCTGAGGAGGGTATTATCCTAAGGTCAAGCAACAGAGGGCAGGCTCATGTGTTGGTCGGTAGGCGGTGGGGGACACAGTGAAGGATGAGCCTGGGAGCTTCCAGGGACAGAGTGTGGAGACTGCAGACAAGGTGGGATCCAGAGGCTCGTGAGGTGTGCCCCTGGGCTGGATAAGGAGGAGCATCAGTGCTCCAGGGACCAGCTCACCAGAGAGCAAGGCAGGACCCCTGGTGTAGAAACGGTGGGGGGAAGGGCGGCATAACAGAGGAGTGACTCTGGAATACCACAGCCAGAGGTGAGGCCTAGCAGCTGGGCCCACAGTAGCATCTGAATGTTCTGTTGCAGCAAAGGTGGGAAGAGAGGCCTTCCTCCAGAGAAGATGAAGTAGGAGAAGGCTGAAAACCCCCTCCCCCTCACCCCTGCCAGCTCCCGGGCCCTTGGGTGGAGGGACTGACAGCTGACCCAACCAGAGTATCAGACTCTGCTTCGCTTTAGCAAAAAATGGTGGTGTTCTTTCCCCAGTTTTGATTCCGGTGACTGAATGCACTTTCCCCCAAACCGCTGCCCATTTATATGCTGGCCAGATCTCAGGACCACTGGAGGAATTAATTTAAATCGAAACAATTGAGGGCAGTTCAAATTTTAAAATTCTCATCTCTCTCCTCTGGTTTATAAATAATTTGGAAGAAGGAAATGAATTTCAGGAAGAGCATAAAGATTTAATTTGAAAATGTAAGTTTCTTGCAAAAGCAATAGGTGTACTTTTTAATGCTACATTTCTTTTTTAGATGCAAGTAAATAATAGTTTACTTTTAAGTTTAAAATAATTGATGAATAAGATTGTATTTATTTATTCGTGTAGATAAAACCTGTGTTTGACTTTAGTAGTGGTTGTGTTATGGGAAACTGTTCACAAATATGGGTAACTAGCTGGTTGCATTTCTGTGAATTTCAGATAGTTCTCCTCCTGATGCCTTTATAAGCATCTGCTTTGGGTTCAGAGACCACTGCTTCAGTGATGTCTTTTATTAGATAATCAAATAACAAGCTAATCCTAACCATCTTATATTTTTGCTGCTTTCTCTCTCTTTCTCTAAGTCTTGGAAAGGTTTTGGCCAAAGTCAATAAAGTTCCAACTTTTTGGGCAGAATTGAAGTTGGCACAGCTGCATCTTTTTCACTCTCCACCCTATGTATGTATGTGTGTGTGTATTTATTTATTTTTGCATTTATTTATAGTCACCGTATTTTGAGCCTGCGCTCTCATGAGAAGTCTATGTTATGAGCTCAGCACTTACTATTCCGTAGAGGCTGTGTTGCATAATGGAAAATTCGTGAGCTGTGAAGTCACACAGATGGTGGTTTAAATTCTGTCTCCAGCACATTCAGACCGTGTGACTGTGGCAAGTTACTTAACCTCTCTGAGCCTCGGTTTATTGCTCTATAAAATGGGTCTAATTGTACTCACCTCGTGGGGTGGTTGTGAAAATTCACAGTAATATAATGTGTATAAAGCACCCAGTAAAGATCTCCGTCAGTGGAAGTTACTGCTGTTCTATTGTTTTGTTAGAGGACTACAATGGGGATACAAAGTAATGGGAATTATAAAAATTAGGACCCTGCAATGCGGACAAGTAGACTTCTGAGAAAGGCAAGGGAGTGGAAGTAAAAGTTACTGGGGTGAGGATTTTATCATTCTATTTTCTGTTGTACTGGTAAGCTCAGTAAGAAAATTACTTTAAATTTTCTAAATATTGTACCCACTTCCCTCCCCTAGTGGTAAAGGATGAAATTTACCAAATGATCATTTCATTTGGTCTTTAGGGGTTGATTTTTCATCATGATTTCACTTGCCCTACTTTGTAGAATATTTGGGAAATTATTGGTCTGGTTTCTTGTCTCCAAGGAGTTGAATGCCATTTGGATATATGATTATCTCTTCTCTTTCAGAAAGTTTCAGGGAATGGTGTATGACTTTTTGCTGCATAAGAAATTAGTGACTCAAAACATACGACCATTTATTTAGCCCACAATTCTGTGAACCAACAATTTGGACTTGGCTTGCATGGGTAGTTCTTCTGCTGATGTCAGCTGAGCTCACTCATGAATCTGTGGTCGGCTGCCGGACAGCTTGCTGCTCCTGAGGGTGGCTGAGGACCAGCCAGAGCAGAAGAGGAAGGGAATGATGGGGGTGCAGGACCAGGGGTCTCTCATCCTCCAGCAGGCTAAGCTTGCTTTATTCACATGGCAGCTCATTTCCTTGAGGGAGACTGGGAGTGTCAAATACTCTTAGGTCACTTTCTGCCAGCTTCAGAACTTGGACAATGTCACTTCCCCCACAATCTGTTGGCCAAAACAACCAAAAAGCTATTCCAGAAACAAGTAGAGAAATAGAGACCACCTCTTAATGTAAGGGACTGCACAGTATGGAGACCATTTTTGCAAACCTACCCAGATGAGGACTCTGATTTTCCTTGATAAGTCAATTGTAGTTCCTTGGAGTCAAGATTCTTTCTCTTAGGCTTTGATTTTCATCTTTTTTTGGTTTCGTTTTTTCCATGAATTGATATTTTCTTTTTTTAAAAATTTTATTTATTTATATGATAAAGAGAAAGAGAGAGCATGCATGAGCTAGAGGGAGAAGCAGACTCCCCACGGAGCAGGGAGCCCAATGCGAGGCTCAATCCAGGCACCTTGTGATCATGACCTGAGCCAAAGGCAGATACTCAACTGACTGAATCCAACTCAGGTGCCCCATGAATTGATATTTTCAAGACTGAAAAAAGATGCTTAAGTTATTATTTCCTTTATATTTTGGCCAGAGTTCAAGTTTGTATGGTGCAGGCACCCACAGATTGACCCTGACCCTCTAGGACCTTCCTTGGGTTTCATCCGTGACCCGATCCACTCGCCCAAATCTAGGTAGTGGGCTGGCAGAGTAGGGACAGTCAGTTGGATGACCTGGCTGGAGGAGCTCAAGGGGTCCTGGCTCAAGAGCAGCTTATTCATTGTCCTTTGATGCAGAAGGTAAGACATTCGGAAAAAGAGCCTCCCCACTTAATTACCTGGATCTCTTGGAACGTTTAGGCATTGCATGGCAGCAAATGCTAGGCAGTTAAAGCAGTTCCTTAAATAAAGTTGTTTTGAACTCTTTTTAATCCATCCGATGATCTCAAGTGACTGGGTTTGTTTTAAGTAGCTAAGGATTTATTTTCTGATTATTTTGAGGGAATAGAAATTCCAATCATCTTCCACAGACACCAGAGATCTTAGTGGTTTGTCTACAAGTCCCAAACTTAATAGGATCCCTTTTTTAAATATGAATGTTCTTCTAACTTGTGTTAGACCATAAAGTCTGCTAGCCGTAGCCTTGGCCTGTATGCCTTGGGTAACAGGAACTTTCAGGTTTGTCTTCCGGCCTATGAGTATTAAACTCAACTATATTCCTGCTGACCCCAAGGAGCTGCATGATCAAGGAAAAAAGAAGAAAGATCTGGGAGCTGCTTGCTTCTCAGTGACCATGGAAGTTAGGCATAGTGATGGCCTGGATTTAGGAGGAAATTGGCAAGTGATTGGTTTGATTTACAGCTCCTTAAGACGTCAGTGGGTCAGGCCTACTACAGGGGTGCCAGACATGATGCTTTCACTTTCTGGGAGGAGATGCTGTATTATGATCATTATTCCACCCTATGTTACAGCAAAAATTAGTAAGACCTCATCTGAAATGTTTTGACTTACGGATCAGTTATTACCTTGGCAGAGGAAAGAGGTAAAGGTCATTGCATTTACCATTCTTCTTTTTATACCCAGTCATCTTTTTCCAGGTGTGTTCTTTTTTTTTTTTTTTTTAAAGATTTTATTTACCTGATAGAGAGAGAGAGCACAGAGGAGAGAGAGCAGGAAATAGATAAAAAATGCACAAAGTTAAGTGATAAATGCAATGGGAGGAGTACATGTTCGGGCTCTGGGTGCCCACTGGGTGCATAGGAACCTGACTGCGGGGTGGGGGGAGTGGGAAGAGGCTGGATTATGAAGTGGGGAGGATCGGAATTCCAGATGCGGGACCCTGTGTCCAAAGGCCAGGGGCAGTGATGAGCGCTGCCTGTTTGGGGAAATCCATGTCGTTAAATCTGGCTAGACCAGAGCAGGGACCAAGTGAGTCCACAGGCAGGAAGAAAGGAAGACAAACATTCTGAGAATTTGAATGTACACCAGGGGGAAACTAGATTAAATTCACACACACACTGCTTTTAGAAAGCCCTCTGTTTTATAAAATGAAACCTGTTCTTCTCTACAAGCAGCTCTTCAACAACAGGGTTCATTGAATTTTGCCACTTTCCTGCCAGTGACAGATCCCTTTTCTTAGAAAAAAAGATGACTAGGTTCAGCTAGCCCCAGGGAAAGGTTCTTTAACCTTTTGAATGGTTTGACTTCTTAGGCGAAGCTGCGTGCTCTCCATACCGATCACAACATTTAGACCTGGATTGTGAGAAACAAATTAAAATAACCGTCACCGTGATTTTGTGCTGTTTCCATATGGAATTTCTGGGCTTTGGGCTTTCTAGAGCTAGTCAGCATGGCACGCGGATAGATTGTCAAGGCCCCAAAGATGGAAACTGCAGAGGGAAGTGACTCCCTCTGAAAGGGGCTGAGGTGGTCTTGAGCGCTTATGAGACCAGGAAGGAGATCCGTTTTGATCTGATGTTTTAGAATTGAAAATGTTCAATTATATTGAAATCGGACGTTTCTAGTTACATCTTATGCACTTCCTACGATTGCTGCTTTTTTATTTCATTTCCGCTTAGTTCTAAGCAGGCAGCAACTGGTTTACCATGGCCATCTACCATTCACCTCTGAATGTAGGGTAAAGAGGGGGAGGTCTGGTGTCTCCGTCAGCGGCTGTCAGAGGAATGCTGCCCTTTGGAGTTTATTTGGTGTCAGAGAAGAACTCAGGGGTGGGGATCAGGATGGGGAAACTCCAGCATCCCAGACGCTGGCTCACTGCAGTTTTACAGCCGGGACCTGCAGAGCAGGGTTTCCTGAGTCTGGATTCCTCGTGACTCAGGGTGTTGAATGACTAAGTATGCCTGTGTTTAGGCAATGTCTGCGCTTTTCTTTCTCCTCCTTTGTAGGTTGAGCAATGGTCCCGGTTTGCTGGGGACTGAGGAGTTTCCCAAGATGCAGGACTTGGAATGCTAAAACCAGGGGCGGTTGGGGCAAACTGGGGCAGCTGGTCACCCTCCCTCTGGCCCCCTGCCTGTCTCTCTCTGCTGTCTCCTCTCACTGCCACACAGAAAACAGTGAGCCTCCCAAACACCTTTGTGCAGCCTTCCACGTGAACTGCACACATGACAGAGCTGGGGAGCTGGACAAACAGAACGATCTGTGTTTTGAAACAGAAGTGCTGCTGAAGTAGTTCGGACTGAAGTTTGACTGCCTGTCTTTATAGAGGGTGACACCACCCACAATGTCCTGATTATTTCTTTGCATTGCTTTTCCTTTCGCTGAACATTTGTGAAAATTGCAGGGGGGGGGTCATTGCAGGCCCCGTGGGGGGTGGGGAGCCTACAGGCACCCCCGAGATGGCCCCTCCCACCCAGCTCCACTGCTGTTTCTCCTGGGTGCTTCCGGCCGGCTCCACCTGGAGAGCAGTTGTAGTTGTAAGCTGTGGATTGTGTCCCTGGGATTAGTTTGATAGTCTCCCCTCCCACCCCCACCCCCCCCAGGAAAATAATATACATTTGGAGCAAATTAAGTAGACACCGAAATCCTCTACTTTTGTCCCCAGAAGTTGTTCAATGCTACAGGTCATTTCCTCATTGTAGTTGTCATTTTAGCTATCGCTCATGCATCAGGAGAACACATACAATTGTATCTCAAGTCAAAGGGCAGAATTCTCAGTATACTCGTGGGCCTTCAGGATCCCAGACAGACGCCCGTGCAGACGGCCTCTCAAGATTTTGATCTTCTCCCCATTAAGAGTGACTGGATTTTTTGCTCCTTATGATTCATCAAGAAAGTTCCATTTACCCTTCCATGTTTGCTGCTCACAACCCCTGCTTCTTTTTCCTCCTGGCGAAGTTGCACGACTGTGTGGTGTGACTGGGCTGTGTGAAAACCCAGGATCGTACCGAGCATCAGGCAGTTGCCTAGAAACCATCATGAAAACAGGATTAGGTAAAGCATTTTTTCTGTATCACAGCTGCTTTCTGATTTAAGATGCGACGTTACCCACAGCTCAGTGTATATACCCCCTCACGGCCTTATAATGCAGATAAGTGAAAAAAGAATTTCCCAACAGAGATAAAATGATTTTTCCATTGTCACATTTCCAGGTGCTCACCACCAGCCCACATCTCCCCTCCTCCATACCCCCCCCCACCATACCTCCCTTCCAGGGGGGTCATGTGTTGGGGATCGTTGGCGCTGGTAGGAGAACATTAACATAAACCAACAGCAGGTCTCACACATGATTATTCTTCCATTAGCCCCTCAACCTCAGCCAGACTGGAGTGTGTGCAGAGAAGTTAGGAGGCTTTTGCAGTGATTTAGTCATGAAGAAGGAATGTGTGATGTGGAGTAGCAATTAATCAGCCAAGTGATAAGCAGGTCTTCACAAAACACCACCAGTCGCCAGTCCCACTTGGAATCGACTGCGTTGAGTTCAAAAGAAATCTCTAACTCTGAACCCCACTGTCTCCCAGGCAATTAGTTGGGATGGAGTCAAGGGACACAGAGGAGTGTACGTGGAGAGGACTTACAAAATGACTGACCTGTTCCTAGACTCCTAGAATAAGATAATGGGTAGATAAATGATGAACACTGGTTTGGGGTCAAAGGAGAAAAAGGAATCAGGAAAATCCGAGAGTCAGTAAGTCAGCAAATATTTATTGAGCTCCTCCTATCTGGCCCTTCCAGGTGTGGTGGGGGGTGGGTAGGGTGAGGTGACTGGGAACAATGAGCCACATAGGCTCTGTATTCTAGAGAGGGGGTCAGGGGTCAGGCGGTACAAGCTGGACCAAATGAATAAGTACGATAATTTAAGATAATAGTGAATGCCATGAAGATCATAAAACAGGGTCCGTGACTACAGTCAGGGAGACACAGGCACTACCTTCCTGGGCTGACACTTGAGGGGCTGAGAGTCTGAGCTATTGGAGCAGTGTCTTATCAGCCCTGGGGACGTAGGGCAGGAGGCTGAGTATATGGTAGGGATAGAAATCAGAACACAAAGAGAAACTTAGACCTTGCTGGACCCTAAGTCCCATCCATGTTAGGAAGATCATTTTCAAGTTTCTCAGAAAAGCGAATCAAACTTCATCAGTCCCCCAGATGGTTTTAATTATGTTTGGAAGTGTTGCCTCATATTGGATTAGTCATAGGATTGACAAGAAGGACTTTTGTGTTTTTCTCACTGACATTAATGGGGGGAATTATTTTGCACTTAGAATTTTATTTTTTTTATTTTTATTTATTTATTTATTTATTTATTTTTAAATTTTATTTTTATTATTTGCCCAAGGGGTACAGGTCTGTGAATCATCAGGCTTACATCTTTCACAGCAGAATTTTATTTTTAAGCCATGAAAATAACATTAGTGAAGTTGGAGAAATAAAAACAAATCTTCTCTAATTCTGCTAACCTAGAGGCGCTATTACCTCCTTTGTATAGTCCCTCTCAGTCTTTTTTATGTAATATATGATTTTAGATCGTTAATATGTGGCTCTTTAAATACATAGCAGGCAGTTTCCCCCACGTCCTCAAATTTATATTCTGTGCTCACGAATTTTAATGACTAAATATAGTCTCTTCTCGTGTTGGGGGAAGTTATGTTCTATAAAGTTGCCTCAGTTGACTGAGTCAATGAGTACTAAATCACTGCTCGTAGGGGAAATGTAAGGTTAGGTTCCTATGAGCCTCTAGTCCCAATATTTTCATTAAGCGATAATACATACCTTGTTTTATGTGTGTTTCTGTATAAAGACACCTTATTTAATATATTTTAAAAATTCACTGGCACTGAACTCATGCCAACAGCGCCATAACTCATGCCTGAACGAAGCTTACCTAACACGTATTTTTTCCATAGGGCACATCACAGTGTTCTTGCGTTTAGAAACACGAACCAGCACACCAGCACTGCCTTTGGGGGCCATTTTCAACAGCAAAATCACCAACAAAGAGCACAAAAATGTGAAAGATGTGGCAGTAAACAGTCCGTGGAAAGGACACTTGCTTCTAGAATGAAAGCTGGAACAAAAAGACAGAGCTTCAAGCTCAGCTGAGAGCGCGCACTTCGGTAAACCCGGAATGTTGCCGCCCTGCGCATATTTGCGAATGACTGCGAAAGTGCCACGAGTATTGATTTGGGGGTTACAAATAAATGTTGGCAAGTAGGTGGATCTGCAAATGGGGAACCCGCCTGTAATGAGGATTGGCTGTGTATGCTATTGTACCGACTGGCTTTGCCATGATTAACTGAACCATAAATGGCTCACTTTGGAAGGGTACCAACACACTTCTCTGGTGTTTGTGGAGCCTTCGTAATCCTTCCCCACTCCCCACCCCAAACAACCCGAATCCTGGAAAAAAAGCACTACGGGGGAGTAGCTCAGAAGCATGCAGTAGAAAATAGCCCTCTGAGTCTCAGTGGGGGATAAGGGAAATGATTCCACCTTCCATTTATCGGGGCTCTCGCATTTGTGAAGCTCTTTGATGTGGTCTATGTAATTTGATCTCTACGATGCCCCACTGAGGGAGAGGGAATTGTTCCCTTCATTTACCCAGAAAAAAGCAAACGTGAATTGATGGTAAGTATACCTGACCTTACCTGTCTTTCTGACATGACTATCAGGTGTTTTGCCTTCAGCAGAGGCCTAGACAGTGCGTCTTGTTCCTTTCTGGGAATGCTGCCTGCTTGGTGAGAGTAAATATCCTCACTGGAAAGCACAGTGGCAGTCATATGGCCCACAGATGCAGGACACCATCCACCCACATTTTTACGACGGAGGATCGGGGGCGTGTTGGAAAGAATGTAGTTTTCACAGTCAGAGAAACTGATATCGATTTCCTGACTCTGCCCCTTCCTCAGCTGTGCAACCTTGACCAAGTTACAGAACCCTTCTGAGCCTGCATGTTTTCACTGGTGAAATGGGGATAATGATATCACATAACCCACACGTTCGTTGTGAAGATTTAACAAAATAATATAGTTAGCCACTCTCCTCATTATGCCCCTGATGATGAGAACTATGTTGACAAGGAGATAGATCCTTAGAGAAAACCAGTAAGTAATCTTGACAGTGACCTTTGCTTCTTGGCAGCTCTGCCTGAAGATCACCACCCTCACCAGCACCATTATCAAATAAACAGTGTACATTGGCTTCTATATCAATAAGTGTCTAAGCTCATGTCACTATTTAATTTTCTGTAACACATAACTCTCCCCTAGTGTAAGAAATATAAATGTTTCAGAATAACCATTAATGAAGTCTTCCTTAGATTGTTTTTCCTAATCTTGACTGGGATGTTGACAAGCTTTATGTACGTGTCGGCTGTTGAATGAAGTGATAGAAGAGGCTTGCCACTATCACAGACCCAGGTAAAGCAAGTTGTGTGAGGAGAGGTTAGTGCAACCCAGGCACCCATTTTGTTGATGAGAGAAGTGAAATATAAAGAGGTGACTTGAGCAATAAAATCCCCAAACTAGATAAGGTGTTTCCAAGCGGCCAACCTTGGAGTCCACTTCACTAGGATTGGGAGTGGGGGGGAGTCTAAAAATATTCCTTTTATTCTGATAATTTTACCATTCCATGAGAATATGTAGGTCTTTCATAAAATGTTTCGAGGTCTAGTTTATACCTGTGCAGTATAGGTGTAATGTTTCTGGCTTTATTTTTTTAACTTCTGTGTGACAGTAGCACAATGGAACCCAACTACTTGGAGTGCTCTCACAAGGTCGCCATGAAGCTCACAGTGGTGTAGGTGATGGGATCAGCAATCTGGATGTTAAACTACCAGTCTAAGTGGCTATTTTTTTCCTGAACTTGGATAGTAGGTATCTCCTTGAGGGAAAACGTTTGTTTTTGCTGGCTTGGCCTTTGAGATTACCCTGAGACCAGTGATCTTTGGACACTGATGTGAGCTATTGACTCATTTCTCAACTAGATAGAGGGCACCTCCATGTATAACTTGTTTGGGATTTTTTTTCCCATTCTTGTGTGAATGTCCCATTATATTTCTGATGACTCATACACAGCCATGCTTAAGCCTGGGACAGAATTAACAAAGCTGACATGGGCAATTTCCAGGGATCATGCTGGTTTTCATTGTCATCACTAGAACTCATGTGAATGACCACTTCCTCATCATGTTGTGCAGGTCTCAGAACAAAGACAGCAAAAGGCATTCGATATACCTTCTAGGAGCTGCAGTCTAAGACAGACACATGGCTGGTAACTGGTTAGCTTGTTTTCAAGAAGTTATTTTTCAGTAATATACTAATATTCATGCCTGTGGATTCCATAGGAAAATTCAAACTAAGGAATTCTTGGTTTGAGCCCTGCACTCATAGAATAGTCAAGAGAACCCTCTTAGCCATATTTACCTCTACTGCTTCATGTTGCCCCAAGGTGAGTCAGTGTTCTAGTTCCTTCTGATACTGGCAATGGGTACCTGTAAGTAGACAGTCTAATAGTGAGAAGCCCACTAGGGAACTCAGACCCTGAAATCCTGTTACACTGGTTTTCCCCTAACTCTATATTGCGTATTTGTAGGAGATAGAGAAGCTGTGGGTAAGCTTTGGTCACCAATATGCTGCTTTTCTGGCTCCTAGCAAGACGAAGCTTAGGCACTAGCCGAGAAAAATAATTTGACTGTGGATCGAGTTTTGGCATAATATAGTACCAGCCTCCATCGTGGACAACTGAGCATGTTTTAGGCAGTCCTAGGAGGCCTTGAGCTGCATGACAGCATTTCCCTAGCTCCAGAATTCAGCACAGTCCCCTGATACAGTGAATTCTGAATGTATCTTAGCTGAGTCAAAGCTGAAGAGGTCAGAGAAAAGGGTAAGACATACGAGCAAAGAGACCCAAAGACAGCGAGTAACACGAAAGTGTTATCTTGTGAGGTCCCCAATGTAAGGCCTAGGAGAGGAATTGTTAAAGTCAGATGGATGGTAGCTGGTTATCCCTGGAGCCAGAAACCAGAACAGGAGGGCCTGGGAGGGAAGCTGCAAAGTGGAAGGGCCCCAGAGCTAGTTAAGGTGCCAACTCAAATGCAAGTCAGGCCAGAGGGAAGCTGGCACAGTTGTAAACCTCCTGCAAAGACAGGGCCGGGGAGGGAAGCGGATGTGGAGATGAATATTCCAGGAGCTACACCAGCCAACCCAGGCTGTGACTACCCTTTAGTTAACGTAGAATAAGAAATAGGTCCTAAGTAAATGTGTCTATTTTTTTTTTAATTTCAAAAAATCTTTCTCCTTCCATCTCTTGGTTTTCTTGTTAAAGTTTCTGTAAAAGAAAAAGTCAACGTTGCCTTGGCCAGGAAAAAGAGACTTATCCAAACCTAGATCTGTGGTCTGGGAGGCCAGGTATGAAGTCATAGCTGCCATCTTGGCCTGACTTCCCAGAAGGAGTGAACAGAGGGAGGTGAGGCAAAGAGTCAGGAACAGGGGTGGAGCGCCTCGGACGAGTCAGAGGGCCACCCTCTTCAGTCTGAGACTGACTACAAGTCTCACAGAGTCTCTAGCCCCCGCATTTGTCCTTGGGATTCAGTTTTCCTTCACAAAAACATCTTGTGAGAGATGTGGACAAGAAGAGTGTGGGCGAGGGAGAGGACAGACACATAGCCAATGAGTGGGTATAGTAGTTTTCTATTGCTACATAACAAATTACCACAAACTTACTGGCTTAGAACAACACCATGTATTTTTCATGGCTTCCCTTGGTCAGGATTCTGGGTGCAGTTTCCCTGGGTCCCCTGTTGGCAGAATTCAGTTTCTTGCATCTGTAGGATTCTTGATGGCCTGCTTCCTCCAGGCTGGTAGAAAAATCTCTTCTGGACTTCTAGAACTTCTTTGAAAAGGCGTGCCTGATGAGGTCAGACCCACTCAGGATAATCTCTCTTTTGATGACCTCAAAGTCAGCTGAATTGGGACTTTCATTATTCCCGTGTCATACAGTCCACGCTCGGGGGAAGGGGATCTTATAGGGTGTGCACCAGCAGCAGAAATCTTGGGGTCATCTTGGAATTCAACCTCCCACGGTGGCTGAGAGAGAGCGAGTGGCCAGTGCTGATCTGTTCTCTCCATGTAGCAGACTGTAATTTTGGAAGGGGACATGGGGCTGGAGAGCAAGGACCGAAGATATTATTTTAGGGATTTATGGCTGGTGGTCCTAATTCACGAGAGAACAGAAACCACCACTAAATACAACCCAAGGATAAAAGCTCCCATAGTTGGGAGATGTTCTGGGCCCACCCTGGTGAGGGGATGGTGAATAAAAGGGAGCTCATTTTCAGCAGTTGAGATTCTGTGGCATACAGAGCTCCCCATTGAAACCCGTTTTGAAAACAAACTCTTCATGTTCACTTGTAGGTAGCCATGCTCGTTGGCGAAAGGCCCAGTTGTGGGGCCTGATTGTCATCAACATGGAGGAAAATGGAAGAGATTTCTGTGTGTTTAACATTTAAAGTGCCAGTGGGCGCAGGGGCGGGGGGGACCCAGCTCTGTGAGTTGGGGTATTATTGTCCTTACAGAGTGGTCCTGTAAGCCTGGGTCTACCAATGGGTTATTATTATTTTTTTAAATCAGGAACGAAGTACAGAAAATCTGCCTTCTGGGCAGACCATGCTGTCTCTAGTCAGCTCTCCTCACTGTTCTTTGTTCCCTGAGGACTATTTAATCCAGGTCTCACTTAATTTGATTAAATGGAGTCTGTTTTTAAAAACAAATGCTTTCCCCCCATTTTAAACTCATAGATTTTCAGTGTAGAAAATATAAATAGGAATAAACAGCCCACATCTGTTGCGCCATATTACTAGTTACACATCTGTTACTAAGCAGAAACTTGTCAACATTTTGCCAGATAGCTCCCCAGACGTTATAGCATTTGTAGATAATTCTCTCCAACTGAAAAATAAAGGGAATTCAGTTGTAATGTGTTTGCTCTTCTATATATATGTATATATATATATTTTTTAACATTTTAATGGATTAAAAACAGCTTTCTACAATAGCATTTTGAGTACCTACTTACTTAGATTCCCTACTTACCTTCATTTATGGAAACAAATTCGTAGGGGCTATCTTTCATTTCAGATAGATAATAAGTACCAAGTCTGGATTATCTGCCTTTGATCAGTACACCTTTCTGGTGGGTGTGACCCGGTCGTTTTCGCCCAGTGCTGCGTGTATTAGGGGCTCCCACGTCGTTGACGGAGCCCTTGCTGCTTGCAAAGGCAAACCCTGGGCTTTATGTTTACTTTTCCCTAGTCCATCCCCAAGGTTACTCGTAAAGTTCTTAAATACCTCTTTTGTGAGCAAGAAGCCCTAATAAACAAACCGCTTGGTTGAGACAGGAGTATTAGCACTGGCACAACTTACTAATTTTACTGCACAGTCGCAGACCTCACGAGTCCGCAAGGTGCCCGGTGGCACCTCCATTCCACATACAGGCTCTGTGTGCAGCTTTGTGAGCCGCTGTTTATCTTTCCCTTGCCCTTCTTGAGGGGCTGCTGGTGGCACAAATTTGTTTAAACAAAGGTGAGCCAAGGATCAGACTTTAAAAGTTAAGAGATTCCGCCTATTGAAAAGCGGAGCTTTGTAAATGTTGAGGGTATGGGGATTCGTGGGGAGAGGGACCCTCAGAAGTTGGTAGGTGGTTGAGCCCTGGAGGGGAAAGAATTCAATGACCCAGACAGCCGTCAAGAGAACTTTTTGACCTCGTGGCGCATTTCCCGTGAATAATGAAAACAGACGCACGGAAGAACCCAGAGGAACATAGACATCCTTCGTGATCCGCCTGAATCCACATAGCACAGGTTTTCTTCTTTGGCTTTTCGAAATCCATAGTGGATTTTGGATCGTCGTCATGAGGGTGAGTGAGAAGCTCTTAACATTTAGTGTTCAGGGGCCTTGGGTTATGCAGGACAGTTCCAATCAACGGGGGATCTTTTTACCTAAAATAACAACAGGGTCTGGTTGAGAACTTCTAACCACTTCAGTGTTGGGTTTCTTCTAAGGAATGGAGCAGAAAACATGAAACGACAGCGGTGAATTCTTCTGGGGATTTCTAGAAATTGTCTAGTCCTTTCTCTCTCCCCCATTTCTTGGGTGCTTCTGCATAGCTAGAAGGGTATTGGTCCATGGGAGGGAGTGGGGGCCAGGGAAAAGCAGTACAGAACTTTTTAGGTTAGATTAGTTCTCTCCATCTTTTTTGGCCTGCACAAGTTGAGTCATTTTTTTCTGATACAGTCCTGTCTGGTTGTTTGTCTTCCAGGCCAGCTGTTCAAAGGCAGGAATTAGCCAAGTACCATCCAGCTGTTAGCTCAGTCATCCTCAGGGATATGAATTCTTTGCCAAAAGAGCCCCAGAAAAGGCTGGAGAGAAGGACTTGCAGGGAACACTGACTCAGGCTTAAGATTTGTTTTCAGGCTGTTTTATTCCCCTCGGTGAGGGGAAGCAGAGGCCGCCTACCTCATAACTGATCTCAGAATGTCAGAGCTGCAGGAGGCCTGGGAGACCAGCTGGTTTTACTCTTTCATTTTGTATTTGAAGAAAAGAGACCCGGAGAGGTTAAATGACTTGCCTGAAGTTACAGAGCCAGGTTGTGACAGAGCTAGGTCTAAACCCAGACCTTTTGATTCCAAATTGAGCATTCCTTTTACCACCCAGCAGCTGCCCTTTTGACTTCTTATTTTATTAATGAAACTTCGCTGACTTTCTTTGCAAAACATTCCCTGCCCCCACGAAAGCATTGCATCATTATTACATTCAAACCTTCTGTAATTTCTGAAGACCGTTGGCTTCAGGCATAAGGGAAAAGCACCTTTTATGACCAGAGAGCAAAGGCTCCCTGTTTGGGACTCAGTTAAGCAAGTATCCACCCCTGTTAAATAATGAAAAAACTGTAGAAGCATTGCCATACATTGTCTTTTGGGAGGAATATTAAGCTGTTCAAGTTTTCACATGTGGTGTTTGCACATCGTTTCCCAGAGGGACTGCAAAATATCTTCAGTTTTCTTATTCTCATAACAACCTTGAGATTGTTACATTCCATTCATGGTCTTTCTTAGAAAGAGAATGCAGGCTCTCTTTTTTCACCTTCATTAGACATTCTCCAAGCCTTCCGAGGTCAAATGAAGGGGAGAGGCAGGATGGTAGCTATGCAACGGAGTATCAGCCTGGTGGCCAAAGCCCATTGACGGATACCTTTTGGAGCACCTGGAGTCCATTTCCAGAGCAAGACGTGAGAACCTGAAAAAATCCATCTTGGGGAAGCTTTGGCTGGCTGCTGTTGACAGTCCAGGCCAGACATCTTTGAATGTGTCCGGGACATTTTTCACAATCACCTTGTCCTATTTTTCTCACTTTCTGCTGGCTCCGTCATGGCTTCTCAGTAGCCCCCTGGGGGATGATCTCTTTCTTCTCTCGTTGGCTTACTTTGGGTTTTCTGGGCCTTTCTTGTCAGTGCCCCATCAAGTGAACACTTGATAATCCAGGTTGGCTGTGACCAGTTCTCTCATAAAAGTTTGAGTAAGGAGTTTCCATGAAAATTTGCTGGATGAAATGAAAAAGCACTGAAGAAACATGGATGTAATCATGTTTCTCCATAATCTTGATTTATGGAAGAATATCAGGGTTTAAGACTGGAGATGTGGGCCTGGTTTTCAAAAGGGGAAGAAGATTTATCAATTAGGAATTGATGCAGTGAACACTGAGCCCCTTAGTTAAGTGAATGAACAAACTAGAATCTAGTATGAGATCACTAGGAATAAATGAGCCTCACATTCTTTTATAGTTAATAGGCTGATCAGAGAAATGCTTAATAATTTGTCCCAACTTCAGCAAAGTTTGTAGTAATGATAACAATGAAACAGTATTTATTGAGTTCTTATTAGAGAAAGAAACTGTTCCAAGTGAATAAACATCAAGTTTTGCTTCTAAGGATATGCCTTGGCATCTCTTAACTTTAGCTTCTTCATTTAAAATAATAGAGCTTAGGGTACCTGGGTGGCTCCGTCGGCTAAGGCTGACTCTGGATTTCGGCTCAGGTCCTGATCTCAGGGTCGTAGGATCCAACCCTGCCTGGGGCTCCACGCTCAGCTCAGAGTCTGCTTCTCCCTCTCCCTCTGCTCCTCCCTACTCATGCTCTCTTTCTCTCTCTTCCTTTCTCTCTCTCAAATAAATAAATAGATCTTCTAAAAAAAACAATGGAGGGCACCTGGGTGGCTCAGTTGGTTAAGTAGCTGCCTTCGGCTCAGGTCATGATCCCAGGGCTCCCAGGATCCACATTGGGCTCCTTGCTTGGCAGGGAGCCTACTTCTCCCTCTGCCTCTGCCTGCCACTCTGCCTCCTTGCTCTCTCTCTCTCTCTGACAAATAAATAAATAAAATATTTTTAAAAAATAATGGAGCTTACTTTTCCAATCTCTCTCGAATGTCACCAGTTATCAGAGAGCTAACCAACTGGTGGTTCTTTACTCCTCACTGTCCCAAGATTTCTGTCCTGACCAAGCTGTTGGTCTCTTGGATTCTAATAGCATTTGGAGGTAGAAGGGGGTTCATTACCTCAGCTGGTTGGGTTTCATAAGAGGAAGGAACACGCAGGAGTAGACATCCAAGAGGTGCCATGCTCCCAATATTTGCAGTTGTTAACTGGCCAGTCAAGAGGAGGTAAGAAATAACTATGTGGGTGCTTGTAACTTTCATGTTCACCACCAATTCATGGTTCTCAGCCAATTTTTATTTGCCATAGTACCATATTATATCTGGATCAGACTATCTATGAATTTTTTTTATCTTTGTGACAATTTTGAAAGGCAGATTGTATTTTTCCTCATTTCAGGTGAAGTAGAAAGCATGAGTGATTTGCTCAAGGTCACTACTAAAAATCACAGAGCTGATCTAGAATATATGTGTTCCAACTCCTGACTCCAGTGGATGAAACCCTCCTTTGCGTGGTTAAGAGTCTCTGGTGTGTTTCAGCAGGCCAGCATTCCAGGGAGGTGGAGCATACTAGTGAGATCTGACAGAGCAAAAGTCTGTGTGGCTTTAAGCCAGAACTTGCCTGGGTTTCCTAGTTTGGCAACCTGTGGGATTCCTGTTGCTCTTATCTGGGGGTGAAGTGGTACCTCCTGGCAGTGAGTCACTCCCTGTGCATTTGAACAAGAAGGCAGATAGTATCTTGTACTCTTGAAACACTTTCCCTTTTTCCTAGCATGGCATTCTAGGGATGAGATGATCTTGGTAATCTGATGACATATCTGGCTCAGAAATAAATAAGGTTTTGTTTTGGTTTTTTTTTTTCATGAAGACTTTATGGCTCCTTTAATTTTTCACACTTGACATCCTCGTTATTGTATCTTAACTTGAGACAGAATTGCCCCATTGCAAAACATATGTCCCATTCAAAAAACTCTGTGAAGGAAGGCTGTGGGACTCTTCAGTCATTTGTTTGGCGATCCTTATGATAGTCACCATCTTCCCGGTTACAGAATCAAGAGCGTAAAGATTTCACATATTGCCCCGAACCTCAGTTTTCTCAAATTAAAATGACCAGATAGGCCCAGATGATGTCCAGTATTTCTTCAAGCTTCATAAATCTATGATCTGGAGCCTGTTGTCATAATCAGAAGTTTTTCCGGAATGACAAAATGCCAGATTTTAGTTGTTTAGGGTAGGACTAGAAACAATGACTATCTCATGCCTTCCTTAAAGTTGAAGGCCCTGAGGGAATGCCCTGGGTGTTTCCTGGTGAAGACTGGAAGGTGTGTGATGGGCAGAGAGATGGAGTTGTTTTCTGTCTAGAGTGGAAGGCACCTGAGAAGAGGAGGAGTTATGTCTGTAGAGGAGGCAAGAGGCACAGTCAGAAGAGGCTGGCCAAAACAAGCCTCCCAGATGGCTTATATAATGAGCACAGGAAAGGGTAAAAACTGCAAATTGAAGGTAAAGCACAGAAGGAGGATTATCAACAAGGGACAAAACATCAATTAGGAAGAAACTTCAGAGAATCTGGGAGGTGGTGAACAAGAAATTTAAGTCTAACTCTGTGGGAGTTTGGACTTAGATTGTATTATGTTGGGAATTTTAAGTGTGGGAAGGTTAAAAGTAAACCTGTTGGCTTTGGCATGTGGTATAGATCACGCAGAAAGCCCCGCCGGGTCTCCAGTGCTCCCACTGGTAACATGGAGGCAGAATCTGGACTTAGGAACCAAGTGAGGGAAAAAATGGCTGTCAAGATGGCTGCTGCTCAACATCCCAGGTCTCTGAGGCTCCACCTCGGATGGAGAGAACAAAATGGCAGATTCTGTACTGCCTCCATCTTGGATGGTTGGCTTGATCATGATTTTGAATTTGTCTTTGGGGAGATTCAGCTGTCTGTTGTGGCAGAAGAAGAGAAGGACTCCAGGGGATGGTTTCAGTTTCTTAAATCAAAGAGGACTGACTGCTCCATCTGATATGGATTATGTTATTTCTGGAACAGCTCTGCCTGCTCTAAAAGGATCCTAAGGCTTTCCTCCCACAATTTGAGGGGATGTCCTGGTCTCAGGCCCAAATTACAATTCAAAAAGCATTTGACAATCAGGAATCTGGTTACCGAGTTCTCTGTGTTCGTGTTCGGGAGGCAGCAGGCGATGCTGAAAGTAACTGGGAATAGAAATGGAAACCAGGTATCCTGACCTACTCCCCTCTTTTCCACAGTCCCCCATCCCCACCTTCTGGATAATTCTTGATCTTGTCGAGATCAGATACAATAATGATGTGGAAGTGTTTTGTCCTGTGTAAAGCACTATGTGTTCAACATGCCATATTATTATTATTATTATTATTATTAATTATTATATTTCCTTATAATTTTTATTCCTCTAGGGACTGGTTAGATACCATTAAGCCATAGAAAGAGAGGTCTTCTACCAGGCTAAGGCTGGTTTGTGTTCCAAAAGAACTAAGAAGCATATTTTGGGGGCATTTGCCGCTATATATATATAAATGAACTAAGAACTAGGCAGATTGAATTTCTCTGGGCTAGTTAACTCTGAATCTCTCAGCTCTCCTTTGCCAGCAGGAGCCACCCATGGGGTGTTTCTCCCTTCCTTTCATTAGCTGATTTGTTTGTATAAAGTGAAATAATGAATTTTTTCATCTAGACTGTTAAGCAGGAAGACCTGCTATAGGCCGTCAAGATTGGATTGCATTTGGGGAAAATACATCATTACTCATCTTACTGATGAAAAATTATGTCGTTTAAAAGGAATTAGTATTGGTGCATCTCCCTGGAAACAAATATCACATAAAAATTCATATTTATATAATAAATAAATTAGGGGTGACTCTTTTCACAAAAAAAGAATACTCCCTACCAATGGATTTATAACAGGGTTCTTTACATAGACATGTCCCAGTGCCTTCACAGTTTGACTGACCTGCTGCACATACCTTTATGCTTTACAGAGAAAGGCACATCTGGATACTACAAACCAACGGCTGGATGTTTGGGTTCTTTAAGAAACAATTTCTGTTACTGCTTGTGAAATTTCAGTAAAGCATATATCACTTTACGAAAAATACTACCCCCCCCCAAAAAAAACTCTTTCAAACTGCCTGTGTAATAAGGAATTCTAAAGCTCAACCCCACATTTCTTTATTTAGAGAAATATGTATTATGCCTTAATATTGGTACCAGCAAAAAATCGAGCACCCTTGAATGTTCACTGTGTTAGGGTTTGACTTGTGAGCCATTTTTTTTTTCCTTGTGATTTTTTTTGACAGAACAGCCAGTTGTCTCTTGTACTAGGCATAAGGCTGTATCCTGTTTGCAGGGCAAGATCCAGGCGGGTCTAAGGAACACTTTCCTTGAAGGTGGCCCCTGGGAGAGTGGAGAGGGGAGGCCATCTCTCTCCTCCCTCCCCACCTTCCTCTTCCCTCCTGCCCCTACCCTCCTTCTTCCTTTCTCCTCCCTCTCTCCCTCCTGTCTGGTACTGGCCAGCTGTGTGTTTTGCTGGAGGGAAACCTTGGTTTCTAAAGTGAATTTGAGCTGCGCCCTCAAAATTATTTCTCGGCATTTCTTTGAGGCTTTGGGTGTCGTCAGCTTGTCTCTACCACGTCCCCTATGTCTGTCCCAGGCTCCAAGTCTTTGAAGCATCTGCGCCCTGGGCAAGGCTCCTAGCTGCAGTTTCTCACTAAAAACCCTTCTTCCCCTGCCTGAGAGCGAGCGTTGAGGCAGGTGTGGGCAGCCCTGTTCCAGGCAGGAGACCTGGAGAATAGGGTCTTTGTTGGGCGCATTCACTGGAGCCCCGGGCAGGCCTTGTCCCCTACGCTCGCCCCCACCGCCCTCCCTCCCCCACCTCTTGAGGGCATTGCCGGGTGCTGTGGCCCCACTGGGCTCTTCCTGTGCCTCCTCAGCTTCACTGCCCTAGAAAGGGTAACATGGGACGAAGCAGAAAGAGGGCATTCTCCTCCTTTTCCTGAGTTTTGAAAAGCTTTTGCATTTTGTATTGCCTGCGACATTTTAGAAAATGATAGGGTATTAGAGCCGAATGTGTTGGTAGCCATGACCTATAACTGTTTGTGTGTTGTTACTGCTATCTCTGCTGGGGGGGTAGGGTTAACTGGAGGTCCATGGAATCCTCCTCTCCTGTCCTTGCACAGGCTTGAGGAGGTGGGGAACCACTGGGAATCTGCATTCGTGGGCCTGTTTCTGTAGGAAGCTTTTATTCGAGTCCCAAAAGGGTCCAGAGATCAGAAGAGGGGAAGCCACTGAGATCAAGTCCAAAGTCCAGTTGTTCACTCTTCCCACCCCTCTAAACACACACACACACACACACACACACACACACACACACACACACAGAGTTTACAGACAAGGAAACTGCATCCAGAAGACAGGGTGTGATGGCCAGAGATGCCCAGGGCTGCCACTGGTTGCTCGCATTAGCTTGAACCCAGAAGATGCCGTCTGGCCCACCTCGGGAGGGCACAACAGCTTTGAACGTGCTCCCTGAGCACCTCGTTCCATAGGGGCCCAGGATGTCCATTTCAGGTAACTCACACAGCATCTCAGGACAGTGAGCTCTTTATAAGACGATCCTCATTCATCCTATAAATGAGGCCTTGCTCAGAGTAGCCACTCATTATATTTGTTGGAAGAGTGAAACTTCATGGTGAGCAGAAGTACGAGGAAGACAGTTCTATGCGACCAGATATTCGAGCTCAAGAATTATGAATCCTTTGTGTTTCTCCTCCTCCCTTTTCCTCACCCCCATGACCTCAGTTCTTGGGGCAATTGTTAGCAGCGGCAGGCCGCCCAGGTTGTAGACCGCTCTTTCCTCGAGTGCTCCTTGGACAGCTGGTTAATGACCTACAGACACAACGTCGGTGCTGCAGGACTTTTTTTTTTTTAGTATTTTATTTATTTATTTGACAGAGAGAGAGAGAGAGATCACAAGTAGGCAAAAAGGCAGGCAGAGACAGGAGGAAGCAGGCTCCCTGCTGAGCAGGGGGCCCAATGCGGGACTTGATCCCAGGACCCCGAGATCATGACCTGAGCTGAAGGCAGAGGCTTTAACCCACTGAGCCACCCAGGAGCCCTTTTAAGATTTTATTTGTTTTGCAGGATTTTTTTCTTTTTATAAAGTAAGTGATTTATGTCCAGTTAAGCATTTCTCTTCATTAATCTTATCTGTACACGTGGATATATGTTTTAAACATTCAACAGGACTTCTTTCTTAATTGTAGGGAGGCCTAGGCTTTAATGGAGATTTGTTTACTGTTTGGCTGGGATATTGTAGGATAATAATAAATTGAGACAAGAGACAGTTGTGGAGCACATATGATCTGTGGCCTGTACGGGGCTCGGAGGGTGCTGGCTAAAAATGTTTACTTCTTGGTTATGGAGTTTATAAGGCCCAAGGGCAAAAGGTTTAAGTAACTTGGCAATGAAAGGGACATCGAAGAAAAGTAAAAAATGTGTCAAATTAAGAGATACATATTCCCAAGGGCTGAAGTTGTCCAGGGAAGTAAGAGATCTATTGCAAGCTATGTCTGTCTAGAATACTTGTATAAGAAATATATTCTATTCCGCCACCACCACCTCCTCCTCCTCCTTCTTTTTCTTCTTCTTCTTCTTCTTCTTCTTCTTCTTCTTCTTCTCCTTCTTCTTCTGTAGTTTCCTGATGGATAAGAAAATGAAAGGATATTCTAGAAAGAACACTGTGAAAAACCAGTGTGTAAGTACAGATGCCAACATTTTATTGTTTTCATTTTTATAGGTTTTTTTTTCTTTTTCCCTAAAGAGCTTTTTAACAAATTGATTGCTATGCCAGTGAAGTGTTGGGGGTATCACATGCGTTATTTAACTCAGTCCTCACAACAGGAAGTTGCTACTGTTGTTCCGGTCACGTTACAGGGGAGCAAACTGAAATTTAGAAACCTGAAGTCCTCTTGCACAGGCCCGTACAGCGAGGAGCCAGAATTCAAACTCAGAGCTGCCTGGTTCTGGGGCTGTATCACCCAGGGTCATAAAGAAACGAGTAGGGTTGGAATGAAAGTTTCACGGGTTAGAATCAAGGGAGGCAAGACTTTACAGGACAGCTGGGGCCAGGCTGGAGGATATTAAATGTCGGGTGTTAGATCAGGAGGAGATGACACAAAGCAAGTTGCCAAGGGCCTTCTTCAACGAGGTGGGTGAGGAGCACTCCTGTCATGAGGCAGGGGTTCAACCCCGTCGGGAGGTTTCTTCCAAACAAGAGATTCAGTGATGGGACCGTGAACCCTTTCAGAGAACCGTGCACCGAGGGCAGGTGCCTGTCTCTGTCATCGTTACTGCTGGTGTCACCTGGAAGTGATGCTAAGAGGCTCCCTGTCTAGCAACTCCCTGGCACGTTTCTACACTGAGTGTGGAAGACTCTGTGTGTGGTGGATGAGTGGACGGGCAGTCTGTGAAATCTGTAAGAATATTTTTGAAATTCCAGCCGCCACATGTAGGCCACATTCTGTGTCGGCTTTGGAGACAGACTTCGACGAGGCAGCGTTCTATAGTAGAAAGTGCGCGGACTTTGGAACCCGTGGCCCCAGCCCTGGGTGATGCACCTGACTGCCCTGACCCCCCATTTTCTCACGGGCAAGTGGGCACATGTCGGCCTTGTAGGAGAGCACCTCGCTCACTTTCTGAGAGTCTAATAGGTGAAGCGGCAGCTTCCTGTGTTATACCGGATGGAACTTCTCCATGCAGTTGGATCATGAAGCTCCAGCGCCTCTTTCTAGAAGAAATACTGGGGGGCAGGTTCAGTCAGTCTGAAATAAGAGGAACTTCATTCAAGGCCTAGCTCAAGCAGTAGGCGACTGCGGTCTTGTGAGCACTGATTGAGGGGAGAGCTATGAAAATACCTTGTAAATCCAGACAGCTTGACCAGAGTCTTAGGCCGAATGGTAAAATGCTACTATGCCGTGTCAACTAATGTCTCATAACCGTCAGATTCACATGCGTGGTCCTTTGCTAAAGTGTTTGCTGGATCTAGGAAGGATCCCTGTTCAGGGAGGTTCACGTTGCCCCCAAGACCATATGCCCCCTTCTTACCAGAGGCCAGGAATGCTGGGCCGGTTCTGGCCTCGTCCCTGCACCAGCAGGGGGATGGTGACCTGGGGGCCTGAGCCCACAGCTGGCATGGAGACCCAGCAGGCGCTGGTCAGCTGGGCTGAGTCACAGCACCCGGTTGGGACAAGTTGGGACTATATCTTTTCAATCACAGGTATCCCCCTGGGACCTACTGTGCTCACCACCTTGCCAAGTTCCTGGGTGGGGTGGAGGTCAGGTTTGGTTCGGCCCTTCTTCTGAGGAGGTTCTTTCCCAGAGAGGAGGTTAGCATAATGCCTTCAGGAACAACTGCGAGTCTTCAGGACTGCCTGTCATTTAGGGCTACATTATTTGGCAACGTGATAATTACTACAAAACCCAAAGTAGGGGGAGTTCAGGGACGGTTAGCAGAGTTAGAGAAGGTTTATTATTGGTTATTTGGGGGATATTTATGAAAACATTCATTACTTCTGCTCAGGAGAAGAAAAACGGTGTCCGCTGAGTAGCCCAACCTGGTGGCCTCCATGGGAAAAAGCAGGGCAATCAAAGAGAGCCTTGCCTCAGGGTGAAACAGGATTCCAGAGGTGTAGCCGGGTCAGCACAACTGGCCAGAGTTGACATTGTCGCTCAGGGGGCCGAATTGTGGCTGGGAAATACAGGGACTGTGAGTTTAGCTCTTGAGTTTGCATTTTAATTTTGTGTAACTTATTTCTCTTTCTGCTACCTGAATGTTGGCCTTGAAAGGAACTCTGTCAGATACTTGCAGAATAATCACTGTCAGGCAACCAGGAAATCTGTCTTTGGGGACCTGCTGAGGGAGTTGGACCTTGACTTCAGGTGATCTTTTAATCTGGAAACCTGGATCTTAACCTTAGCCTTGCAGGTGTTCTGCTCCTTGCTCTGCAAAGTGTGGTCTGTGGACCAGCAGCATTATCTGGAAGCTGGTTAGAGATGCAGACCCCCAGGTCCACCTGGACTTGCGATCTTAAGGTTAATGCCTATGGACATCAAAGTGTGAGAAGCACTGGCCTAAATGTCAGGCTCAGGAAAGGCATGGCTTTTCTGTTGTCTTCTTTTATTATTTTGTATCCCCAATACCTAGTTCAGGTTTAACACCTGGTGGCTCCAATAGCTGTGAGTCTTCCTCTGACTTGGGCATAGCTCAACCTCTAGGGACATTGTAAGTTTCTAGGGAACTAATTGTAAAGTAGGCTGTGCGGGGGTGGGGGAGGTGAGTGGGGTGGGGTCAACCTTCAGTGTTGAAAAATTGACATGAACATTAGAAGCACAGGTGATGGGGTGGTTTTCATACAGATACTTTCGAACAATTCAAAACCTCTGAAGGTGGGTCAGAGGATTTGTATTTTTAAAAAAAATTTCCCGTCATTTTCAAGAATGTTTATTATAGGATCACATGTAATAATGGGATATTTAAATATCTCTCAAGAAGAAATAGATAAAGGGGTGACTGGGTGGCTCAGTCAGTTAAGCATCTGTCTTTGGCTCAGGTCATGATCCCAGGGACCTGGGATCGAGTCCTGTGTTGGGGGCGGGGAGGGTCCTTGCTCAGCAGGAAGCCTGCTTCTCCCTCTGCCTGCTGCTCCCTCTGCTTATACTCTCTCTCTCTGTCAAATAAATAAATGAAATCTTAAAAAAAAGAAATAGATGGGGTGTCTGGGTGGCTCAGTGAGTTAAAGCCTCTGCCTTCAGCTCAGGTCATGATCTCAGGGTCCTGGGATCGAGCCCCGCATCGGGCTCTCTGCTCAGCAGGGAGCCTGCTTCCNATGGGGTGTCTGGGTGGCTCAGTGAGTTAAAGCCTCTGCCTTCAGCTCAGGTCATGATCTCAGGGTCCTGGGATCGAGCCCCGCAGCGGACTCTCTGCTCAGTGGGGAGCCTGCTTCCTCCTCTCTCTCTGCCTCTCTGCCTACCTGTGATCTCTCTCTCTCTCTCTATCAAATAAATAAATAAAATCTTAAAAAAAAAAGAAATAGATAAATAGAACGGAATACAATCAGAAGTTCAAATGATTGAATAGAGCTGCGCGTATAAACATGAATAAATCTAAAAAATGTTTTTGGAGAGAATAAAGGTGCAGAAGGATGTGTGAGGGATGGTACTATTTATTTAAAGTTTAAAATGTTCTTATGTATGTAGTGGAAATATGCATATGTAGTAAGAATGTAAAGACTTGAATGGGGATGATAACCAAGGTCAGGGTATTGGTTAACTTTGGGATGGAGGAAGGGAAATGGGTGGGAGCTTTAATAGTCCCTTCATGTTTTATTTCTTAAAAAAAGAAAGAGTAAAGAAAAAAAACGTTGCAGCAGCAAACATGGAAAAACAATATTTTCCCCAGAGGAATGAATGCATAATTATTCGTGGTACAGTTTTCTATAATTTTTCTGAGTGTTTTAAATATTTCATTATAAAATGATTAAAACAAAAGTCTCCTGGTGATTGTGATGCAGGCAGTTGGGAATTCTTGCCTTAGATGCTTCTAGGGGCTTTTCAGTTCTAAATGTGTTTGTGTGCAGAGAACTCACCCCCCAGTGCCTCTCTTATTCTTGTAGATGGCCGACGTCTATCAGGCTGTGCTCAAGGCCTGTGGCTTTTCTGTATTCTGTCCCAGTGAGATGCAGCCACTTATGTGGGTGATGCTGGCGAAACTCACCAACCTAACTCGACTTTGAGGACCTGGCCTACAAGGGCCTCTTCCCTGTTGTCTCCTTCTCTCCTTTATTAAAGGAGAAGTTGTGTCCTACAACTATCATAATCTTAGAGCTCTAACCTCCTGCCTTCCCATCGCCAAGGTGAACTCATTTTCAGATCACCTTCACTGACCTTCAGTTGTAGGGCTTAGTATCGTGTGGATCCCAAGAGTTTTCTTTGCCTACCCTAGGCATCAGCTTTTGCAATCAGTTCTCCAGTTGTTGTATCTGCTTTTGTAACTTCCTTTCTATACTGGAAGTGTCCCTAACATTTAATCAGTAAGGAGGACACCTATTAGTCTGACTCGGAAAGTTCAAGAAGGACCAAATGGCTCTAGTGGCTGGTGCCACAATGGACTTTAAAATTTAATTTAATTTTGTTGCTATTATTTTTAACGTAGTTGATAGTGGTAGTTCTAAACCAAGGATGATCTCCTCCTCCTTCCCCCCAACCCAGGGGACATTTGGCAGTCTAGGGACATTTCCAGTTTCCAAAACTAGGGAAGTGCTACTAGCATTGAGTAGGTGCTAAACATCCTAGAAAGCACAGAAACAACCCCCCCAAAAAGCAAAGAATTATGGCAATCTTGCTATAGAGCAAGGTTGAAAAACCCTGCTCTGTACAACATCATACCATGAACAGCCCCCTATCCATGAGGGAGACTGGTTGGGGCTGTACCCCCATTACTGTGGGACCGTGGAACAGGGGATACAGAAGTCCCTGTGAATATGTGTGTAGACCATTCCTGTACCACCTTCACTGCATGGTGTGGACTAGGGAGTCAGTGGTGATGGAGATGGTGGATGAGAAGAGATTAAGGAAAACCTGGAGAGGAACAGAGTCTAGGTGGTGGCGAGAGCAGAAGGAAGCTGCCTCTGATGCCTTTGAACTTGGCACCTTGCTATAAATAGTACCCTCTTGCTTTAGAAATACAGGATAGTGTATTTAAAAATATTCCTAATGAAGAGTGTGGTAGATAGTTCCAGAGGTGGCCTCTAGTGAGTTGCACTGACCTCTGCTCACACTTGTCTGCTGTGATTTTGCCATCCCTCTCGTCAAGAGCTGAAGTCTGTTTTTCCAGCCCATGCCTCTGGGCTGGCCTTGTCACTTGCCTTGACCAAAAGAATGTGGAGGGAGTGTTGATGTGTGACTTCTGAGGCCATTCAGCTTTGTTTTTCCCTCCCTGGTAGAGCCTTTCTGCCATCACGTGAAGAATCTCAGCCTGACATCATCTCTGAGAAGAGGATCCAGGCTTTCGGCTGGCCTGGCCCCATGTAGCTCCCAGCCAACCTTCCAGCTCAGTGAACTCACATGAAATGAGCCTGTGTGCCCAGCCAATCCACAGAGTCATGCGGAATAATAAATTGTAGTTATTTAAAGCTGCTAAACTTTGGGGTAGTGTGCTCCCCGGCAACAGATAACTGGACGTTGTATGTGAATGACTTCATCTGAAGCAGCAGACGATGTATTTGCCTTAGGATATTGTGTAACTCTCAGATCGTGGTTAAGATTTCTTCCTCCTTTGTCTCTCGTAGCACTTCTCAGAACTCCTGGATGAGTTTTCACAGAACGTGTTGGGTCAGCTCCTGAATGACCCTTTCCTCTCAGAGAAGAGCGTGTCCATGGAAGTGGAACCATCTCCAGCATCCCCTGCGCCACTCATCCAGGCCGAGCACAGCTACTCCCTGTGTGAGGAGCCTCGCGCCCAGTCACCATTCACCCACGTTACCACCGGTGACAGTATCAATGACGGTAAACCCAGAGCAAGAGCAGCAGGGACCATGGCACATTTACCTCTGAGCTCCTCGGGGGTGTGGAGTGTGTATTACACTCTTGTCGGCACCCACTTTAGCCACATACCTGCTCCATGTAAAGCCTGGGGCTTGGGCTGTGGGGGATTGCGAAGGGGCCTAGGGCACATTTCCTTTTGATTTATTTATTTATTTTTAAAAAGATTTTATTTATTTATTTGAGAGAGAATGAGAGAGAGCATGAGAGGGGAGAGGGCAGAGAGAGAAGCAGACTCTCCACTGAGTGGGGAGCCTAACGTGGGACTTGATCCTGGGACTTCAGGATCATGATCTGAGCTGAAGACAGTTGCTTAACCAACTGAGCCACCCGGGCGTCCCCTGGGGCGCATTTCTTTACTCCTGGCTGGCCGCTCTGGGAGCTTACTCTCACTGAGTGGTACTCGTTGCTTTCTTTGACCCTGTGGATTGGGCAGCAGGACATCCTATCCTTTTGCAAATCAGGTTGGCCTATCTGGTTGATAATTCCAGGAAGTCCGTTGTTTTAAGAGGTCATGTCATTTTTTGCTGATGGAGAGTTTTTCTGACCGCTCTTCTCCTCAGATGCTTCTCAGGCACCCTCTTAACCCACATTCAGTCTGTTCCCTTGACCACATGTATATGAGATCTTGGCGAGCATTCCCAGGGCACCTAGCATTGCTGGTGACCCTTTCTTGCCCATCGTCAATGCCATCCGTATGCTATTTGTTGAAGATCTAGTTTTCTTGGCTTTAGAGTATCTGCGGTTTTCCCATTTGTCTGTAGAGTGACTGTCTTCCATGGCTGAACTCCTTTATCACATATTATCAGTGGTTTAAAGTGTAGCCGTTCATTCACCAAGTGGTTCCTGAGTTCGCAGGCGAGACAATGAAGGAAATGCAAAGAAAAAATGTGCGTATTGCTCTCCTAGAACCTATCCTGTGGGGAACATGAGAAATGTATACAATTGACAATAAAAATGTTGAACATTTGCTAAGGGTGGTGGTGAAGGTGATGTGCTCTGCAGTCAGACCTCAGTTCAAGATCTAGGTCAGTGACTAGTTAGGGGCAAACTACTTAATATGGTCAAACCTTAGGTTCCTTGTATGTAAAAGTAGGACAAAACAGCATCAACTTCATGTCCTGTTGTGAAGATTAAACATGAGACTCTATGGCAGCGCCTAGCCCAGGACCTGACTCATAGTAAGGATATTGTTCTTAGCTGCTGTTGCAATCACTATTATTCCAAACCAGGAACTATACGAGGATGGCAGGATCTTAGGTGATCAGGAAGTTTTTGTGGAGGATTTCTCAACTTCCCAGGCTGTGTGCTCCAATGACATATGATAGTGGGTTCCTACCCGTCAAACTTACTGTGGGATTATTTTCTTTTTGTTAGTTTATTCTTCATATGTCTGTTAGATTCAGTGAATTTGCTTGAGATTATAATCTTTAAGGGGGCAGGGACAAACCACAAATCTGATAGAGCTGGTTTCTGAGGACTAAAGAATGGAAATATATCTCTGCATGGTAGTTAGTGTACTCATAAAGTCGACTCCAAGGGATTATATGGGATGAAGGTACAAAAAGATTCAAGAAGAATATTCACTTTTGTTCAGATTCATTCCCTATTGCAAAATCTCAAACAGTCCTCCATTGTTCTACAGAATGAAGCCGACCTTTCAGCGTGGCTTTTGAGGCCCTTTGTGGGCTGATCCTACCTCCCTTCCCCACCTTGTCTCATTGCTCCCTGTCTACGTGGCTCTGGCTTTGACTTCTGCACTCCATGCCTTACACTGCCTTCTCTACTCTGAGTTTCCATTACCTTCTCTCACCCTCTTGTCAACCCCACTAGTCGAATTCCCACCGATCCCTCAAGACTCAACTCAGTGTCATCCGGTGTCTGACTCTCCCATCTGGAAGTTGTCAGTCTTTACGTTTTCATAGCACTGTTTTTGTTTCTTTATTTGTTTCATTTTGCCATTTTCGTAGAGACTATTACACTTGTCCTCATGTTTCAGCCATTATTTATTTTTCTGTTCTCTATTTTGAGCTGGCTGTGAGCAAGTGTGATTGTGTTCCTGGTACTTGCTTGGCACTTTGAAGGTATCTGATGAACCATTATTTCATTGAATTAATTGTGCGGTCAGTTGTTAAGGGAGAGGGTATGGAAGACTGAAGCACGTTCCTCATCTCTGGTGATGGCGTCAGGGAAGACACCTGTTCTGTTCTTCCATGCATTGCTAGCCCTCTAATGATGCAGGTACACCGGGCTCGGTGCATTTGATCAGGTGGTGTTTCTTGGATTATAGCAGCTATCTTGTATAGAAGCAAACATTGTGAGGAAAAGTAGATATTTCATAAATGATGTATGATTCACTCTTAAAATTCACTTCATAGTGATCTATTAACTACTTTGTACTTCACCTGCCAGTGACTGTCCTAAGCATTGAGGGTAAAAGAGCAAACACAGTGAACAAAGATCTCTGCTCTTGTAGAGTTTACATTCTAGGTGATGGGGTAGAGAAGAAAATAAGAAAAGGAACAAAGTAAAATATAGGGTTTATTAGATGGCGATGAGCGATATACAGAAAAATAAATCAGGGGCGCCTGGGTGGCTCAGTGGGTTAAAGCCGCTGCCTTCGGCTCAGGTCATGATCCCAGGGTCCTGGGATCGAGGCCCACATCGGGCTCTCTGCTCAGTGGGGAGCCTGCTTCCTCCTCTCTCCTCTCTCTCTGCCTGCCTCTCTGCCTACTTGTAATCTCTCTCTCTGTGTCAAATGAATAAATAAAAT
>LNAC01000057.1:4292130-4357322 GCA_002007465.1 Ailurus styani
AGAAAAAGAAATCAGGGAAAGGGGTAGGGAAATCCTGGAGGAGGCGAGCAGGTGTCTTAGTCTATTCAGTCTGCTTTAACAAAAATCGCAAAGACTAGGTAGCTTATAAACAACAGAAAGTTCTTCCTTACAGTTCCGGAAGCCTCAAGTCCCAGATTAGGGTGCCACCAGAGTTGGGTGAGAGCCCTCTCTGGTCGCAGACTTCCTGCGCTTTCCCTATATGGTGGAAGGGGCAAGGGAACTCACTGGGGTCTCTTTACTAAGGGCACTCCGCCATGACTGAAGCACCTTCCAAAGGCCTCCACCTGATCCCATCACATGGGGCATTAGGGCTTCAACATAAGAATCTGCGGGGAGCACAAACATTAACACAGTAACAGGGGAGGAGGAACTGAAATCTTAAATAGAAGAGACAGAGCCAAGGCCCTTCTTGGAAGGTAACGTCTGAGCTAAGATCAGCGGGAGATGAGGTAACTAGATGGCTCAGGAAGAGGCTTCTAGGCAGAGGAAACAGCAAGAGCAGAGGACAGAGGCCATGTGACTTGAGTCCTAACCACAGAGCCCCATTTACAGTGAGACCATTAGCATCTGTGGAGTTGTCAGCCCCTCCGTGGCCTGACTGTTCTAAATATGCAGGCTAGAGAAGACCCTGATGATCTAGGCAGATTGACTTTCCGCTTCAGGTCCACGGATGTTTGTTGAACACGTGCTGTGTGTCAGACGCCATCCTACAGACTTAAAGGACACAGTAGCGAAACTTAGATCCTACCTCTAAGTAACTCAGAGTCTAGTGGAAATGCCATGGACCTTACCAGACAGAATATAAGCAATGTCCCAAGGGGAAATGAAACTGGAGGAGTTCAGGGCAGAGGGAGCACGCCCAAGGAAGATCATAGGAAAGGTTGCGTGAATGAGGCAGAGCTTACCAGGGCCTAGAAGCACTGAGTAGAGTTGAAAGAGTGACAGTGACTGGAAGGAAATAGAGGGAGGCCGGAGGGCTAGGACACTGATTCTTCTAAAGCAAGATCTCTAGTGAGATGACTGCAAATAAGCAGGCTTAAACAAACAAACAAACAACAACAAAAAAAACCCAAACAAATAAGCAGGCTTCCTAGAGTTCAAGGTCTCTTTCTCTTCTGTGATGAAGCAATTTCTTTGTATTTTAATTGTAATCGTTAGAAATGCAATGTAGGGGAACTCATGCATGCAATGTAGTGCCACCTATGCCAGCAGTGTTGGGGAAAAAGAATCAGTGAGACTTTTCCAGGAAGCCTTCTTATCATTAGGCCAAAGCACACACCTTTCAGTGCCCTCACCTCATGCCTTGTTCTATTTATAGATCCTGAGCTGCAATAGACCTGTGCTAGTAATTTGCTGAGAACAGTTAATAGTGAGTCAAATAATATTTTGCAAAGGGTTTCCGACCCACAGTTCATGTTCAAATATTAGGATTTCTCTGAGTTAAAGCTACCTTTCTCACCAGCAAAAGCACTTGTATCAGTTGGGAATAGTAAGCAAGGAGATTAACTATTTGGACTTTGTGAAATCAAAGTTAGATGGAGAATTTTCCCGGGAAAGCTTTGTCTAGCTCTTAGCTTCCAGTATTTTTCTGAGTTTTGTGTGAAGGGGCAAATGTTTGGGAACAGAATTATTTTATTCATTTGAGCCCCAGTTTGCATCTGTCTTGAGGGAGGACCAATCCCAAGGACCCCCACCTTGTGCCACGTGCTCTGTCCAGCAGACCCCCTCCCTGTTGGAGAAGGGCAGTAGCTGTTCAGGCAGTGAATCAGGGGGCAGCCTTTGAAAGTTGCTATTCACATTAAATTTAATATTCTTTTTCTCTTGCATTGGGAAAACAGCTTAAGCAGAACTAAGAGTCCTTGTTTACAGTGACGGATAGTGAGTCCATTATTTCATTATACCTGGGAAAGCCAGTGATTCAGAGCTCCTTGTCCAATTTTCCTTAGATTAAGTGGAATTCTTCTATACTTGCCTCTAAGCCTGAAAGAAAGTGATATACAATCGAGTGGACCCTGTCCTAGTTTATTAGGATTTTTCTCCCTCTCGCCCCTGTTTACCCTCTCTTCTTCTGTCTCCCACTTCTTCCTTCTTCTTTGTCTTTCCTTGTTCTCTCCCTGCTCACTCTCTCTTCTCCCCCATCCCTCCCTCCTTGAACCCCAGGCCAGTTGCATGGGGCATATGTAGTGAGTGCTCTTAACTTATTAACTTCTCATGGACCCAGATGGACTGTAGATCCCTAAAATTGTATACAACATTTTGAGCTCCATCTCCATTTGTCAGTTTTTCTGCTGAGAGCATCTATGCCTTTTTTTAGATCTCCAGAAGAGTCTGCGATCCCACCCCCACAAAAAAGAGGTTGAGAAACACTGGTCTAAGATTACATAGGAGTCATCTATCTTCAGGACTGAATTTGACGATAGACTTCTCTGAAACACTAGAGCTAAAGAACTTCATGTGGGCTCACCAACCACAAGGGCCAACCCTTAGAATGTGGGCTTGGCCTTCAAAACCGCCAGAAAGACATCCTGCATCGAGCTCATTCATTTCTCCCCCTGATGAAGACTGTTAACCATATGCCAGGCAGGGTTTTCTGTTCTACAAAAACAGAGAGGAAGAGAGAGAGAGAAGGTTAAACATCCAAGGAAAATGTCTGTGGATGTTTTTATACTCTGATTGAAGGGGAAAAAAGCTTATATTTGAATGACCAAGTCTTGCGCCTTACCACGTGGAAGGTATCTTCATGAGTTACTCTATTTTAGTCATCTTCCTTTGTAATTAAATTGGGATGCTAGGTATTCATTTGCTTTGTTCTTCAATTTCAGCCTTCTTCCTAAAGAAAGAAACTTAGTCGTGCGGGAGGAGGTCTGTTTAGAGAGAACTAGACATGGCCACTGTCCTCCCAGATGACATAGGAACCAAATTAGAATGTACACGAAATACCAACAGACTCAGCAAAAAAATACATGAGTGCTGACGTGATCTAATACAATAATTCTACCACGCACAAGCCAAGGTAACTTTATCTGGGGTGGAATAAGGAACTGTGACTGTGGCTGTTCTAGGTTCTAGAGAGGGTGGGACCAGGGACATAAATAATAATTATCTTCCTTCTGATCAAGCTAGTTGGGCTTGTTGCATTAGCAAGGGCGAGGGATGGCTGAGTAGGGGGCTTGGGATGGAGACCCTGAATTTATGGAGCTGTTTTCACAGGTGGGAATGAAGATGTAGTCTGTGAGCTAGAGAGGAGCTGTGCTGCTGGTAAGTGTGAAGCCTGGGGGAAGCCAAGACTCGGGTTTTTGGGGGAAACAGGTTTTTAGGAAAGCGGGATGGTGTTTTGGGGAAGAGTGCAAGAAGATAATGTCGCATGGCTCGTGAGGCCAGAGCACGGAAGGTGTGCCTGGACACGGGTCAGTAATACAGGGAAGAAAGGGAAGGTGTGCAACGTGCGTGGCAGAGAAGTAATGGATTTTGAACTAATTGGCTGAAGCCCGCGGCAGGATTAGCACAGGATCCGGTATGCGGGGTAAAGGGTAAAGATGAGTCATAAGTGACTTGGGTTCGCAGCGTGCAGTGTTGAAGACATTTTGATGTTCAGATGTTCCAAGGAGGTGGGACCTCAAAGAAAGTCACAGAAAGACAACGAACAGCTGTATCTTCATCACATTTCTTTCGAACTACTGACAAGAGCATCAGTCAGTTAGAGCCATCGTAGAGGGTGTGGATTCAGGGGTAGAAAAGGAAGTTGAATTGCTCATCTACCCACAGAGAGGAACATGGGCGAGCTGAGACTCAGGTGGGGTTGGACAGGCAGAGGAGCCGTTGTCCTCTCTGAGTCCGGCACCTGGCTTATGATAGAAGCTCTTTTGCTACTCATCACCTTCTTGATATTGCCTTTACTTTCTTTTTCCAGCAGGCAAAAAGGATAATGAGGCTTCCCCTTTAAAAACAAAAAAGAAAGAAAGAAAGAAAGAATGACTTCTTTGTCTGCCTCACCCCTGAAATGCTAGCATAGCAAAAGAAAACAATGTGTACATCCATCTAGCAACTGAGATGACTTTGGATATTCATGCTTGAGAGTCATAACTTTGCTTAGGGAAAAGAAGTGTATAGGAGAGGTTGTTTTGTGTTTAGTAAATAAGTCTTTTGACGTCAACCATGTGTTCTGCAGATATTTATTTATGTCATACTCTAAACATGGTATCCTACAGGAGGACCACAGCTGCTCAATGCAGACGCCTGCTAATCTCTAGAGTCAAATCGTCTAGATTTGAACCTGGACCCTGCCACTTACTAATGGGGTGAGCTTAGGCACATTGCTCAACTCTTGTGTCACTTTCCTGATCTTTAAAATGAAAATAATGATAACAGTACATACCTCGTACTGATGTGGTGAGGCTTACATGAAGTAATGTGTATTAAATATTTACAACAGGGCCTGGCAGTTAGTAACCACTAAATAAATATTATTACCTTTAAGCAGATTACTGCATAATTAAATATATACTGGACCAGCTGCCTGGTGTAGGAATGACTGGAGTAAGGAAAGGGTTCTCCATCCGCAGGCACAGAAAGGACATGGAGTTAGGGAAGTGTTTGAGGCAAGCTATGCTGATCACAGAGGTCCATCTGATACACAAATACTGGCACATAGTAAACACTCGGAGCGTTGGTCTTAGCCCGGGAATCTTTACCTCAGGAACATTGGATTCGAATTCTATACAAACCAAGGCGAGAAGATAGCAAGAACCAATACTGCATTTTTTATAGTGGTTAGTTATGGGCTCAAAACACATTAATGGACTACAATCACTTTGGTTAGAGATTAAAGTCATTGATCTGTTGAATAGCAATATACTAGAGTGGCAAAGAGAACAGGCTGTGAATCCCACACCAGCTGGGTAACTTGGAGTGAGTTACTGAACCTCTTCAGTTCCTCATCTAGCAACTGTGGGTAATTAGAAGTGCCTGCCTTACCTGGCTGCTCTTAGGATTACGTTAATATATGTAAAGCTCTTAGAACAATACTTAGCACATAGTAAACACTCACAGTGGAGTGTTTGCTATTTTTACAGTTTTCACCACTTCGTCAGATCACTCATGACTGAAGGTTGTTTCAGGGTCAAGGCTCTCAGGGAGGGGACCATGGACAGACAGGCCTCTACCTTTCATTCCAACATGCGGTGGGCTGTTGTTTAATAGGATTCTGACACATTCAACTCAATTCTTGCCCTTCTCCCAGCCTCCAGAACCCAGCCTTAACATTTCTTCCTTTAAGAGCCTTTCAGCATCAAAAACCAGTCAAGATTTGCCAATTCCTTTGAAAAATTTCAAAGTGCAAACACGGTTATCAAACGCTGAGGGATTTAGGTGAGGCAGACTTGATGAAAATTTCCTTTTCACGTTAGCCCCGTTATAGAAATAGCCAGTGGATATCTAGGTGTGTATATCCTGTAAGTGGTGTTGGCCCCATAGGATTTAGCTTTTCAGGAATATATACACACACACTGTGTATACATATGTGTGTATACGTATATAAATATATATGTAACATATTTGTAAAGATACTGCCTACTCCTAATTTAGAGTTTAATCTTTTTTCTTCCCCCTCTTCCTGAGGAATCAGGGTCTGTTCAGTGCAGTTATTTATACAGGACATATGGAAATGATTGAGGATGTGCACTGTGGTGTTGCTTCCACATTGGTTCGAGTTCCGTGTCTTTTGAAGCCCCTCTGGACACCCTGCTGTGGGAGTAGTCTCAGAGTCTAGCGCCATTTCTCACAGTGGCGCCATTTTGTCCTTGGATGGGAAGGACTTGCTCACCACCAGGAGACAGTGGTTTGTTTTTATTTCCTTGCTGATAGCTGAGTGGCGATGCTGAGGAAATGTGCCAGTGGAGCTTGACCTTTGACAGGACGCTGTTTATAAATAAAATCAGTTGATATGGAGTTGTTGTTCTTTCTCACTGTATGTGCTACTGATCTTATTTACTGGGTGATGCTTTCCTTCCGAAGGGAAACTTAAAAGGCATGTAAACACAATTTAGGGAAAAAAAATTTTTTTTTTCACTCAGATTTTTCTCACTCAATATCTGAGCTTCAGGTTTTAGAAATTGGTGGGTATAGAGTGTATTGACTCTTGTTTTTGTAGTTTAGCCAATAACTGAAACATCTAAGGATAATTCCAGTTCTAAGCTATGGTGGTTCTACTGACCTTTTTGCCCATAAAATAAAACCATAAAAATAAGGTCCTGTGGAAAATTGTAATATGTGTTCTACTCACTCCCTTTCACTCTACCCTTTGTTAGTGCCCTACCTCATGGGTTACATTTGTCATTTTGTTTTCTCTGATTTGATATTTATTTCCAGTGAGGAACAGAGGACATGCCAACACTTAGCAGTTTAGGAGGAAACCCCTTCTCTCTAATGTCAACTGCCAGTGGAATGCTGTCCTCACCAAACTTCATACTAGCTGACTTTGTTCTATATGCAGTCATTTATTTTATGATGTGACTGGTATATCTAATCAGTCACCCTACAAATTTATTGATGTGGTTCACAAATGATGGTTTAGAGGAATTATGGCAAGTAAGTGCAGCTTTTTTGTTGCAGTGGGTTCTGATGTAATGGATTTAATTTCTAGTATACACATTCAGCTAGATTGTATAACCCAGCTGTATCGCTGTGTAACAAACCACCCCAAGACTCTACCTTTCGCCACAATCACTTGTTATTATAGCTCATATATCTGTGCCTTGGCTGGAGTTTGGCTGCTTTAGGTGGAGGACAGTCGAGTGATTTTCCTAGGTTCAGCCAGATTCACTCACATGTTGAAGGCTGGTTGTTGGCTGATCTTGATCAGGCTTATTTGGGGGGCAAACACTGTTTTACACGTCTGCCCTCCTCCTGGGGTCAGTAGATGATCCTGGCACATCCTTTTTATTAGGATGTCAAAAGTACCAGTGTGTAAGTCCAGTTGTGCAAGTGCATTTTGAGACTCTACTTGTGTTAGGAAGCTAACATCCCTTTGGCCAAAGCAAGTCACGTGGCCAATCCGAGGTGGGGATTAGTCCATAGTGGGAGGGCACTGCAAAATTGCATGGCAGTGGACATGGGTAGAGGGGTGATTATAGACCTGAAGCCAATTATGCAATTTATAGCAAACATGAAATTACTCATTGACTCTTGCTGAGTCAAGGGACTCTGAATGGGCCCCCCTTGAGCCACTGGGACTTCTATCTAATAATTACCATCATAAGGCATCATAAAATAAAGCAGGCAGAAGCAGGCCATGTCCATGTATAATTATCCAAGGATAATATATCCCAGTACAGGAAATTTAGAAATCATATAAAATCTAAAGAAAAAAAAAAGTCATTCATGTTCTGAATCATTCTCTAGAGATATTTTTACTATTTTGATTTATTTCCTTCAATTCTTCATTAATAGTATATAAGTTTATATCCAGATTTTTCTTAATAGTCTACAATAAATCTTTCTTTGCCTTGTTATTAAAAAGACTTTGTATGTATAGTATTACTGTCCACAAAAGGGTCCCACGTATGGATCACCGTGATTTCTTCACCTTGCCCTTGTTCTTTACTGTTTCGGTTCTTTTCAGTGTTTTGTGATTAAAATAATCTACAGCAAGCATATCTGTGCACAAATCTCTATTTACCTTTTTAGTTGTTTCTTTGACAGAAAGACTACTGGTCAGAAGTGCAGGGATCTGGGACTGTCACTATTTTGCTGTGTGACCTGGATCTATGTGTCAGTTTCCTTGTTATAAAATGATGTGTTTGAGCTTGATGGCCTTAAAGATTTTATTTATTTATTTGACACACAGAGAGAGAGAGAGAGATCACAAGTAGGCGGAGAGAGAGAGAAGAGGAAGCAGGTTCCCTGCTGAGCAGAGAGCCCGATGCGGGCCTCGATCCCAGGACCCTGAGATCATGACTTGAGCCGAAGCCACTGAGCCACCCAGGTGCCCCTGGCCTTGAGCTTCTTTCCAATTCAAAAGCCGTCTTCAAGTTAGAGTAATAAATTACTTTATTGAAGTGGAAGCATAAAGGCACCACCAGTGTTTCGTCCTCAACGAAGCAACAGCAAGAGAGTCAACCTCCTTGGGTTTCTCACTCGGAAGAGTTCAGGGTCTTTGAGAGAGGAGGTTTGGTTGATAGTTTACGTATCATTGTTTGTCCTTCAGTCTCCATACCTGATATAGCAATGATTTTTTATATATATGAATTTTTATATATGAATATATATATGATTTCATATATATATGAAATTTTAAAATAGGTTCGTAGAACACTGAGCCTTAAGAATATCTACTATCTTGTCCTATGTTTGAGGATGGCTTAGCTACACTGGAAGAACTGATTGCATTACCTGTCTTCATTTTGTCTTATAGTTTTGTATTGCTTTTTGTTTTTATTTTTGCCCCCCCCCCTTGTGACTTAAGCTTCATTATAGTAGTCATAAGTGCACAGCCTGAGGATCTGGCCTTATCTCACAATTTCCTGGTGGGACCTTTTCTCAGCGATGCCTCCTTACTGTGAATTTTAATATACACTGAGCCTGTATCGCACCTTGCTATCTCTCTTCCAGTCTCTGGCAGGAATAAATGCTGCTCAGTGTGGACAGGCTGTAAAGTGCTGACTTCACAAAGCATAGGCATCCATATGTCATTGCTGAGTAGAGAAAGTGTGATCTGTGCACTCCGTCTTTCCAGCTCTTCCTCAGATCTGTCCTGAGGGTGTCTTCCGCGCTGGTGACTGAATTTTCTTGCCCTTAAGCTCATTTGGGGAGAGGCATTAGAATCTTCTTTCGGCCCTTCATCCAGCTGCTTCTCTAAGTTGAGCGGGGCGCCCATCTGGCCAGCAGAATTCTGTGTCAAGGCCAACGTGGTCTCTCTCCTCCGGCTGCCATCAAAAGGCCCTTTGTTTCCTACCCCGCCCCCTCCCCCTCGGCCAGGATGTGGTGCGCACCCCGCGAAGGATGGAAATTCTCCCATCACACCATAGCATTCAGCAGCTTCACAGAACGAGGTCCAAAAGGAAAACATCTTCTACCCACAGAAGTCTTGCCCTTCTTTAGAAAGAAATCAGTGCTGGGATAATTAATCAAGTCAATTATAAACTGGATTTAGGGGGGCACATCATTTTCCTTTGGACATGTGAATCTAAGGTTTTCTTGGGTTTCAAGGACGTTGCTTAGGAAGCACAATTTTAGTAATTGTAAACTTTCGTTCTGAGCTTCTGTGCCCCCACTCTTTCCCCATCTCTGGCAGTTCTAAATGATCTTTAAGAAAGCTTGAGTCCAAAAAAAAAAAAAAAAAAAGAAAAGAAAGAAAAAGAAAGCTTGAGTCCCCGTTGAGTCCAATTCTTGAGTGTAAAATCATTTCCTAATGGGAACGACTTTGCCCTTCTGCACAGTAGTCATTCACTAACTCATGTGTGTGTGATTAAACATTTTCATGAAGCAAGGAACGTATCTTTGCTTTATTTTAGCCTCATTTTAGTAAACATGGTTTCAAGAGAGGAACGCTGACTTTGGGAATTTCTGACTTGTTTTTTCTTGTTCTGCACCTGTTTGCATCCCCTTGTCTTTTCTTTTCCACTCATCTCCCTCCTTTTCTAGGGCTGTGCTTGGCTAGTAGCTCTGCGGTAATTTGGTAAGAAACAGGTGGACATGAGCTCCTAGAAGAACGTGTGTTAAGTGTAGAGGGGCTTCCGTCAGTTCTTATTCCCTGGTCCTGATCTCCAGGCCTGTGATCATCATGAAAGCCAGTAGCAAACCAACATCCACACTTGCCAAGATCTAGTCTTTCCTCTAGATATTTGGTTCATTTCAGTAAAGGCAGATGTTTGTTATAAATTCTGAAGTTTCACAGAGGGCTAAGTAAAGTTCTGGAAGTCTACGGCAGACTGAAGGTGTAATTGGGGTTGTAGGGAAACCAGAAGACAACAATAGGGAGTGAGAAGAAAAAAAAGAGAACAAATAACTGTCCACTGGGAGAAGAATAGAGCCCCCCTCACCATGGTCCCCAAACCTCTCTCCTAAGACTCTGGTTACACACCATTTGTTTCTTAATTTTATATGTACTTACTGGGTTACCACGGTGGCTCAGTTGGTTAAGCATCCAACTCTTGACTTCAGCCCGGGTCCTGATGTCAGGGTCATGAGATCGAGCCCCATGTCGGGCTCTGTGCTCAGTGGGGAGTCTGCTTGAGATTCTCTCTCCTTCTCCCTCTGCCCCTCCCCTCACCATGTTCTCTCTCGAATAAATAAATACAACACACATTGAGATTCTCCGTCCTGTCCTGTTCCCAGTCCACCCAGTCTCCTTCCTGCCCTGACCAGGAAGGCAGGTTTCTTTCTTTGACATGGATCCTTGAGGTTCCTTTAGGTGTACTTACACTCAAACAAATACAAGTATAGATTCCTACTTCGCCTTTCATTTCTTCATCCATTTATCTCCTCTCTCACACCCTCACTTTATTTCCTCTTATTCTACTCTCAGTAACTTATGGTTGGAGCTCTTTTTTTGAGGAGCAAGATCAGTGGTCATTTTTTACTTATGTCTGATACCCCTGACCAGATTGATATGTGTGCTTGTCTTTTTACCACAGATGAAGTGGAAAGTGAGAAATGGTACCTGTCTACAGACTTTCCATCCACAACCATCAAGACAGAGCCGATTACAGAGGAGCCGCCCCCAGGACTTGTTCCCTCTGTCACACTGACCATCACAGCCATCTCCACCCCTTTTGAGAAGGAGGAACCCCCCCTGGAAATGAATACTGGGGTATACTCACTTTTCTTCCCTACACACACACTGGATCGAAAGACACGGATCCTCATTCTCCAAGAAGGCGTTTAACCTTTTTTGGAGAATATGTAATTGCATGTGTTTATATCAAGGATATGTTGATTTGGGATCAGCATTGATTCTACCACTTCCTTTAAAGGCATTGTTCAGAAAACTGGTAGCAAGTCTGATTTCATTTTTCCGATGACTGCTGTTACAAAATTAAGATAAATAGATCGATATCCATGGTTAAATAAAAAACCCAAACTTCCCATGGGATTGGTTTTTAGGCCAGTGGAAAGAGAGGGATTAAATGATGATGTGATCCTTGGCTTGGGTGCTGGCGCTGATGAAAGCGTTGTTTCCTGTGTCATGTTTTCCTTTCCTTGTACGATGTGGAGTTCTCCTGACCCAATTCAGGGATCTCCCACCTGCCAACTTTTATTGTGTTACACATGGAAAACGTACGAAATTGGGCATTTCTTCCTTGTTCGATTCCATGCATGCACACCTACTCCACCTTCTCGTCAGGCATTTCCCATGTCCAGTGATGCACTGGAATCTTATGTGGACATCTTTTTCCAGATGTGGAAAGCCAGTCCTGAGTTTCCTAAAGTTCAAAGCCAAAGGTTTATAAACAAGGACTCCACTGATGTTGAGTCATATGTCCTCTAAGCAAGGTGTCCTATCTACCTGTACCCTTTTAGGAAGAGGTCACACAGAAGCCGTAGAAAGCTTTGGTGCACACTTGTTCTTAGCACTCTCTACAACCCATCTTGGAAAAAAGATGGGGGACGGTGGACAGAGCCCCTGTACCCCCGCTGCACTCCAGAATTCCTTTCTCATTTGCTGCATGGGTCTGTTCACTGCACTGGGCTTCTAGAGTGTCTCTCAGGCTCCTTGCTCCATGAGATGGTAGTTCAGTTGATTTCTTAGTGCGTAACTACGAAAGGCCAGGATCTTGGCCTTGCTCCTCGCATAGGCCAGAGACCTTCTCTACTTTCCACACCGAATGTTCGTGGTTGGATGCCGTGAGTCCCGAGGAAGCCTGGGGGGATCGCACGCAGCTTGGTTCAGGCAGCTCCTGCTGTAGGACAAACTAGGGGAGGCCTGTGGCCCTTTGCAAAGTGGCCAGACTATTTTATGGTATTTATGTTACAATAATAACAATAGGAAGAGGAGGCCTGGTTTTTTAACTCTGGAACCCCGAGGGTTTGGTGGGCTGAAGTGCCGGGTTAGGCGGTGAGAGAAAGTCTAAGAAGGAAGCCGCCTCCCTGTCAGAGAAGGAACGTGTTTGCACTCAGCTGGGGCTCTGCCGGCTCCGAGAATCAGGGGTGCCCGGAGAGGCATGGTTGGATGACAAATCGCTCCCCTGGTGTCCCTCTAGGTTTGTTACTGGTTTTTAAAAACTGCGTTTGAAATTCTCCCTCCAGGTTGATTCCTCGTGCCAGACCATTATACCTAAGATTAAGCTGGAACCCCATGAAGTGGATCAGTTCCTCAACTTCTCTCCTAAAGAAGGTCTGTCTCCTCTCCCTGCCTTCCTTCGGGGTCCCAGATGTCGGTGCATGGAGAAAGGGGATGTGGGAGACAGTGCTGGGATTAATCTGTAGTGCAGGCATCACCGCCTGCTTTCTGAAATAGCTCTGCTCTCGAAAACCTTAATTCTAAGTACAGGTGTTGAAAGCTGAATTTTAATTTCCCCTCCGCGTTACATGCTTAAATCTTTTATCTAAGTATGTGTATGTACTTAAGGCTTTCATGCTAAATCTTGTATTTTACTTTTACTCTTACCAGGGGTGTTTTTTCCAAATCTTTATGGTCAGCTGTGACTTGGGTGCTGGTGAACAAGGCAAGTGTTGCCTTTCTGGGTGTGAACACATGAATCAAACCCCCTTTTCTGTCCTGTAGGTATGAGCAGTAGAGGGCAGTAGCCAAACATCCACAAAGGTGCCTGGCCTGCTAAAAACAACTCAGTTTAAACCCTTCGTAAAGTGAATTCACGATTTGATCATTCACTGTGTTTAGATGCTGATTTTAGATGACAGTAGTTGCAAGAAGCCTCTTTCCTAGTTATAAATGAGTTCATGCATCCCAGTGTCATGTTCTAAGTTGTCGTACGTTTCACTTTTTCTCTCTTTGTCTCAGTTTCTTTCTGACTTCTCCCTCTTGTTCTCGGATGAAGCCCATAATTGGGAATCCTGAACACTGACACCACCCCCCTCCCAAGTGTCATAAAGTCTAAGGAAGCTTTGCTTGCCTTTTTTTAAATTGAGTCACCCCTGCGTGGGCCTTGTGCTTTAAATTTCGTGCCTTCAGACCTGCCATCATCTTCCTTTTTACTTATATCTTCTGGACGAGGTTAGAAGATATAACGACCACAGTCTTTAGTGTGGTCAACAAATAAGAAAGTCACGTATGCATTTGTTGTAGAAAATGTGCGGGTGTTACCAATGAGCAGTTCTCATGAAAGCATAATGTCCTTCATTCCACTAGAAACAAACTCAGGATTTTATCTGTGACCGTTTAATCAGGGCTGGCGTTTGCCTTTGTTATCAGTAAGAAACGCTTACATTTTTTAAATTAACGATATCGGCTAGAATCCATATAGAAACAATATTTCTTTCCACTGAGTGTTATCCATTAGTGCCTTTCAGCTTATGTACTGTTCTAGAGTAATTCCTTTCCTTTTCATGAAAACTATCAAATACATCTTACATCTTGCTCTTTTACCTTATGTTGCAATATGCTTCAGAAAGTGTCCTAACTGTAACAAAGATGGTTAAGGCTTCAGACTCTGGGATCACTGGAGAAGAAACATTTCAAGAGTAAAGTAAGTGGCAGGCAGTCCTTCCTCATTATCCTAGATAAACAGAGAGGAGGAAATTCAATATCCTTGTGTGCAGTGGAGCTTCTAGGCAGAGTAGCTTGTTGTCCCCAGACCTTTCAAGTAATCTGAGACTGGTACTTCAAGTGATATTTAGAAATCTGATACTGAGGCACCTAGAGCCAGGTCAGAAGCTCTTAATAAGCAGGAAATAGGAGATTTGAGTTTCCCTCACTTTGCTTGTTGTGTCATTTTTGTTTTCTGTAGAGCACCTTCTAGTTGGAAAAGAAAAAGATATTAGAAGGATTTGGACGGTGCTAAGGGAAAGGGACAAGTAAGCTCTGGCACAGTGGGCTAGTTCTCCAGAATATAACAGCACAGTGTGGCAGGTAATAGGTGCCCTTAATAGGTTTTACTCTTGGTTTTGGTGGTGGTGGTGGTTGTTGTTGTTTTTCCACCATTGTTGAAAGATAAACTGAGGCATATTAAAATTTTTAGTTTATTTGAGCAAAAGTGTATTCAAAGTGGCAGTGCCAAACCAGAAGGGGCTAGGAGCCTTCCACCCATGGGAGCTCAGGAGAGACTTGGAGACTTGGTGGAACCAAAGTCAGGAGATTACTGATTGGCTATCGTTTAAAGCCTAGTTGGCTCTTTGTGATTGGTTGTCCTTAGGTTTCAATTTGGTGACCTTGATGAATCTACAGGCATTGATCTTGGCTTGCTCACATAGACCACGGAATTAAACCCACCTCGGTCCAATGGCCTCTTTGTTGAAGCCGGTCGACACCTTGGTTAACACTCTCAGGACTCCGTTCTGGGGGGCACATCCCTGGAACCGTTGGTGGGGATGTTGGCACTAGAGATGCAGGGATTATTGTAGAATATTCGTTAGCTTTTGAAGTGCCCATAGACGCTACAAAGCCCAGGGAGCTCTTTGGCAAGACTTTGTCGGAGAAAAAGGGAAGCATGTAGTGAAAGGTACTATGTTAGGAGAAGAGGAAGAGAGAGAGACACAGAAGAAAGAGCTGCGTGCAGTGAATAGCGCGGAGGGTGGCGGGCGGGGTGGCTGGGAGGCTTGTGACTGGTTACTGCGTGTCACCCGCAAAGGCAGCTCTGGGTGGGATCTGGGGGCTCGGCTGTGCCTCCGAAGGCCCTTCCTACCTCGGGCAGTTTCTGATTACAGGAGAGAAGAGGAGGCCGAAGCCTTTCCAGGGCCCCAAGCACTCCGGCCTGGCTGCCCCTTCGGTGCTAAAGGGCTCGGTTGTCTTGGGGGCCCCGAAGGGGTGTGGGGTGCAAGGCTTACCCAAGGTTGTGCCCCTTGGCTCGGAAACAGTGGCTGCCTCTCAAGGCACTTCGGCTTAGTGGGAATGGAACGGAGACCAGAAAAAGGAGAGCTCTTTGGTCAGTAAGGTTGAACTCAGAGTGGATTCTCCCTTCTGGAGCCCATCCCCGCTGCCCTGGAGACGTGTGATTGGTGCCACTGGCTGCGGCTCGCCGGTTCCGGCAGACAGAGTGTCTGTGACTCCCTGAGGGGAGGCGAGGGGACTGTCACACACACACACACACACACACACACACACACCTTTTCCAGCGCCTACCTGCCTATCTACAGATGGATTTAGGATTTCCTGAAGGAAGAATGTCTGGCGTCTTGCCTGCGGGCCCTGCCATGCACATTCCTTCAGAAACAAATGATCTTTTCTCAAAGCAGCCATTGGGAATGCTCTTGGGGCCCAGGTTTTGCTAATTTTTTTTTAAGTACCTAATCCGTTAACGTGGTTTACAAGTCAAACAATATAAATGATATGAAGTGAACACGGTGAGAAGTTAACGCCGGCACTGCCACGGTCTACCCTAACTTCCCCCAGCCCCCAAGAGGTCATAATTCTATTAATTCCTTATATATTTTCCACTATTTCTTTATGCAGAGACAAGCAAATAGGAACCTGTATTCACTTCCTCTCCTCTTTCATACAAAAGGAGGACTCCTTTTTTGTTGTTTTTAAAGATTTTATTTATTTAGTTGACAGAGAAACACAGCGAGAGAGGGAGCACAAGCAGGGGCAGTGGGAGAGGGAGAAGCAGGCTTCCTGCCGAGCAGGGAGCCCGATTTGGGGCTCGATCCCAGGACCCCGGGATCATGACCCGAGCCGAAGGCAGACGCTTAACGACCGAGCCACCCAGCCGCCCCAAGAAGGACTCCTTTATACACCGTTCTGCACCGTGGTGTTCCCCCCTCCCCCTGCAAAATACGTTGGAGATCTTTCCGTGTCAGCACACGCAGTCTTCATCCCTTTGTTCAGCTGACCCGAGATCAGCTGTGTGCACGTGCAGCTGTTTGACCACCTCCGAGTCCTGCTTCCTTGCCCTCTGATGGATGAAATCCGCTTTCTTTCCCTCAGCCGCGGTGGAGCACCTGCACTTACCCCCCACCCCTCCCAGCAGCCACAGCAGCGACTCGGAGGGCAGCCTGAGCCCCAACCCCCGCCTGCACCCCTTCGGCCTGCCTCAGACCCACAGCCCTGCCAGAGCCGTGGCGCGGGCCCCCTCGGCCCTGTCCAGCTCTCCTCTGCTCACCGCGCCCCATGTGAGTATTCCGCCCGCCGCGCCGGCCTCCAGCCCTTTCCCTCCGCTCCCTTGGAGCCTCGGGAGGACGGGGTACCCTTCAAGGCCGCCGGACTTCTGTTCCTGTAAGGAAGTCTTAGGTCTAATCGCTTAAACAGGGTGATAGCCATCTTAACGTTTTTCAAGACCTGCCTCTTGATCTCGCCATGCTGGCACAATCCTCTCCTTTTCCTGTGCACATTCCAGTTATCACTTGTTATTTTATTTGACACAGCCAGAGCGTAAGGGGTAAAAATGTTGTGTTGCCTTCCTCCTCAAAATCACGTCCCAGGTACTTACCATCAGTTTCGATGAGCCTGTGGCCTACGGTAGGACATCACTTGTTTTTCAAATAAACCACCTTTGATGAACTTAAAACTTTGTCTGAGATGAAACGTTTTGTTGTCGAAAGCTCAAAAGTATAGCTTAACCCTTTTTTGCCTGTGGTAAGTCTCCCAACCCAGAGACTCAGGTTGGAAAGCACGAGTCATCATTCAAACCTAATGTGTATAAGGGAACCTTTTTCCAGATAAAAATAGAGGTAGATAATTAATATTTTACTGTTCTGAAGAATTCATTGATTTCTGTGAAGTCTGAAAAATGATGAAACTATGATCAACCTTATTGAATTTATATCACATAGAGAGAATTTGAATGAGATGAGATATTTAAAAACCCTGTAGGAATCATCTCTGCATTAATATGACTCTGATGATTCTAAGTCAGCGTGTCCCACGGAGTTCTGGACCTGTGACCGTGTTAGAAAACCCTCCTGGTGTCGCAGCCTTACACTGTCTTGTTACTGTTTCTGGATTAGCTCTTGGTATCAGACCCGAATACTTCTACTCTGTACTGGGCACCTTGACCCTTCGCTGTTTCAAGAACTTCCTATCCATTCTAGACAGAGTAGCATCTTCTAGTGCTTTTCAGAATACTGCCTTTTGCTTGGAATGCCCTCTCTCTATGTAAATCATCCCCTTCCTTTCAAAAGGCCCAATGCCAGTCTCCTCTCCTACCCTTAAGCCTTTCCTTATCACACACACACTCCTGTGTCTCTTTCCCCAGATTCTGAATGCACCTTGAGTTGATATTACAGCATAGCATTTAGTTGCCCTCAGCCTTTCATGTGTATTAATTTGGTCTCAGTCTTGATCACAAGCTATAACTTGAGAGATGCAGTTTGTTTTGAGTGTTCCATGACATTGACCGTGGGGCTCAGACGTCGTTGGCGCTCAGCTTCATCATTCTATGATGGGCTAGATGAGATGAGCTATGGTCCTTGTTTTCACTGATGATGGACAACCTGGGCCTGTCCCAAGCCAGAGACTTCCATGGGATGTGGCTGCACATGTATTTCTGGGAGGCCTGGCCCCTTACCTGTTAGTGGGGGACAAGAAATGACCCCTAGTGTGTGGAGGGCATCTTGCAAAATTGTGTTTTCAGGAGAACAAGGACGCTCTTTCACCAGCAGAGCTCCAAGTGAATCCCCCATCACTCCAAGGCCATGAAATCTTGAGAGATGTGGGAAATGAATCTTGTAATGTTACTTTTGATGTTTTAGCCACTGGGGTACCTTCTGGGAACTGACGGGTGGAGGTTTCTTCACCCTTTCCCTGGAATGAGAATCCTTGGGTTGTAACCGTCACATGAGAGTGTGTTCTCCATCTTTGCTTCTGTTTCAAACTACTCCTCTCTCACCCAAAGCATATGAGCATCCTTTTCTCTCAGACCTTTGCAAGTTTCTTGAATGTGCCCGGTTGTTCTGCTTTGACCCTTTTTCTGCCCCTTGATCTGCACAGAAACTGCAAGGGTCAGGCCCTCTGGTCCTGACAGAAGAGGAGAAGAGGACCCTGATCGCCGAGGGCTATCCCATCCCCACCAAATTGCCTCTAACAAAATCGGAGGAGAAGGCTCTGAAGAAAATTCGGAGGAAAATCAAGAACAAGGTGAGTCCTTCAAATCTAGGTGCTTCTGTGAGCAGAGACCATGACAGGAATTAAGGCTGTGTGCCCCCACTGCCCCTCTTCCCGGTGGCCAACACTGGCTCATCTCATGGGGGTGCAGGGGACAGGGGGACAAGGCTCAGCCCTTCCCCTTAGTTGGGGGCAGGAGCACAGTCACCACTGACCCCTGTGTTCTTCCAGTCCCTCCACCCACCCTCTGGGTCAGTGAATCCCGAATTGGGTGTGCCTACTCCTGGGTGCCCATGGGGACCACGGGCTGAGAGGAAAACATTAGAACTTCCATTAATTTTTTTTTATCTCAGCCTTTTAAGTTTCTGTGTTATGATGTACACAATATTTCCTTCTAGTGGGCATGTATACAATTTATAAATAAATATAAGTGCATTATGGGTATTTAACTTTTTTCTTTACTAGGTTTTCGATTAAAAAAAAAAAATCCTATAGTCTACTGTTCTATGCCTGGATTTAGCAGCCTCCTAGCCCTAGGTCCCTACAGTGCAAATCAGGACTGGTCAGGCCAAGGGGCATGGCTAGGGCAGACAGGCCAGAAGGCAAGAGGCAGAGAAAGAAAGAAAAAGAGAGTTCAGTTAGGACTCTTGGTCCGCGTGCAGAACCCGTGGAGCGGTTATGTCTGACCAAGGCCAGCTGTCTCCGTGTATATGTTAGTTGAGCCAGCTGAGGCCCACGGAGTTGAAATCATTTCTCGAAGACCACACAGATGGTTTGTGACCCACGTGTTCTGTTCTGACTCAGGCCTGCCAGGCTTCCCACGAGGGGCCCACTTTGGTGGGAGCTAGTGATCACACAGGCCGGTTGAAACCAGGGAGGTCGGGAGAGGTGACTCACAGATGAGCCAGCAGGTTATCTAAGTGAAGAATGGCCACAAAATGAGCAGGACTCTGGGGATTTCTTCCTCCTCTCTTCCATTTACACACAACTGACTTCCGGAGCCTGCGGGAAGTTAACACTTTCTTCTCCTCTTCTGTCTCAGATTTCTGCCCAGGAAAGTAGGAGAAAGAAGAAAGAATACATGGACAGCTTGGAGAAAAAGTAAGCCTCCTGCAGAACCGCGTGTGTTTACTGGGTGATCTGCGTAGGAAAAGGAGAGTGCGCAAAGCTTCTGTTTTCCACGTTAAGTGGATGCAGTGCATTCTGGCCGCCATCCAAGCCCGTTGGTCCATCCGCTGTGTCTTGCCTGCCACCTAGTGGTTCATACAGGGGGAGGCTTTGTAAGTTCGGCCTAAAGTTACAAAATGCGCTCGATCTTAGCGGGCATGGCTACCACACCATTTCCAACCAGAGTAAGTCCTCCAAGGCTTCCTTTCAAACAAGTGCAAATATTAGCATTCATTGCCGTTCCTGGAATGCTCCTCGGAGGAGAGGCTCTGTTTCAGCCGAAAGGAGCGGTGCTGATTAATCCCTCCTGCCCTAGAGAAGGCGCGGGGGCCGTGCAGTGAGCGGGGCTGGCGTTCTTTACTTTGCCTCCACTGTAATTCATGCTTCAGGCTAACTACCACCCACAAAAACACTCGAAGGCACCCCTTGTTCTGAGAAGTCCAAAATGTCGGGAGGGCTGGTAGAAAAACATGAACGAGATGCCGTTTTGTATTAGCCTTAGAAATACGGTTCTCCAGCTGACCAACAAATATCATTCAAGAGGGAATTGAGGCCCCTGACCTGGAAATGATTCTTCCTGTGTGTCTGGGAGAAGAGCAGGTCCTGGCTAGTTCTTGACATTCCTTCTGAAAGTTGGTGTCTCTACATCCTAGGTTAGGTATTGGTGATTGAGCATGAAGTAGTCCCATTCTGTTCCATCATTTTCTGCGGGCTTCAGGGTCAAGGTGGTCTTGAATGTCTCTTGGGGACATGCTCCCGCAGCTGGATTCCTTGTCTTGAGGCGCTGGCTTTTTGTCCTCCCCTCGTGCCTATCCCAAGCCCCTTGGCTCCCCATCGGTCCTTCTGGCCAAGCCTCCAGCCAGCAGCATCCAGGCCCCCGTAGGATGAGGGAGATGAATGAGGAGCATCGAGAGCAATAGGGACGAAGTAAAGAAACCAAGGTTGGAACATGCTAGGACTTTACAGTTTGCACCATCCCTGTTTATTTTCTGGTTCTGAGGCACATGTGACTCACCTCTCTCTCTTTCTTTCTCTTTTCCTTTTGTCTTCTTACTTTCTTCCCAGCTCAGGCTGGCCCGGCTCTCTCCCTCACTTCCCTAGCACCGCTGATGCCGAGTCCTCCTCCTCCAAACCCCCGCCTCCACCCTAGCTCCTGGCTTCGCGTTTGCTCATCTGATACAACTAATTTTCCTCTCTCTCACTCCTCTGTAGGGTGGAGTCGTGTTCAACTGAGAACTTGGAGCTTCGGAAGAAGGTAGAGGTTCTAGAGAACACCAACAGGTGAGTGTCGCTGGAGTGAAGAGCTGTTCGAACTGCCTAATGGAAGGTGGGCGGGGGGAGGTGGGGGGCAGATCCAGGACCAGAGCGGGAGGAAGGCGGAGGAGAGCACACTGAAAGCGTAGTTGTGTGAAGGTGCTTGGGATGGCCATACCCCACCCACCTGCTTCTGCCGCGCGCGTGCACTCACACACACACACACACACACACACACACACGCACGCGCATGTTCTTTACTTTTCCTAAAATACATGGCAGGAAGCTTGGAGGAGAATAAGGATGGTAAGTTTGATTCTCCTGAAAAAGACATTCACCTTTAGAGGTGGACTGGGAGGGACTGGCCTCTTCATCGTCACCCAATTTTAGTAACAAATGGTGTTTATTTGTGAAAAGAAAAGAGGAAACCGGGTTTGTTTTTTAAATTACTGTTTATAAAAATTCATGACATTTCAGACCCATTCTAAAAGATATTAGGACAGAGTAAGTTAACGGGCTCTTCTAGCACTTTCCTGCCAGGTATTCTTTTTAGCACATCACGGATATTAACTCCCTTAACCTTCCAGCAGCCCTGTGAGGTGGTCCTATTAATATCCCCGTTATATAGAGGAGATTACTGAGACTCAGAATGGTTAGGTGATTTGCCCAAGGTCACACAGTAAATGGTAGAGCTGCATTTGAATGCAGGCAACCTGGCTCTGGATCCTAAATGTAGGAGAAACATATTGAGGGTTATCCTGAATCATGTGCAAGAGAAAGGGGTTGAGGTATAGGGTTAAGAAAAAGGGGTTAAGGTATAGGGTTTAGAGTTGGGGAGTTTAATCCAGAATGTGTGTGTGTGTGTGTGTGTGTGTGTGTGTGTGTGTGTGTGTGGTGTGTGTGTGGTGTGTGTGTACACAGTGCATACTTACAATTTAAAATTTTAAATGTTCATTAGTCAGGGGATCCTGTTGCCCTTAGTTGTTACAGATCCAACAATGCAAGCAGAGGAAAATAGCCTTTTAGTAAGAAAAATATTACTTAATCATTTTAAGGCTTAGCATTAATGCCTAATAATGATTTTGCAGTCGTTAAGGGATCAGGTTAAATCTATTTGCCTGTCATTTGATAATAACATTAAATTTGGCTTCCGTCTTCATGGTTTGATGCTCAGGCAGCAGGCTTTTCTACACCTATGTTAAAGCTTTGGACATTGTAACCCCACTGGGCTTCCCTCTGCATTTCTGGGAACGTATGTGCTCAAATAGCAGGTCAAGGGCAATCATCTCAGATGTTCCACAGACAGATGGCAGAAGTAAATAAACACCCCCAGCTCCAGGTGCTCTCACCTTGATCCCCTGCGGCACAGGAGATGGTTTCCAATACCACTTTAGGATTCTGGTTTCATGGTTCCCTGTGGTCAAATAGTCTCCTGAGACTTCGGCCCTTCTTGCCTCCAACTTCACTCCCAAGTAATGGATCTCTGGGTCCTGAATCCCTGCCAGAGTCTGTGTCCATCTTGTTAGCGTCCCGAACACCCATCCTAGGACTTGCAATGCCCCATGTTCACGAGCGGGACAAATCCACACCGTGAACTGGTGAAAAGGGAAAGAGGAATGTATCCAAGATAAGCCTGGAGTTTGGTCCCGGCTTCTCCTTGTCGAAGGGCTCCAGGTGCCAGGTCTTCTCGCAGCCACAAGGGGGCAGCAGAGATGCAGTACGGGCTGGGCTTGGGGGAGCGGGCTGCTACATCAAAAACTAATGATGTCTGATGATTCACAGACCCGTACCCCTGGGGCAAATGATTAAAAAAACAACTAATGATGTATTGTATGGTGATAGCATAACACAATAAAAAAACAAAAAAAGTGCTCTGCTGCCCCGCTTCTCCTGTTAAAGACCTCTCCTCCCCTCCCTGGGCTAATCCTGCTGTTATCATATATTTTTTAAAAAGATTTTATTTATTTATTTGAGAGAGAGAGAGAGAGAGAGCGCGAGCGCACGAACAGGGAGGGAGGGAGTGGGAGAAGCTGACTCCCTGCTGAGAGGGGAGCCATACCTGGGGCTCGATTCCGGGACCCTGAGATCACCACCTGAGCCGAAGGCAGATGCTTTAACGACTGAGACACCCAGGTGCCCCCATATTTTTTAAACTTAAAAAAAAAAAACCCGGGTGCCTGGGCGACTCAGTGGGTTGAGTGTCTGCCTTCCAGCTTGGGTCATGGTTCCCGGGTTCTGGGATCGAGTTCCGAGTTGGATTCCTTGCTCAGCAGGGAGTCTGCTTCTCCTCCCCCTGACCCTGCTTCCTCTCTCTCTCTCAAAGAAAAAAACAAAAAAAACCCAATACCTTACACATGTAATATATTCCTCATTGCAGAAAAAAATCAGAAAATACAGTTAAAAAAATTGCAATCTTTTCACCCAGAGATGTTTATATTTTGTAATATTTTATACATATGTATTTAATGTATTTACACATATACACATCCTCTTTTGTTAAGAACTTTTCACGTTTAACAGAATGCAGTGGACATATTTTCATATCAGCGTGTTTCTACAGAATCCTTATTTCTGTCAGAATCTGATAAAGAGCTATCATGTGAGGAACACTGACATAAGGTATATCTGAGTCTGTGTAACAACAGTCTGTGTTTTGCCAATTATTTTTATCTTTTTAAATAATGGCCATAGTGATTTCAATAATATTAGTTATTATAGAACAGGAGTTATGGGAACATATGGTGTATTTGAACTTGGGGTTAGCGTACCTCGTGTTCTTCCCTCGGAGTCAATGACACGTTTCCTCTTTTCTTCTTCTTGGACTCTATGGAAATTTTTCCCAGCATTTAGCCTTTCGGAGCCCCCACTGAAGAAACAACCTACCTCATGCCTCGGGCACCCTGCTCTGTCCCTCGCCTGCCCTTTGTGTGTTCTCCGCCCTCAAAACTCACCTCTGTGGGCAGACAGCCCTTCTTTTGTGGTAGTTATGGCTGAGAGTTGACTGACCTGTAGTCTTCCCACAGATAATCTTATCAAGGGACTCCTGGGGTTATCATTTCAAGTAATTTTTAATGTGTTTTAGCCCGAAAGGTCAAGAAATGAAAGCAGTGCCATTCTCGTTGAGACAGGGAAGGTGAGTCTGCATTCCCTTCAGCATCTTCGCCTCCTCGAGGGCCTTGCCTTGCTCTGAGGACATGGCACCAACCGCAGTGACTATTATGTAACCTTGGTGATCTCCTGCTCTCCACCTGTCATGAGGAACTGGTGGTTTGGGCATGTGGCAAGGGCAACTTTTGGTCCCTTTGCTCAAATAACACTGCGTCAGTGACACAATGTTTGAACTAAGTACAGGGCTGGGCCTAATGAATACACACCTGTGTTTGTGTTCCTGGCCATGCTTCTTGGATTATTGTCCTTTGGTGGTAGGTGAACAGACACAGAACAGCTGAGCATGAACTGGATCCTGCATCGGTGGAGTGGGGTGGGAGACCTTGGGCGCCATGATGTCATGGGACCTGACGTGGCAGGAATAGGGAGCGGCTGTTTCCTTGTTGACCAAATTAAAGGAAGATGATTTTTTCATTTTCCCACTTCTGTGTTAAACCGCAAGAGGGACTTTTCCATCTCTCTAGATAAAAATGAGTGTTCTGATTCTGAGTCAATCCTGAATCTTTTGGTTTACCCTGGACCTAGCAGGACCCACCTCGTAGAGCGCATTGTTGGTTTCTAGGTGTAAAGACCCTTTTATCTGAGCTCAGGAAGCTGGAAGGGGATGAGGACAGGAGAGAAAATGAAGAAATGCTCTTAACACTTCTGCAGCTTTACCTGGGAGCCTCTCGGAGCCGAGCCAAGCAGTGTGAAAGCACCTTCACACTCGCTCTGCTGAGGTGATCCACTAATTGCGTGCCATCAGGAAATGTGTGAGATGAGAGAGAGACAGTTTCCCAGGGGGCCTGTCTTCCCACGTGCAATCAGGAAATACATTTTCACTTACAAGGTCCGGGTGAGGCGTGTGTGTGAGAGTGTGTGTGTGTGTGTGTGTGTGTGTGTGTGTGTGTGTGAGAGAGAGAGAGAGAGAGAGAGAGAGAGAGAGTGTGTGTGTGTGTGTGTGTGTGTGAGTGTGTGTGTGTGTGTGTGTGTGTGTGTGTGTGTGTGTGTGTGTGTTGGACGATCGTGCTGGCTTTCCCATGCTCATCCCTCACCCCTCTAAGCTCCAGGCCCTCTGGATGGCCCTACCCTATTCCAGAGAAATCCTGTGCCTGGGACACACACTGCTCAGCACAGCAGTGTTAGGTGTTGGTGGTTCCGTGGGTCCTCTGGTTTCACATTTTGCCCTTTGCCTCTGTCGGGCTGTGAGCCACAGGCCCTCTCCTGCCACCGTGATGTGTGGAGCTTAGACCTGAATAACACATTAACAGAGACTGCCTAATTTGATTTCTACTCACTTTATTTTATAGAAGGGGAAACTGAGGCGCCGTGAGGTTCGGGTCATCCAAACGTCTAGAGTAGAACGGGGACTAGACCTCAGCCACTCCAGTTTAAATTGGTCCATATCTTGCTTTTCTTCTGCTGTGCCCCCTTCTCTTTCAAGGACCACTGCCTTTGCCCAGCACAGGGCTGTCTTAAACCTGAATAAGAGGGCCTTGCTTTGGACCTGTGTTTTCGAGGACCCTGCTCTGGCTTACGTTGAGCCGCACGTCTGTCCACGGGACGAGGAGCCAGCAGGCCCATGTTTGCATGCTGGAGCTCACACTCTACCCCTTCAGACCCCACCCTGGTACCTGGGATTCTGGAATTCCCTGCCCCAGGGGCCTCGGCCCATCTCCAGGGCCTGTGTGGATCTCTACCCCAAATCTCTTCTCCGAAGGGTAGACCAAGCCACCAGCCCCCCGGCCCCGCCCCAAAGCTGATGGGGTGTGTCAGGAGTTTGAACCTTGACTGCTGTGTGCCTGAAATCCTGCATGGTGTGTCCGGGCCTCTCAGCTATAATCCTCCCTGTCTAACTCCACTTGGCTTGTTCTTAGAATCTACACATGGTTCCTGATACAGGTCTTTGCAGCTACGCGCACTGGGCTTTGCCGTGTTCTACCTCTCCCCATGTGTCTGCTTGGCCTCTATGGCTGTGCCCATTTGCGCTACACCCCATCACCCTCCTCGCCTGTTCTGTGTGGATTGACTGACTGCTGATCCCCCCGCTGCCGTACACGGAGAGGCCACTGGAGTACTGGTGAATGATGCGACTTACGCCTCTGCAGACCTTCATCTTGCTTTAATTCACTTTCATTTGTCTATTATCCGTAACTTGTTGTGTGAAGAGTATAAGCTTTCTAACATTTCAGACCTCGCTGGATCTTTGGGTACGAGACAGAGTTCTCCAGAGAGACTGGAGGGGCATTTCAGTATAATTTTGTGGTTAAGTCAGCCATTCCACAGCCCCAGAGAACATTCTAGAGCTCGCTTGTTCCTGGTCCTGCACAAGTAGGTAATAGAATATTTCAGAAGTATCCTCTGGTCCTGGCACAACAAACCCTTTGTGATACAGTGATTACACAGAAAGAGGAAGGAGAAAATGCTTCCTTGTTTTTTTTCCTATTGAGGCCAAAGCCTCATGAACAGCCCTCGAAGCTTAAGTAAAAGATCATAAATAAATATAATGCAAAGGTTAGGGTTTTAGCACCCTGTGACTGTCATTTATTTGCATATGTCACGCTTCAGTATTTAAAAGTCTTGGAGATGGTTCATGAGTCTCCTTACATCTTGTTATGCAGCATGTGGAACTTTAAACCATGTTCCACTGGACTCCACCACCTCCCCATCTCCACCAAGGACATTGAGGTAGATGGTTTAGCTTTGGTCAGCCTCCTCCTAACCCTCAGAAATTTAGAGACAATAACTCTAAAAGACCGGCGTGGGCATGAGGTTGGGGAGGGAGTCAGGTGGGATTTTTTTTTTTTCCAGAAGGACACGGATGCTTGGCTCTTCCATCATGAAGTCACCTGATATGCAGCCATATATAATTATTTTGCTTGTGTGCACCGGCTGAGTGGCACTAAGACTTCTCGATTGTAATCATTTTGCAGTTTTATGTAGTGACCCAGACATCCCACGGGAACGTCTACCCCATATGCGTAACTAGTACGAAGGCTTCACAACTGGATGCTTATTTACTCTGCATGATAGCCCCCTGATCCCGTGTGTTCTAGCTGATGGTTTCATTAAAAAATTCACCACTGACAATCTGAGTGTTTTCACAGACCACTAATGGTTCATGATTGGAAATTTGGAGAATACTGCTCTGATCGTTCCAGAAGGAGGTGAAAAAAGTTTCCGAGTCTCTGTAGGAGGCTGACTTATCCAGAGTCTGTTTCGCATGCCCACACTCATAAGCGCGTGTGCACACACACACACACACACACACACACACACACACACAGCGTAGCCCAGCTAGTTCCATTTCTCAGTAAGGGATGTTAGAAGATTTGATGGAGAGTACATCTGTGCGGAGGTCCTGGCACAGCAAGTTATTGGGAACCCCCAGTTTATTCTTTTTCCTTGGTTCTGGTTTGTTACTCCAGTGAGAAATCAGGTAGCTGAATGTTCCAAGTATAACAGGCAGTAATAACTATATGACCATTCCCTCTCTCTCTCTTTCTCTCTCTCTCTCTCTCTCTCTCTCTCTCGCCCTCTCTGTCTCTCATAAATAAAGGAAACAGTAGAATACAAAATTAAAGACAAAGAAAACCATGAGGCTGTTGATGTATTTCCCAGTTGTGATAAGAGTATGTATCGCCCTCCTGGTGACTTCTGAATGTTTTGCCCAATTTCCCTTGATCCTCCTCCCGAGATACAGGCTGATGCTTTATTTTGGGCGAGGCTGGCTACCGCCTTGGACTGCTCTTTTGCAAGGAGCTGAGCAACGACAGTCACTGAGTTTATTTTTACATCTCACCACAGGACAAAATTCACATTTTCAATCAAGAATTGGATACTCCAATTTAACAAGTTGTGAAAAATCTCTTGGCCCAGATAAATGTTTGCTACGAGTACTCCTTTCTCTAAATTGAGACCTTGCTCCCGGAAGCCCAAGAATTCATTAAGCCATAATTAGCCATGGTCACCGATGATTTAAAATGCAGTAATAAAGGAAAAGTTTATCCTGGGCTTTGCATGCACTGTTGGGTTCATCCTATGGTTAGCTTTTTATAGCTTTAGTTTTGAAGTAATTCTTCCATTTCACCTGATGGCTGCCTTTCCTTCAGCCAGCCCTTCGTGCAAGCAGGCTGTCATCCACACTCCCAACGCTGCGGGCCGTGGCATCTGTCCCAGGTGCATCAGGAAGAATCCCACATCATTTCAGACCGATGTTTCAGTTAGGAGGCCCAGAGCTTCCCTGGAAAGGGCTGGCTTAATCAGTCACCCACAGAAAGAGGCAGCAAGCAGTCTTGAAAGGTGTCTTTGCTTCAAGAAACCCAAAGTACTCCAGGAGGGGGATTCTCTCATTCTTTTGTTAGCTGATGATGTCAAAGGAATTCACTTTGATTGGTTACCTAAACTCAGGACCGAGATAACTCGATTAAAGGTATGCAGCCGTGGTACCAAGATCTAAAACTTGGCCAATCCCCTGTTCCAGTACAGACCCACCAATCCTAAAGCCATACCGTACACTCTTGCAGTGTCTCATGGAGGGACAGGTCTTGTAGTTTCCATTTTCCTAATCAAAGCCCAGGTTTGACTTCCAGACACCTGACCTAGGGCAAGGAGCACCCTTGATTCTTTTACCTCTCACTTGGCGTGTTATCTTCAGTATAGCTGGAGATGTACCAGATGTCATATCATTGTTTTTATTTGTATCATTGTCATGGGAACTTTGCTAGTACGTATCTCTGATTTTTATTGTGGCTCTGCCATCTGTGGCTTGACCCTTGTTGATAGTAACCTTTCTTTTTTTTTCTTTAAGAGAGAGAGCTCGAGAGTGAGTGTATGGGGGGAAGGGCAGAGAGAGTGACAGAGGGAGAGGCAGAGAGAGAGAATCTTAAGCAGACTCCATGCCCAGCATGGAGCCTGATGAGATCAATCTCATGACCTGAGTTGAAATCAAGAATCAGACTCTTAACCGACTGGGCCACTCAGGTGCCCCGTTGGTAACCTTGTTTTATCTAATGGTGGACATATCTCTTCATTGGGCTATTGTTGATAGGATGTTAATGTCACTGGGTTTAAGAAAAATCTACCTAACTAAGAGGTATTTTGGTTCTTGATTTTATTAGGTTATCAACAAGGGTACCATGTTGTAGGGCATTGGAAAGTCCATGAACTACGGAACCAGCTTTTAGTTTATATATGACGGCTTCAACTTATGAGTTACATGTGTTTGAGACAGTTGTTTGGTACCTCTCAGTATATGGAGTTCCTAGAACTCAATCAGTGGGTGCTCAGTCACTGTTAATTTCCTTTCCTTATGACAAAAATGAGTGTTTCTGTTGTAGGAATGAATATATATGAATTTCCCAGACTTGATTGGATCATTGAAATCTGTTTAGATTTGGGGATGGATGAGCTCAATCACTTTCCTTGGGTGGAATCACTCCTAGTTGCTGATTGATGGGCTTCAGAGTGTCATCATTTCCACCATCAGCCCAGTTCACCTCCACTGATCTGAGCAGGAGAAGCAGCAGCAAAACCACATGATCAACTGCTGTTGCTTTCCACCAACATTTCAAGCTAAATAGAAGTCTACTTTAAAACTACATGTTTGCTTATCTCAAAGAGTACGATTATAAACTGTTAGAAATCAGGGACCATTAAACAACTGTTTTCATTTGCAGTGGATTCAGAATATAATTATCTTGAGTTTGGAGGAGACGTGCTGCTGAATGCCAAGTAAACTTCCATACAACTGGAAAACATCAAGCCTTCCCTGTTCACCCAGCCAGACTTAAATGGTCCTCCTTCCACACTTGTAGCCCTTTGCCTCTGTATTTACGGGTCCCAACTTGAGGCTAAGACATCCTACCACTGGTGCTTAGGCATGTCTGGTCTGTTAGAGGTCTGCTTTCAGGGGCCACCGTGGAGGCTCTTGGGAGACTCTTCAGCCTAGGGAAGGGGGTACCAGGCCTAGTGATCTCAACCAGAAATTAGAAGGGAGGAGTGATTCCAGGTAATTCATGGATTTGGTTTTCTTGGCGTTTCACACTCTAAAGATGGGGCAAGGAGCCGGGAACAGGCAGAAAGGAAATGTGGGATGGTTATGGGGGAGAATAAGGTTGGTTGGGAAAATAGGGAATTGGTTTCACTTTAAAATCACCTTAGGACTTTGGAGCAAAAGGAAGTGGCTTTGGTAACATCTGGAAAACTGCACAGAGCACAGCTGAACTTGAATACCTCAGGCCGTTAGCTCAGGCAGCAGGGGTGCCCCGTGGGAGTTGAGGTGCCCCCCTACCCTCTGTCAAGGGAGAGCCATTGCTTCAAGAGGTGGCTCCTCAGAAGCAAACAAGGAAGCTGTGACGACCCTCTATGTAGTCTAGCAGGCAACAAAAACATGACTTAGTACCACAGAATGTGAGAGAAAGGGGTTTGTGCCCTGTGGTCAAATGCAGGTCTTACCCGTGGTCTCACCTCTGCATCTGCTCTAGGAATTGCAAAATACAGCAGAGAGAACCCAGGGAAGGCTTTGGGGTCAGCACCACAGACGGTGGTCAAGAAAATGGAAGCTACTGCCCGCCCCGTCCTAGCACTGGGAGAATGAAGGCTCCCCCAGGAAACGGGTGTGCGTGCGGTCACTTAGCGCTCCGTTTGGGAAAGGCAGCTGCACCAGGGGCTAAGAACAGGGCCCTCGTCCGAAGTGCTGGGAGAAGAGAAAAAACTCGAGGAGCGAAAAACTTGCTGCATTATCTGATCATTTAGTTGCGAGCTCTTTCTTTCCCTTTTCCTTCGGCTTTCTAGAGGTGTTGACAAAATTGTTAGATATTTAAAGTATACATGATTTGTTATACGCAGACATTATGAAAGTATTCCTTACGTCGAGTTAATGAACTCATCCTTCACCTCACGTGTTTACCGTTTTTTGTTTCTAATTTTCTAGGGAGCACATTTTAGTTTCACTCTCGGAGCAAATTTCAGTCATCCAATACAGCGTGACAGAGTATAGTTACCATGTTGTACGTTAGATCCTCTTAGGCTTTTACCAACCTCTCCCTATTTCTCCCGACCCCCAGCCCTTGGCAACTACTTTTCCACTCCATTTCTGAGTTTAACTTAGGAAAAAAAAAATTTTTTTTTAAGGTTCCATATATAAGTGATACCATACGGTGTTTTTCTTTCTCTGTTTGGCTTATTTTCACTTAGTGTAATGCCCTCCAGGTTCCTCATCCATATTTTCACAAACGACAGGCTCTCTGTAAGAGGAATTTAAAATAATCATGCTGTCAGTATTTCTCAGCCTTGAGTAACAGGCAGAACACTTTTAAAGAACATGTTGCCTGAATATACAGAAACCAGCTCCAAAAGACGGTGATTACACTTCTAGGTAACAATGAACAACAACAACAAAATGTACAACGAGGTACTAAGAAGATATCCATATTAATAGAATTTAAATTAATGATACCGATTCACGGGATGAATGATTTTGTTTTGCTTAAATTAAATTCATCAGGACCACACAGCGTGGTTTTTGTCGTTGTTATTGTTTTGGTTTTTGGGGGTTTTTTGAGTTCGGAAGGCTTCTGCCACACACGCTGTGGGTGGCCCCAGTTCTGCCCTGACCCTTAGCCAGCTAGCCGGTGACAGCAGTGTCATCCTGCGGCCAACCTGTCCCCGCTTGGCTTAAACCCCAGCAGAACTCGTGTCTTTGGCGCTTGTCAGGGTGGAGGTTGCAAACTCTGAGAAGACTTCCCTGTCCTCCGAGTACTTGAAAGCTCTTCAGGAGGTAGATTGTGTCTGGAGGCAGGTCCCTGGGAGAGCCCAGAATCCTGCAAACGAATGACTTGCTGATGTTTCCCAATGAGCTTGTCTGGCTTTCTGATGTGACATCACAGCATGAATTTTTTGAAAATTTCTGAGACTCAAGAAAAAGCATCTGCTTATAAAATGGTTCCACTTTGCCACATGCTTGGGGCTTGGGGAAAGCAGTGAAGCCAAAAGGAGCTTCAGCTCTCGGCTGCTCACACGGGTTTATCCCAGAGGCTCTGATTCAGGAGGCTGTGTTGTAAGATCCTTTTCTGAGGCTTGCAGTGTTCAGAATTTGCAAAGAATGTCACCATCTGCTCTCTCTGTGACCTGATGTCACACAGACCAGAATATAGGATTCTCATCCCAAACCCTTCCCTTTTAAGGGTATGCACAGTTGTCCAATTTTAGAGAGAGAATAACTCTTTTTTGTTCCTGCTCCCTGTCTCTTCCTGGAGAAGGATCAGAGTCTGTATGGGGGGGTGGTTTCCGAGATCCCTGGCTCTGAGCATGCGTCCGGCCGTGCAGACTTCTTTGCTCTGCCGTGGTTTGGCTTTGTTTCTGACTGTAGAGATGCGGAGAGCCCGCGAGGACCGCAGGTGTGAGGTGCCTCCGTGCCAGTCCCGGTTTTCCTCTCTTCCTCCTCCAGTTTGCCATCTGAGTGTGGCTCACGGATCCTGCCCCCATCGCCAGGGACAGCCACCACCTCTGGCCACTCCTTCAGGTCTCTGCTTTTCTCCTTTCTTGCGTCTTCTTCAGCATTTCCTTTCTCATAAACGAGCTCCTTGTACCACTCTCACCCGCCCATCGAATTGTGCTTTTCGGGTTTTTGTTTTGCCTCAGGGGCTGACAGACAAGTCCCAGCACGTGAGGGGTAACCTGGGGCCTTCCCCTCTCCCTCAGAACAGCACGAGAACTGGACAGGCTGCTAAAGTGGGGGGCTCGTGCCACACTCTGGGGAGCTCTGGCGCACTGGTGCTCGAAGGCGCTGGTGTCCGCAGCTCCCTGCAAGCGAGACTTTCCCTGGGCACTGTGTTCAAATGCGGACGCGAAGCTCCGGCAGCCCCCCCGGAGCATGGGGGCACAGGTCACCGGAAAGCACCCTCTTCTGTCTTTGACCTTCATGGCTTTGATTTGCTGTGTTTGCAGAACTCTCCTGCAGCAACTACAAAAGCTTCAGACTCTGGTGATGGGCAAGGTTTCGCGCACCTGCAAGTTGGCAGGCACGCAGACGGGCACGTGCCTCATGGTGAGTTTCCCAAAGGGACAGCACCACAAGCGCCCTTGGCCCCCCACACCCCGAGTCTCCAGTCTCTCCCCAGCTTGCCACGTCCAACGTAGGGCTGGAGGAGCTGTAGCATCAGCTCGCTCTCACGTTACCGGGGTTGACCTGTTGGCACAGTCTGGCCTGGGCAAGGGGAGGCTAAGTCCCTGCACCTCCCCGGGTGTTGCCGGGCTCGACGTTTGCTCTGGGGTCGTGGAACTGACGACTCCGTGTGTTCTCTCCTCCCCCCGCCCCCCGCAGGTGGTTGTGCTATGCTTTGCTGTTGCATTTGGCAGCTTCCTCCAGGGCTATGGGCCCTATCCTTCTGCCACCAAGATGGCGCTGCCCAGCCAGCATTCTCTGCAGGAGCCGTACACAGCCTCTGTTGGTAAGACGGCACTAGGCAACTTGTCAAGCATCTTGTCTCATTTCTCTGGAGCTTTCTGAAAGCGCAACTTTCTGACGCGGTCTTATGAGAAAGTCTTATCTTTAGAAAGTGGTAGAAGGATAGCTTCTCTGTTGAAGGGAGGGAAGAGGGACATGGGGGGTCTGGTGCCCAGGCGTCTGGGTCCCTTCTTGTGCCCCCCACCCCCTGGGTCGAGGCACCACTGGGAATTCTCTAGAACAGAATACAGCAGGGTACAGTTTGCAAACTCTTGCTTTCGACTATGTTCCCTGGCAATTTCTGAGGTCTCCTTTTTAAGCTCTGCTGAGGGGGAGGGATGTGGATTTGGGGGGGGGTAGAGGGAGGGGGACCGGGGAACATTAAGCTTTCCCTGACATTTTAATGGAATTCCTGTGTTTCTACTTCCACTCAGTGGAATCGTATGTTGCCATAGTAAGAATTCGTGAAATGAATCAATCTGTCTTAACAAAACGTTATGACCAAGATTTAGAGAATTTAGAGACCTAGGTGTTACAGGTGCGATAACCTCACCTAGGTCAATGATCCCTTTTTTTTTATTTTTTTTATTTTTTTTAAAGATTTTATTTATTTATTTGACACAGAGAGAGAAATTACAAGTAGTCAGAGAGGCAGGCAGAGAGACAGGGAGAGGAGGAAGCAGGCTCCCTGCTGAGCAGAGAGCCCGATGCGGGCCTCGATCCCAGGACCCTGAGATCATGACCTGAGCCGAAAGCAGAGGCTTTAACCCACTGAGTCACCCAGGCGCCCAAGGTCAATGATCCCTTTTAAGCATGCAGGAAATAATGAAGTGGCCTGTGGGGATCATAACGTTTACACAGATACCCACACACGCTAATAAGAACATGTGTGGAATTGGCGGTCCTAGATTGACGGTAGGCACAGTTTTGCAGTTCTGAAAGGTCTCTGGTCTTCACCAGGTGGTTCTATCTATGCCAGGTTTATGACAGAAATGCTAGCATTTCAACCACATAATTTCAGTGATCTCTTGGGAAATCCTCCCCGTCCCCCAAGGGAATGTATCTGTAAATTTAAATGGAAGCCAATGAGAGCAGAGTTTCTATGTTGTAGAAAATTGCTACAGAGCCATCTAGCTCTGTAACTATCCTATAGAGCAAAGGAACTGTCACTGTCATTTGATTTATGGCTTTGGCTTTGTGGCTCCTCTCCTGTTTCCAAATGAAAATGCAGTTTTCTGCCCTTGTACCTTCTCTCCATGCAAGACTAACTCATTGGAAATGTTTCTTATTTTAGCTGGTCTGGACATCTCCAAGTATTTGACTCCCATTCTTCATGAATTGTTTCCCCCAGGTGGTTATGGGTGGGCAAGGAGGGGAGTTTTATTTTCAAAGCAGCGGGGGTGGCAGTCTGCTTCATGTATATTTCCTTTTCTATTGTTCTTCCGGCACTGTATAACTGGTATAATGTTTCACTGCACAAAACTCTGAAACCTGAAGCCTTTATGGAAAGCCAACTCCAGCGGGCACCCTCAGTTCTGGGCAAAAGAACCCACAAGTTGTCCTCTGTTCCCGGCCCTGGGCATTGAATGAGAGGATAGGATAAACCCTGTGGTCTTTCCCTAACACCTGTTCCTGTGCTCTCTGCTCAGTGAGATCCAGGAATCTGCTGATCTACGAGGAACATTCCCCCCTGGAGGAGCCGTCCAGCCCAGCCTCGGCTGGGGAACTGGGGCACTGGGACAGAGGGTCCTCTCTGCTCAGGGCATCAGGACTGGAGGCCCGGCCTGATGTGGATCTTCCCCATTTCATTATCTCCAATGAGACCAGCCTGGAGAAATCAGTGCTGTTGGAGCTACAGCAACATTTGTGAGTCAAATGCACGGAGATGCATCTCCCCTAATGCACTCACAATGGGGTGTGGATCGGCAACCTGAAATGTGGGGTGTAGACTTTCCCATAGGGCCAGGCCAGCCCTTGTGCTCTTTCAGGACCTCTTTCCAGGACCTGGGAGTCTGGAGAGTCTACCGTTTGCCGACAGCTTCCCTTAGCAGACATGGGGTCGGGGGTGGGAGGGTGGCGGTGGAGGACCTAGGATGAGCTGCCACTACATCTGCTTTGTCACTGGGGAGCTGGCCATGGTGGCTCCAAGAAGTAGGCAAAGGGCTTGACTCCCTCCTTCCTCCCCTCAAAGCCTCGTAAGTAAACTACAGCCCAGCCTGAGCAGCGTGCTTACCACGCAGACACAGCGTTAGGACTCCTTCCCTCCCTTCCTTCCCACTAGAGATACGTACACGTTGTGCCGCATGTCAATATAGAGTTTTATGATTTATATATAAAAAATGTGTATTAATTGTAACTATATATTTATACTGCGGGACATCATTTGAGAGGCACTGTGCACAGACATGTTTCCATACGGAAAATAACACGGGGCTCCAATTCTCCATGGGTTGTTTCTTTTAGATCATTAGGGGGGAACGTGTTCTGGGAAACACAAAGGTGTATAGGATGGCCAGATAATGTTATTGCGCTGGGGGAGGCTCCTGAAAATGCCAACCAGCACAGGAAGGAGGGTTTGCATGCACACTCCTGGGTGTGTGTGGCGTGGTTGGTGATGTAGCTGAACTCACCCCTGTGCTTCCCAGAAATGATGCTCTTCCAATGCAAGTGCTCCCACTTGAAGATTCAACTGCAAATTCTGCAGCTTTTTTCCCCTAAAGCTGTGGGAAAGATTCATAATTAACATGTATTTTCATATGTTTACATAATACCTGCATATTGAATGTTTACTGGCACCTATTCCCTTAAGTACTATGCAAATGTGATCTCTAAATCCTTTTAAATACTTTAAGAGGCTAAGCATTATGATTTCCATTATAGAGAAACTTGTAGAGGTACCACTGGGAGCTATGGAATACTCAGTTACGTGGTTACGTGGCTCATGCCCCAAGTCCTCTCCCCTCTTGGCTCCACTGTTCAGGGCCCCATTGAAACTCTCACTTATTCTGGGATGTCTCCCCGACGCCAAAGCCCTCGGCCCTGCGCTGAGTGCCTAGAGACTTTCTAGGCTGTTATATAATTTAATAACTTGTTTATTTTCTGTTATATGTTTAGTGTTATTTCAACTTAGCTTTTTTTTTCTTTTAATTTATCTGAATGATTAGTATTCTAGACCAGGGATCAGACTTTATCCTTTTATTCTCCTCTTTCCAGAGTCTAACATAGGGTTTAAGCATCTTCTGTAAATACATTCACTTAAAGCAATTTATGACAAATCAGCATCAAACCACCAAGCTTATCCTCTGGGTTGGGATGTCTCCTCTTGGGTGGGGATAAAGGAAGGAATGTGAACGAGCCGGTGGGCGGGTAGCTGGAGACTTTGGGAACAGAGAAGTGCTAGTAGCTGGGCCAAGAACGAGAACCCACTCGGGCCCGCCTTCAGAGTTGACAACGTTGCAGTCATGGAATGATTATATTGTAGTCCCAAGTGTGAGAATCGTCGCTGTCATTTGGTGGCTAAGGCTCTTTCCTTTTGGTATCTTTCCAGGGTCAATGCCAAATTGGAGGGGAACGAGACACTAAAAGTTGTAGAACTCGACAGAAGAGTGAACGCCACTTTCTAAAGAGGTTGTCCACCCCCCTCTTTCTCTTCACTCTGCTTTCCTGTCCCCAAACCCCCTTCGTCGTAAGCTTTTCCTTTTTGCCTTTGATCTGGACGAAGACATGGACGAGCGGTCGTGGCTTTGGATGGGAGGACAGCCTGGGATTCCCACCTGTGGTGACAGAGCACCTTCCCTCCATATGAAGAAGGGAGCACGGCGTCCCTCCTCCCTCCTGTTTACTGCCATAGGAAATTATTTTAGGGTCGGGGCTGGGACAAGCAGGCTCGTTTCTACCAATAGTGCCAAAAAATACTGCCTGGTTTTCACTGTGGGGTGTGACCACCTCTCTGAAGAAGAGATGACTCTTGTTCGTGTGAGACCCCAGAGTCTAGCCTCGAAAATACCAGGATGCCTGTGGGGATCTGACAAAGCCCTGACTGACGTCCTGCCTTCCTCAGCCTTGGTCTCCAGTGTGTCTGCCCCCCGACAGCCCCGGAGGCGCCAGCGCCTTCAGTGAGCACCCCCGCCACTCTGCCCCCATCAGAGCCCTCGCACATCGTCCTCCAGATCGCACTGGAGCGAGGGCTCCCCCATCCCCATTCTCAGGCCGCAAGTGCAATGCCTGAAAGAATCAGGCTTTTCTACTCCAGGCGAACCTGCCCCATCTTGTTGCTTGTAGGGCATCCCCACAACGTGCACCCCACGTACCCATAGGTCTGCCTCCCTGGCTTCTCCCCGTTTGTAAATAGTATTTATTAGCTCGCTGAGGCTTCCCTGCTAGCAACCACACTGAAAAGATCCAACGTCTCCCTCCAAACTGGCCTAGCTAGGAGGGCACGCAAGCTCTGGGATTCCCTAGTCCTCCAGATGGTGTTTTTTGGTTTTTGGTTTTTTTTTCCATTTTCTTCTTTTTCTTCCTCTTCCTCCTCCTCCTTCTTGAACTGGAGGCCTATCATTATAATCGGGAAATCCCCTGAGGCGTGTGTCCTCCTGCAGAATGAAGTCAGAGGGAAAGATGGAGCAATGCCTTCATCAGGTCTGTGGCTCTGTGGTCAGAGGCTTTTTCTGTCCTGTTCCCATAAGAGAAGGGAATCCTTGTCCCTGACAACAGGCGTTTTGGACAACCTTGCTGGCTTGCCTCTCCACACCTGCTCCCAGCGCCCCTCCACCCCCACCCCCACATCTGCTTTACCCTCCTCTTCTGCCTCAACACAGGGGGTGGGCCTGAGGCCTGGGGCTGGAGTAAGTGACATTTTTGTATCCACAGTCTTACCTTTTATAGTCAGGTTTGGCTACTTTGCAGCTTACCCAAAGAGATATAACCTAAACCCCCAACCTACTTTTTTTTGTTTGTTTGATGATTAAAAGTAACTTTTGTAGTTTAAAAAAATTCTTTCCTCTTTCCTACAAATAAGAAATGGAAATTGCCTTTTTATTGTATAATGTAGAAGATTCCCTTTAAGGGTTTTTTCCTAGCTTGGGAAAGACTTTGTGTAAGAAACCTGCTTACATTTTGTATTTTATTTTTAGTAGTAGCTGAAGGATCTTTAGCTTTAACTCCTCTCTCTCTCTCTCTCTCTCTCTCTCTCTCTCTCTCTCTTTGGTCTACACTGTCATTGAAACCTGTACATACAAGGAATGAAGCCCATGCCTAGGGCTTCCATTCCATACTGGATGCAGGGTTTGGTGTCATTAGCATTTTTCCATCATACCTCATAAGCAGATCCCTGCTTTGTCTGCCTGGGTACATCTGGGGCTCCCCGTGAGTGATTCCTGTCTCTCTGCTGTGGTGGAAAGTTCCAGACCAGGAGATGCATGGTGTCTTCTTGGCCATGTGTAACGCTGGATCAGGGCTGCTGTGTGCAGTCTCGGGGCCCCTACATTGGGAAGAGAGAGCAGAGGCCCTGTGAGCTGTGCGGAAGGAGGGCTTACTAACACCCCCCACCCCCCGCGCCACCCCTCGCTTCTCTGCTGTCCGTTTCCTGCTTCTCTTCAGCTCTAGATCTTCCTGGGCCTGGCTGGTGGCAGGTAGCCATGGGCCGCTGCCGACCCATCCCTCTCTTTAAAATGCCTTGTAATTATCAGACACAGGCACCTGAGGGGGCCAAAGAAGGTAAAAAGAAGGAACTCAAGTAGTATTCGGTCGATGAGAAAGGAAAGGTTTTATATTTAAGGGCAGAAGTGTAGGCATGGGTCAGCCTCGCCACCTGCTGCAAGGGAACCAGATCAGGTTTCCAAGCCTCCTGGATTAGCCAGGGTGGAAAACCTGCTCTTCCCAATGAGGCGGGAGAAGGGACAGGTCAGAAAACATCCGGTCCCTGCCCTTAGAACCTTGCGGGTTTTATTTTCTCCCCTACCTACTTTTGCTTGTGATCCCCCTCTCCAGACCTCCAAACAGCAGGCTGTTTTCTCTGGGAAGCTGTTCTTCCAGAACAGAAGCTGTATCTGGAAACAGGAGACATCAGCCTGGGAGCTCAAATGGCCGCGTTCAGGGGGTTCTTGGAAGAACCAACCTTGCTGCTGTTTTGAGAACAACCTCTGCCCTCCGCTCCCTACTTGGACAAGTCAAGGGAACTAAACACTTCTCCCTTTAGGAGGATGCCAGGGGGTCAAGAAGACACAGAAGAGTCGGATAATTCCAAGTAATTAAGGGATGTGTGCTCGTTTGCTGTTCTGGGGCTAAGCCCCGGCATCAGCGGATTTTCTCCCCCCCCAACACACACACACACACACACACACACACAGGGCAGTGCCACAGACCAGTCAGTAATGCCTGCTAACCCTGAAGATTTCAAAGCGAGACAGGCGTTGGCTTCCGAACTTCAGTGTTGAAAACTGTGAGACTGTTAGCATCACCATAAACCATAAATAATAAATAGACAACTCATAAATACATTAATTCTATTTTTCATCAGGTAAACAGCGTTTCCTCTTCCCTCCTTTGATTACCCTGGTGTAGGAGATGTCTTGCACACATTCCGAGAACAAGCGCTTTTTCACTGACTGAGCCCCGAGTGACCCAGACCCCCCCCCCCCAGCTTGGCCCTGCCCACAGCTCTTAACTCTGTGCTTAGAAATGGATGCTGCAGATGAAAGGCCTCAGTGCCCGTGTAAGAAAGAATTCCTGTGAAGTGTTAGGACTCTGGAGTCTCGGTCACATAAAGAGAGTGTTATGTAAAAATCTGACAGCTGAACTAGGTTGTTCCTTTCGTGGGTGGGGGGGTGGGGGGTGTGGTTTGACACCAGCATAGGCAAAATGAGAGAACTTTTTTGTTAATAAAAATGATTTTGAAGTGGAGAATTAATTTGTAGGTTGTGAGAGCAGCTGTTAGATCAACTTATTTACAAACGAGCTATCCTTCCCATGTTTTTTTTTTCCTTCCTCAATCTCTCAGCTTAGCCCAAATGCCAAAAGAGGGCAGCGAATGTCACGTCCCCAGAGAGCGGGAGTGTTGGCAGTGATTCAGCTTCATGCTGGCAGTGAGGTCGTGTCCAGAATTTTGGTCACATGTGTGTCATTAAGATTTTTCAACACTTCATGGCTCCTTCCTTCCATGGAGTCAGACCAAGCAAAACCACCAAGCGAGCATCAGAGGCATCTTGGGGCCAGCCCTTGAGCACACATGTCCTGTGGGGCGCGTCCTTGAGCATGACACCCAAAATGGAGACATCCCACTCTTTGCGGGGGAAATAGACCCTCCGTGCTGGTCTTGCTCACGTCGGGGAGACTGGACATGGATTTCAGGCTTCCTGGTCAGTCAGTCGTCCTTGGACTTTTCAGTTTTACTAAGCTCTGTATGGAACCCTAGGGACTGTTGGGGTGTCAGGGGTCTGAGGAGATTTCATCAATCAATATTCAAAAGACAAAAGAGCTAGGTCTCTCCCCTTCTTTCTGACACACAAGCAAATTTCCCCCTTGTCTCCAACACTCATCTGCCATCCCCTAGGCCGACTGAAGACTCCTTTGTCCCTGGGAGATGTTGCCGATAGCCTTGTAGTATTAGGCTGAAGTGAGTGTGGGGAAAGAGCTTTCTCCAGAGGCTCAAAAACAGCTTCCTAAAAGTGAGCCACGATCGGATTTGCACATCGGGAGGAAAGAAATGGGGTTTTGTCCATTAGGAAAAATCCCATTTTATAGAGCTGCAATCACATCAGAAACTGGCCAGCCTGGATTAAAGTTATTATCAATCCTCACAGCAGAACATTTTCTCGGGGCCAAGGAACCTGGCCCATTTGAGGATTAATGTTCCACCTCTCTGTGGCCAAAGAGCCCACGCTTAGCACAGGAAAAAATCTAGGTGGTGTTTCATTTTGTCACTTTGGGCATCATAATTCAGGAACACTTTATTATTGTGTTGGTTTTGAGAAGGAAGGGAAATACTCTTTCTTGAGCACTTTTTAAGCACTGGGTACTGTGCTTAATACATTTTGGCTTTTAATTGTATAGAGCAAACAGGGCAACTCGTTACTAGGAGACAGGTAAACCACTAAGTGATATGGGAAGTACAGTTTGTGGATTCGGTTGGGCAGATTCCTTTCTGGGAACCTGTAGGGCCGTCCGGGCAGGAAGCACACTGTCCGTTCCCTGTGCCGGCCCCACCGTGCAGCGTTCAGTTCTTTGCTTCCTGCTGGAGGGATCCACCCAATGCTCACGTCCTGTCTTGTTCATCTAGTCGTCTGTGAATTCCAGCTAGCAGGCTTTGCATCCTGGAAAAGAAAAGCCAGGGATTTTCGCTCCATTCCTCTGCTCCTGTCTTTTGCTCACCAGCTAAGTGGGAACATAGACTTTTTGCACCACGGACCCATGGCCCGCCCTGCTTAGAGCTTCTCCCTTGCAGAGAAAATGCTTTATGAGTCTATGGAAAACCCCAGCACACCTTGACGAATCATGAGGGACCCTACTGAAATAACGCTGAGCAGACCCTAGACTGTCATCAACCGTGAGCTTTAATGTCTATGCTGATGGGCTGGACTGCCTCCTCTCTTTTGTAATAGTTCTATAGACCAGCAGTGTTTAAGTCTAAATGGATTGTGAGTCTATTACCTGTCATACTGTGCTGTTATTTTTTAAATGGCTTTTTATTCTTTATCATAGCTAAGTAAATACCAAAAATAAAAAAAGCTTTGTAGGACACTTGTACTTAGTTTGGAAAAAAAAAATGAACTGAAATTGTTATGCTTTTGTATTTCCATTTCTTGCGAATAAAAATATTTTTTCTTAATTAGTAAAATGTTGTCCAGTCTTTAAAATCCTGGTCATCTGATTTTGAAAGCATTTTGCTTTTCTGAGGAGCATGGTTTTCATATATGTGCCTAACCATTCTTTTCTGATTATCTAGTTGAACTGACAGAAGAGCCTCTCACCAGCAATTTGTCTGCTCTCTAGGACTGAAATCCAAGCCTCTGTTGGAGGAATATTGAGAAATGGAATTGTTTTCTCAGTCACAGGAAGAAAAACAGCGTTCTCTGGAGAGTTTTGCCGCCTGACTGCTATGTTTGCTGTCTACTACAACTAGGCGCTAACTAGATTATGGAATTCTTCCGATTTGATACTGCCTTCCCCGTCCCGGGATGCTGGGAATGATGGTCTGGGCTGGAGGCAGGGGAGAAGGCTTTCTCTTCAGATGGACAGTTGCAGGGAACGCCTCGCCCAGCGTCGTGCTCCAGAAATTCTAATGAAATGGTTGATAAAGGTCAACGCACTCAAGCAGAATCATTGATTCCATTGCAGTTGCAGCGTTCAAATTTAATTTTCTCCACTGAGAGAGAGTGGGGCTTCATTTAGCTTCAAAAAGAGCACTCAGGATGTTAAGAGCTGAAGGCCATGGACTGCACTTACCTGCAAAACTACTTTTTATTTATTTATTTATTTTTAAAGCAGAATGTCTATCCCTGCTTTGGGCCCAAGGGTACAGGAGTCTCCTGCTGCCTTTCCCCTCTGAGCACTTGACCTCTTCTATTCAAACACAAGGGGCCTCTCCCTGTAAAAGCTTTCAGTAACGCATTTTCCCTCCTTTTTTCTTATGTTGGGAGCCTCTTATGGAAGCCCCCCTTTTGACATGCTGGTATCTGTCCAGTGATGAGTGGAGGGGGCGAATACTCACTGATGAGAGAACATTCTGTATTAATCATGCCTTTCTATTGTTCTGTATTCCTAATGCTTTGGATCTGGGGCTTTGCAGACACCAGGAAGGTCTGCCCCTCCCACGGCTAGCCAGTTCCTAGAGACAGTAAAGGACTTGCCTATAAGCCCAACTTTCATATGCAAAGCAACCAATCCAGAGTCCATACCCCAATCACTCTGAGGGGCAACTCGCCCCTTGCTTCAGTCACCCCAGGGCCCAGTACCGGACAGCCAGAGACAGTCCCTATACCTGGAGAGCCCACTGAGATTCTTCAAACTAGCCAGTCCTGAACCTGCTTACCCTCTCTTGCTCATTCCTTCCTGTGGAAACTACAGTGAAGGTTCTTGCTGACTTTTACTCCCTCCCTCTGCCTCCTGACCGACCGGGGCCCCTCCCTATGTGGCTGCTAGGGCATGGTGTGCTCCCGTCTCTCGGGCCCTATGAGCAACAAACTGTCTTTTCATCAGCAATCCCCCTCTTCTTCTGGCAGCCTCGCCATATCTGAATGATAATAATTACCTACCTTTAAAAACACATTCCTTAGGCATTGGAATGTCAGGTTAGAGGCTGATCCCAGACTCGTTCGTGGGCATTCTGGGTTTCGCGGACGGGCCTATGGCGATACAGGGCAAAATAACACAGATTTCTTGTTTCATTTTACACTGGATGTCACTTGGGTTCCAGAGAAGAAAAGTGAGACTTGTAGAGGGTGATGGTTCTTGTTCCCAGGGAAAGAGGCAAATCAGAGAGCAGGTGTCGAAAGTCCTAGTCCTGTGCTCAGGTTCCAGGCTAAATCATACCCCCGTCTCTGAAAATGGGAGCCATAGAGGCGAGGAAACAGTAGGGAATACAGTGGGGGGAAAGAACCCGGCTGGATACAGGAGATAAACATTTGTGGATTCTTGCATAGTTTTATCAACTTGCTAGCTGTGAGGGAAAAGGAGACACTGAGCACCTATTGTGCACCAGGCGATTTTTATGTATTATCTGTGATCTTACTTATTTCCTCTAAAAACTTTATGAAGGGTATATAATTTCCCCTTTTCATAGTTGAGAAAGCTGGGATGTAAAAAGAGTAAGAAACTTACTCAAGGGCACCTGGGTGGCTCAGTGGGTTAAAGCCTCTGCCTTCGGCTCAGGTCATGATCTCAGGGTCCTGGGATCGAGGCCCGCATCGGGCTCCCTGCTCAGCAGGGAGCCTGCTTCCTCCTCTCTCTCTGCCTGCCTCTCAGCCTACTTGTGATCTGATCTCTCTGTGTCAAATAAATAAATAAAATCTTTAAAAAAAAAAAAACTTACTCGAAGTCATACAGATAAATTTGCTGCAGATGAGAGATATGAGCCATGGTCTTCTCTGACTTGGAGTACAGAGTCTTCGAACTATGCTGTGCTGTTTTTTAGGGTTTGGGGATTTTTACTTGTCAAAATACAGGAGTTAGCCTGTGTCAGAGATTTTAGACCTTCAGCTTGTGTGCCAATATTTCTGGTTTGGTCCCATGATGTTTCAAACATTTAGAACTTACCTGTTAACTATCAACATTCAAAATTACTCCTGACACCAGATTTCCATCTTCCTTTAGAAGACTGGAGGACCTGCTGACTTTGGGTGTGAGTAATGCGACCCTTCAGTAGCATGGGTCGTCTTGGGTGGCCACGTGTCTCTGTGTCTCAGCTGGTTCACTCATTTATGTCACTTCCTGGGTCCTGTCATCTGAATTGACAGGAAAGGGAATCAAGGATAAGATGCTGTATTGATGATGGGATTAGGAGGTGGGAGGGCGGCCAGTTGGACCCCAGGGGACAGGAATTGAGAAGCCTGAGTTGGGTGGCAGCCAGGCTATGCCTCCTCTGGGCAGGCGACATGCTAGTTATCGAGATCATCTATGACCCCTCCAATGGGATTGCTTTTCAAGGTGCCACCGCCATATTCTGTTTTCCTAGAATTCACAGGATTGAGTTTTAACTCAGTTATATATATCCCCCAAAAGGCCCCTGTCTCTACAGAGGAGGGAAAAAAGGGAAGATGGCTCATCTCAGTCATTTCCTAAAAAATAATCCAAGTCACCATTTGAGAGGCTGGTTACACTTGACCCCTCATCTGGTGAGCCTGGGCAGGTGGCACAAGTTGATGTTGTCTTCCAATGGGCACAGCTGTTGCTAGATCTTTTGGCAACTTGGAAGAAGCGTTCTGGCCCCATGAGGAGCCCATGTGTTCTCCTCCCTCTCTGCTGTTGTTTTTAGACGGACGAACAAAAATAACCATTGAGGAATACCATGAAAGCTGCCAGAGAGGCTGTTGTGCTCTTCTCCAAGAGTCTGTTTCAAAATGTTTAATGTTTCTTAAGTGAAAAGTATTTGGGAATTGGGGCTGCCAGGGTGTTCATCAGTAATGTCCTCCCCAGTTTTGCTGCAAAACATATGGTAGGTTGAGTTTCCTGATGGGTGCACGAGACGTTCCAGGTGCTTGGGCTGGTTCAAAGAAAAACCCTCCCCGAGACAAAAATGTAAAAATACAACCATCTACATATTTAGAGACCACCAGGACAGAAAAGATGTCCTCAATCCCCAAAATGTTTCCTTTCTTGACTCAGTTATCGTTTAAATGCTCTCAATGGTTGATACAGCTTTTTATCCTGGTTTGAGATAGTGTAAATGGTAAGGAAACATAGAAGAGAAAATATAGTTGACATGGAGTGTGCACTGCATACGTAATTCTGTGCAATTCCCCCCCCCACCAGGTGCAGAATCCCAAACACACGCTGCACTAAGTGAGGAGCCCCATGCGGGGCCCAATCCCAGGACACTGAGATCATGACCTGAGCCGAAATTAAGAGTTGGATGCTTAACTGACTGAGCCACCCAGGGGCCCCTCTCTGTATTTCTAAATAGCAAGTTTATGCTGTTAATACTTGATATATCAAATTTAGACATTTGCTATTAGTTATTCTTATGGTTATAAGAATTTTACCACCTCCCTAGTGCACACACACACAGACGTATGCACACACACACTTCTCTCCCCGTTTTCTTCCCATCTGGTCTCTCTCTTCCATACTATCAATCTTCCTTGAAGATCCGAAGGGCTATTGTCCATTCACATGCATTACGATGTACAGCGGTTAGTTATTCTAAATTTGGGAGTCAGGGTAAGGGGATGGTCATTTTTCATTAGCTTAGTGTTCTTCAAACTGAGGGGGAAGGGGCTGGGAAGTTGATTTAGTGTGTTTTGACCAACAATTTAAAAAAGAGAAACAGAATGGAATGGAATAGAATGGGATGGGATGGGATGGAATTGCAGAGTAAAATAGAAAATAGAATGTACCTAATAGAGGTTAACACTGTTCCACATAACTTTAATTTCAGTTGTGTGTGTGTGTGTGTGTGTGTGTGTGTGTGTGTGAGTATTGTCTTGGGTTATAACTTAACGGATATCTTTCTGAGGGTCACAATAAAAAAGTTTTAAATTCTTGAAAAAAAACCCCATTAATAACCTCATTGAATTCTCTCTCTGTAAGGAGATAAGATAACAAGGTAGCTTTTTTTTGTTACAGTTCCCAAAGAGTAGCATATGAATACCTGAGACCATTCAAGCTTCCCAAGAGCAAAATTTCAGTCCTGCCTGGGAAATGTGACTGAGTGCAGGTGTTTGTGGATCAGTGTGGGAAACAGTACCAGGGAGAGTTGGAGTTTAATTAATCCTTCTGTTTCAGCCCCATGCCTTACTTCTGCTTTCTTCTGTGTCTGGTGGCTTAAGGTGTGTTTTAGTTGGATCATCTCAAAGAACCTCCAAGAATTTTCTAGATGACTCAGCACTTGCTCTCACCCCACTGTTGCCTACTTGATGCAATAGAGGACTAGCTAGCACCAAGGACAAGCAGTGAGTGAGTCTTTCTCCCCTTTGCCCCAACTCCCTCTCCCTCTGTCATTGCTAAAAGCTTAGTGGTCTCTCATGCTGTGTTCATTGAGCTAGGGGTGTCTGAATTTTTGCACAAACAAAGGCAAAATGGTTCTGCATGTCTAAAAATAAATGTTATTCATAATTAAGAGCTAGAACTTTTGGCACAAATTTTAAAACAATTTTTAGGCTAGGATAAAAAATATGTTAGAAGCTGAACATATGCTGGGTTAAAAGGGGGAGAAGATATTATGGTGAAGTCCCCCACTGGGACTGCACAGCATGTCACCATCCCTGTAAGCTTTATTCCCTTCGCCTCGCCTCGCTTGGACCCCTGATTGCCCCAGCTATGCAGGCAGAACTAGAGGTAAAGTGGGTGACAGTAGGTAGAGTCAGATTATTTGGTGTATGGAATACCTATTTTTAGGTCCAAAACCTTACCTTTCCAATAATAGGTTCAGGGAGCCCTGGCTTTGCAATGTGTCTCCAAGTTTCTGTTCGTCCATGAGGATGTGACCATCATGAAGTGAATGCAGTAAGAACCTGCCTCAAGTCACAGGAAGTAAGTGTGCCCTCTGTCCTGAGTTAATTCACTTATGCAGTGTTCCATTCATTTCTAGCTACCACATTTTAAAAATGTGTATCATAAACCTTCTTAGGTACTGACAAACTGTTATCAAAATGGTTGTGTCAGTTTATTCTTCCTATCGCTTCTCGGCCTTTTGGCTAAGATCAAGTGTAGTTTATTCTTCCACCACCAATACATGTGTTCCTGCTTCCCAATACTCACACCAGTGCATGATTTTTTTATTTTAATTTTTGCCACTTTTATGGCTATAAAACGACATCTTCTGGTTGTTATTGTTTGAAGTAGAATACACTGTTTTTGTTTTTTCCAAAGGCACTATTTTCATTCTTTTTCTCCACATTTAATTTGAACATTAGAGATTAGAATGTTTACCCTCCATTTGAACAACCTACAGACCTTAGCATGCTTCGTTCTGAGCAGCTCTTCTGTTTTTGTTCAATTTCTGTGCAGTATTTTAGTTGTAAAGTCAATCCTCGCTATTCACAGACACCTTGTTCGTGAATTTGCTTACTCATTAAAATTTATCTGTAACCTGAAATTGATATTCACAGCCCTTTCATGATAATTCATGGACTTGCACAGGACAGCCAGAAATCTGAGCTGCCTGACGTGCGTGTTCCCAGTGAAGGTCAAACAAGGTAATACTCTGCCTTTTTGTTTCAATTCTTGCCCCGTCAACAGCTGCCCTTTGGGTGATCTATTTGGTGTCATTTTTTCCTCCATTTTTGTGTTTCTGTTGGTGATCTTGCTGTTTAAATGGCCCCCAAACATAGTCTTGAAGTCTGTCTAGTGTTCCTAAGGGTAAAAAAGCAGTGATGTGCCTTGTGGAGAAAGTATATTTTAATAAGCTTCATTCAGGCGTGAGGTATAGGACTGTTGGCCATAAGTTCAATCAATGCTAATAAATCAACAATACAATAAATCCAGAAAAAGGAAGAAGAAGTCCTGATCTGTATGTGAGGTTGCTCTGGAAAGTGTTTAAGTAATGAATAATGATGCTGTTGAAAAGATGGAAAAGCAGCTAAATTTCTAGATTTATGAGATGAGGGTTGATTAAAAACAAACAAACAGCATAGTGGACAGTATTGTTATGAAGTTGAAAGCCAAAGAAATTTATGGTCACCTTACCTAGGGTCAGGATAATGTTAAATCCCTCTCAGCTAGCGCTGTTGACTCACACATTTCAAAAAGCTGCAAGGTGTGAAAATGCTAAACTTGCAGGAGAGGTAGGTGCTGTAGATCAGGAGGCTATGGAAGATTTTTAAAAATACCTGCTAAGTGTTGCACAGGAAAAGGGTTATGCGAGGGTCTTGTCTTGAATTTGTCTATAATTGTCTTTTATTCTTCCTTATTCTTAAAAGATTGTTTTGAGATGGGATTGGGAAGGAGACAAACCATAACAGACTCTTAATCTCACGAAACAAACTGAGTGTTACTGGGGGGTGGCAGGGTAGGGATAGGGTGGCTGGGTGATGGACATTGGGGAGGGTTTGTGCTTTGGTGAGTGCTGTGAAATGTGTAAGCCTGATGATTCACAGACCTGTACCCCTGGGGCAATAATATTAAAAAAAAAAAAAAAGATAGTTTTGCTGGGTATACAGTTTTATTTTATTTTATTTTATTTTTTATTGAGATATATTTGGCATATAACATTGTATAAGTTTAAGGTGTACAATGTATATTTTGATACAGTTATAAATATATTGTAGTATCATTATCACGGTAGCTAACACTTCTGTCCTATCACATAATTACCATTTCTTTTGACAATTTTAGATTGTCGGTTATCCTCTCTCAATATTTTGATTCCACTATCTTTGGGGTTCTAATTTTGCTTTAAGTTAAAGAAATCAGCTTTCAAGTTAATCTGAAATTAACTTTCAGATAATCAAGTTACCTGGCTTTTTCTTTGCTGCTTTATGATCACTGCAGGCTCTCTGATGAGCACACTTCTTGCAGTTATTTAAGTCCTTCCTTGAAGGGGAATCTTGAGCACACATCTTCGAGTCTACCACACGTTGTTTAATCTGTCCTTTGCATTTCTAATTTCAATTATTATTTTTTCCTGGACCTCCATTTGGTTTTTTGGAAAATGCCTAGTTGTTCTGATTGCCCTTTGTTCTTACATCACACTTTCAATATCTTTTTTATTTTAAAACATATTAGGGCGCCTGGGTGGCTCAGTGGGTTAAAGCCTCTGCTTTCGGCTCAGGTCATGATCTCAGGGTCCTGGGATCGAGGCCCGCATCGGGCTCCCTGCTTGGGCGGGGAGCCTGCTTCCCCCTCTCTCTCTGCCTGCCTCTCTGCCTCCTTGTGATCTCTCTCCCTCTGTGAAATAAAATAAATAAAATCTTTAAAAAAAAACATATTAAACACGATAATTTTATATTCTGTTTTTATATTTCCCAGATCTGAATTTTTTGCAGGACGATTCTGCTGTATGTTTTCCTGTGGTCTCTTACTCGTGGCACCTTGTCTCTTTATGGCTTTTGTGATATTTGATCATGAGCTCATCTTTTTTTTTTTAACTTCCTTGGTGGAAATTCTTTGAGGGCTAGATTTACACTATGTGCCTCTAAAGAAAATTTGCTTTTATTTCACAGGTGCCAAGACTCTACCTACCTGGCACTACTTTAAACTGAGTGTTTGTGTTCATATAATTCGCTGTGTTCATATAATTAGTATGCATCCTCACCCCAAATCTACGTAAATATAAAGAGAAATTTCCCGAGGACTTTTTTCTTGTTTCACCCTTTCCCCTCCTGCCATCTTCCTCTCGTTCATCCCCCTCCTTCACTGCCACTGCCATTGCTGCTGCTTCTCCTTCGCCTCCCCTTTTCCTCCTTCTCCTTGTCTTCCACCTACTTTATCGTATTTTGTTGCTCGCCGGTCATCCACAGGGCAATCAATCCTACCAATCTCCCGTGGTGTGGGCTGTTTTTTTTTTTTTTTTTTTAAAGTTTTTATTTATTCATTTAACACACAGAGAGAGATTACAAGTAGGCAGAGAGGCAGGCAGAGAGAGAGGAGAGAGGAGGAAGCAGGCTCCCCGCCGAGCAGAGAGCCCGACGTGGGCCTCGATCCCAGGACCCTGAGATCATGACCTGAGCCGAAGGCAGCGGCTTTAACCCACTGAGCCACCCAGGCGCCCGTGGGTTGTTTTTCTTTTCCTAGATCTTCCACTGTGAATGCAGTTCTTCAGGTTCTCAGCTGTGTGTGGGTCTTCAGCCCAACGTATCACCCTATTTAGGCTTTATCTTCTATCCTCCAACTCCACAGTCCATTAAACAACCACTCCTAGTTAACAAGGGGTCAGCTTAATGAGTGAATCAGACGTTTTATTTTAAAAATGTTTTCTATATTTTATCCAGGTTCATAGGTGGTCTGTATCAAGGGAAGTGTCTTTAGACGGCTAGTCTACCATATGGCCAGGAATGAAGGCGATTAGCTGTGTACCTTGGAAACCTGTCAAACATTTTAGCCCTCATTTTTGCCATCTTTAAAATGCAAGAGCCACACTGGTTCATGTATGAGGCCTTTCCAGCCCTATAATCCTAGATACATGAGTTCTTCATTATATGAAACAGCTCTGTCCTCAAAAGGCAAAATTAGAACCCATAAACAGAGATGAAAAAGAAGAAGTGTTTAGTTTGGGTTAAGGAATCACACATGAATTAACTGGTTCTATAAGGACATTCTGCCTAAGAGATATACCTACAATCTTACAGTTATCTAAGGCATAGATCCCAGAGCCAGACATCCAGGGTTCAAAGTACTTACTCTGGGGTGCCTGGGTGGCTCAGTGGGTTAAAGCCTCTGCTTTCGGCTCAGGTCATGATCTCAGGGTCCTGGGATCGAGGCCCGCATCGGGCTCTCTGCTCAGCAGGGAGCCTGCTTCCTCCTCTCCCTGTTTCTCTGCCTGCCTCTCTGCCTAGTAACTTGTAATCTCTCTCTCTGTGTCAAATAAATAAATAAAATCTTATAAAAAAAACAAAACACAAAGTACTTACTCTGCAATACACTGTCTATATTGTCCTGGGAAAGTCTCAACCTCTCTGCTTCAGTTCCTTCATGTGTAAAATGGTAATTAAAATAAAAATAGTACCTATCCTTGCTTATTGTGAATATAGAGTGAGTTAATATAAATAATATGTTAGTGATTGTTACATAGTATTCACTCCACGTGTTAGCTATAACTATTATTATTGTGTATCTAAGATTTCAACATAGGGATTCCTCACAGTGTAGAAGAAATACACCTATAATTTTACACCTTCTGTGAATTATCACAGATCCCACAAAACTTTCCTTAATGACTCCATTATCACCAGATACTCTGGAAATGGCTGTAACAACCATTGGTTCTGCTACAAAGGCCTTGGAAAACCATGCTACTTTATTAGGTACTAACATTCACTTCATGGCAAGTGCCCATAAGACCGCTGAGCTCAGGAGAAAGCAGCAAGCTTCCAGATCACTGGTTCTCAAACCTGGCTACATGTAAGAATTATCTGGGAAGTTTTCCTCAAAATACTGATGTCTGGGCTCCATTCCAATGGAGTCTGAATAATTTGGTCTGGGGTGAAGTCAGTGATCAGTATGTATTACGTGCTTCCATTGAGACACACTTTAAAACATGTAAACATTCTTGTCCAGCTTAACGGCTATATATGTACAAAAGAATGGGCAGATAGGGAAGAGAAAAGAATTTGTTTGTTGGTTTGATTGTTGTTGTTGTTGTTTTTTAATCAAAAAATGATTGTTGAATGGACAGGTAAGTGGCACAAGTCAAGCACCAGGAAGTGAAAATAGGTGTGTGAAATTGTGAGTAGAACAGAGCACGAGGGAAATCAGTAAATGAACTAGAGGTTCAAAGAATTCCTCGAAACCACTGTAACATTTCCCCAGCATTTTCTCAAGCTTTAGGTTAAATTCATAAAACCTTGGGAGTTTGGAGGGATATAACTTGCACGCAGATTTCAGACTCCCTGACCTTTCAGCTTTATGCTTGGGCAACACTGAAATAACTACGGCCAAGCTTGGAGCTTGGTGGACAATCCATATTGGATGATTCCTCTAATCAGGAACCTGATGGACAGTCCAGATGGCTATACCAGTGGGATTATCCCCAGACCAGAAAGCTGCAAAGGAGGCCTGCAGTCCTCTGAGGTGCCTTGTGCAACCAACTGGCTGAGTGAATGGACCATTTTTGGAGCAGAGGCTGAAGAAGTTTGCTGGCTGGGAAGGAAGCTCCTTTTTCCTGCTTACCCTGGCAAGAACTTTCAGCATCAAAGGAACATTTAGAATATTCCCTTCTTGACCAGCCTCTTTGCTGCAAACCCACAGGCAGGAGAAATGACATGTCCTTACCTTTTACTTCTTGACTCTCCACTTCTATCTGAGAGGCCCAACAGCCTGACTGCACTGTTGTTGAGGATTACTACAGGCTGGCTGGCACAAGCAAGCAAAGAAGCATCACTAGCCATTTAAGGAGACACAGATATTTGGAAAAGGGAACTCAGACTAAATAATGAGATTAGGTACTTTCTGTGGAAGAACTGAAGACAATGTTAATAAAAATGTAATGAGAGCTCGGCAGGATATTTGCTTCAACAACAAATTAGAGTTTCTGGAATCAGAAGAAATTCTGAATTAAAAATTTTCTTAGAGAAATAAAGAATGTTTATTTTCTTTTGCTTTGTCCCCTGACAATTCTGTGGACATTCCCATGAAGTAGTAATTGTCGGCCAATAGCTTTATCCTTTTCAAACTCAAAAACCATTTTCAGTTCATTTCCCAATTTTTATGTCTTGGAGAGTCTTTACTACTTGCACTGAATTCTTTTACTCTCTCCATATCTTCTTCTGAGGAGTGATGACAATTGAGGCAGCCCCATGGAGCTACTGTGTTCAATGTGATTCCATATCCCTACAGGAAGGCAGAAGCTTCCACCTCATCAGCTGTTGGGGTAACACTCTAAAAACCATGAGTATTCACAGATTCAAAGCAAATGACCAAGTCCATTTGGCAACTTCAGGGCTGTGGGAAACAAACACATCCTTTTTTGTGTGAGTTACAACTTTCTCCATAATGCATTCCCCCCTCTTCCCTTCTATTTCCTCCCATCTCAGTTTATCCAGAGTGGTTTCAATGGTATCACTTCTGTTATTCTTATTTAATGTTTATTGTGTGATGGAGCAGGAAACACATCGTGAACTCTTGACTACAGACTTCATTTATCCATTAGCTTTGATGAAGTGATCTTTTGGAAATAGTTCAACGTGCCGATTGGCAAAGATGCTCATGAAATTACTTTCTGAGACAGAAAAACATCAAAAGGATCCATATCTATTCCTTAGAGAAAGGGAACACACTGGGATCTTGAAGAAGTTCTGCAGTTATACCCTTCGAAAAGTGTTCCTGATGCCACTCCCCGTTCTTCCCTGACGAGAACCAACAAGGGAGGAATAAGAGAGGGAAGGAGAAATAGAGAGCAGGAGAGAGACGTGAGAGAAGAATGAAACAACTGATTAGTAAGGGCATCATTCAGGCTGTTGTAGGACAACAATACACGAAAAGATAGCAGTCTACCTCAGCTCTCTGGCTTCTACCTCACTCATAGTTATTGGATTCTTGGGGTGAGAAAGAATCTTCAAGAATTTCCGTTTCAACTCTTTCATTTTATAAATAAGAGAACTAATTATTATAGAAGTTAGAATTATTATAGAAGTTGCCTGAGGCCACACAACCACTCGATGATAAAGGTAGAACAGACAGGGCGTGCCTTTCTCATCCGACGTTCTTTCCACTACAAAGTCCTTTTGAAATGGGCTTTGATATGGAAAGTGTGGCATAGGTTTCCCTATTTTTTAAACAAGATTTATTTATTTATTTCTGGAGAGAGAAGGGTGGAAGGAGCAGAGGGAGAAGGAGAGGGAGAGAATCTAAAGAAGGCTCCCTACTGAGGGCAGAGCCTGGTGTGGCGCTCCATCTCACGACCCTGAGATCCTGACCTGAGCTGAAATCAATTCTCAGCCGCTCCACTGACATGAGCAAACCAGGTGCCCCCGGATGCCCTATTTTAAATCCAGTTTCCGTTTTCTAGCTAAGTGCTCTAGTTGAATGAAAGGAAGTGTGGGTGCCCGGGTGTCATGGTCTGAATGGAGCAGTACCTGTGGTGAGTCAGACAGAACTGAACCCATTCCCTGAGCACAGTAATGATAAAAAAAAATATCTTCATTAACCCAATGAACTAACTGGTGCAGACTCGAAAGCAATAAATACTCGGGAAACCTTAATCCGTCAGCAACCGCAGAAGCAAAGAAACAATTGGTCAATTATAATTGATGACAGTGGGTGTAGTTTCATCGGATGCTACCGGAGAAGTCATAGAACCATAGGACTTACGGCCCTCGAGTTACTAACACTCGAGGCAGAGATAAATAGGAAACAATAAAATACTTTATTTATGAGGTAGATGCTGAGGAAGGTGTGGTGTATGATAACGTCCCTCCGCTGATTCCAAGAACCTAGAGCTTCCGTTATTTCTCTTCAAAATTAAAATTTTTGTTTTTATTTATGAGGTTAGCTAAAAAATTAATATCTTCTATGTCAAGGCTGCACGACCTAGGTGATCCTCTCAATACTAAATGGCCTGGGATTTTAGGACCCCTGTTTACCCTGATCACCAAGTAGCCCTATTTTGTGATTGTGGGCTACTAAGCAAAGAATAGAATTGGGATTACTATGTAAATGATGCCTTTGTGCTAAGTAAGGCCAAATGACCTGAAGGTAGGCTGTGTGAGCAAAGACTTTGCAGTCATTGCAGCATAGAAATAGGACCAGAGAGCTGGGTATATTCAAGACGCCCATCTCAAAAGAGATAGCCCTGGAGCAAACAGGACAGCATTTTTGTTGAAGGTGGTGATTCAGTTGGAGGAAAACATCATCCATCCTATATTAATAATGTGATTTTTGAATATTTGGGTTGTGTACATTTATATTGTTTTGGAAAATTATTGGGGTTTTACAGTTATATAACTAATATAAGGATGTGAGGCATTGTTTTTGTAAAACAATTGACATGATCATTGAAAGACTGTAAATGAACCTGTAGGAGTCTGCTAGAATCTTTTCTTCCTTTGAGAGAGTTCAGGATGTAAGTGAAGATTGAGAAACAGTCGTATCATGAGAAACGGTCCTATAAACTATCCGTGGAATAGGAGTTCACATAAATGTAATAGGAACTGCTTTCAAGTCCCTTGGACAGCAGAAGCAATGTTGGACCAAGAAGGTTAAATTACTGCGATTCAATTAAAGACCTGACTCACTTGGAACAAAAGGGAAAATGCAAATGTGCGGCTCCCTCAGGGTGGATTGGACCGCAAGAGTTTTGCTAATTGCGCTCTGCTCACCAGAGGGGCCGTGAATAACAATAGCAAAAAGCAGTCCTCCAAGGCTCCACTCCTGCTGCAAGCCAAACTCGGATCCAAAGAGCAGGAGCGTTTGTCCTCAGGGAACTTTTCCCTCTCCAATCAGCATCATCTCAGAGTGGCAGAGACTGGAAAACTTGTTGGCTCGTAATTCCACCCTGTAATCCTGCATTATCTTTGATTAATGAAGAGGGAAGAGCAGGCTGCAACACCCCGAAATCTGGTGCAGGTCTTGGCACTGCGGCCTAGACAGTTCCATCAAGAAATTGTTTGCTCCCTTGCCTTACCATTGCCCCCGCCTGGCTTCTATTCATTTGGACTCAACGTCTTAGGGGAATTTATGCATTTCTTAGGGGAATTCTTATTTTCTTGCTCATGTTCTAAGACTTAAAGTCAGACAGACTTCAATAATTTGTGGTCTTAGCATAAATTTGTTTTTATTTATTTTTTCCCCAGAACACTGTTTTGGTTTGTTTGTTTGTTTTTTGTTTTTTTCTTGAGGAGGTGGGTTGTTTTGTTTTGATTTTATCTTTGTTCAGAGGCTTTCCACAAGTTTTGGGGTTTTTTAAAATTTCTATTGTGGTAAAAATGTATGACATAACATTTATCAGCTTTGTCTTTCTAAGGATACAGTGCAGTCGTGGTTACTATATTCGTGGTTAATTATTGTGCAAGCGAGCAACCTCCAGAACTCTTTGATCTTGCGAAGCAGAAACTTATTTCCCATTAAACAACAGCTCTTCATTCTTCTTACCCCCGGCCTCTGGCAGCCACCATTCTACTTTCTGTTTCTATGAATTTGTAGTTTAGATACATCATACAAGTGAAATTGTAGAGCATTTGTCTTTTTGTGCCTGGCTTATTTTGCTTAGCGGAATGTCCTGAAGTTTCATCGGTGCTGTCACATGTGTCAGAATTTCCTTCCGTGTTAAGGAGGATTAATACCCCATTGTATGGATGCATCATATTTTGTTTATTCATCCATCAGCGGACACTTAGGTTGCTTCTACTTCTTAGCTGTTGTGCATAGTGCTGCTATGAATGGGGTGTGCAAATATCTCTGAGGTCCTGCTTTCAATTCTTCCGGATATGTACACAGAAGTGGAATTGCTGGGCGCCTGGGTGGTTCAGTGGGTTAAAGCCTCTGCTTTCGGCTCAGGTCATGATCTCAGGGTCCTGGGATCGAGGCCCGCATCGGGCTCCCTGCTCAGCGGGGAGCCTGCTTCCCCCCCTCTCTCTCTGCCTGCCTCTCTGCCTCCTTGTGATCTCTCTCCCGCTGTGAAATAAATAAATAAAATCTTTAAAAAAAAAAAAAAAAGAAGTGGAATTGCTGGGTCACATGAAATTTTATTTTTAATTTCTTGAAGAACTGTCACACTATTTTTTATGTCTATGCCATTTCACTTTCCCAGCAACAGCGGACGTGTGTTCCAGTTTGTCTGCATTCTCCCCAACTCTTATTATTTCCTGGCATTTTGTTTTGCTTTTTTGGTAGTAACCATCCTAATGGGTTGAGGTGATAACTCATTGTGGTTTTGATTTACATTTCCCTAATGATTAGTGATGTTGAGGATATTTTCATTGGCCTATTGCCTATTTCTAGATCAGTTTGTCAATTTTTTACCCTTGTTGCTTATACTTTGGTGTCATAGCTAGAAAATCTTTGCCAAATCCAGGGTCATGAGGCCTCTTTTCTGTTTTTTTCTTTTCTTTTCATTTTTTTTTAAAAAAATTTTATTTATTTATTTGACAGAGAGAGACACAGCGAGAGAGGGAACACAAGCAGGGGGAGTGGGAGAGGGAGAAGCAGGCTTCCCGCCGAGCAGGGAGCCCGATGCGGGGCTTGATCCCAGGATCCTGGGATCATGACCTGAGCTGAAGGCAGAAGCTTAACGACTGAGCCACCCAGGTGCTCCTCTGTTTTTTTCTAAGACTTTTAGAGTTTTATTTCTTATGTTTTAATCTTTGATTCATTTGGGTTAATTTTTGTTTATGGTATAGGGTGAGTGTTACAGGTTGAATGTTTGTATTCTCCCCAAGTTCACATATTGAAGCCTTAACCCCTATTGTGATGACATTAGGAGGTCAGGCCTTTCGAAGGCAATTAGGTTTAGTTGAGGTCATGAGGATAGAACCTTCACGATTGGATTAGGGCCCTCCAGACACCAGAACTTCTTCGCTCCACCAGGCAAGAATACGGATAGAGGAAGGCTGTCTGTAAGCTCAGAGGAGGGCCCTCACCAAGAACTGAATTGCCAGCACCTGGACCTGGGATTTCCCAGACTCCACCACTGTGAGAAATAAATGTCTGTTAAGTTATCCAGTCTGTGTTATTTTGTTCTAGCAATTTGAGCTGACTATAAGAGTAAAGGTCCAAATTCATTCTTTTGCATGTGTCTATCTGGTTTTCCCAATACCATTTTAAAGGACTGTCCTTTCTCATCAAATGATATTAGCACCCTTGCTGAAAGTCATTTGACCATATATATGAAAGTTTATTTCTGAGCTCTTTTTTTTTTCTATCATTCATGACACCAGTATTTCAGTTTTGATTAGTGTAGCTTTATAATATGTTTTGAAATCAGGAAGTGTGAGACCTCCAACTTTGTTCTTCTTTTTCTTTTCTTTTTTTTTTTAAGATTGTATTTATTTATTTGTCAGAGAGAGAGAGAAAGAGCACAAATTTGGAGAGCAGCAGGCAGAGAGAAAGAAGCAGGCTCCCTGCTGAGCAGGGAACTTGACGTGGGGCTCCATCCCAGGACCCTGGGATCATGACCTGAGCCAAAGGCAAACGCTTAACTGACTGAGGTACCCAGGTGCCCCTACTTCTCCTTTTTAAAATTTGGACACATTTTATTTCTTTTTCTTGCTTAATTGCTCTGGCTAGGACTTCCAATACTAAGTGGAATAAAAGTGGAATAATTGGACATCTTTGTCTTGTCCTGATCTTAAAGGAAAAACTTTCAGTCTTTCACCATTAAATATGATGTTAGCCATAGGATTTTTACATGTGACTTTAACCACATTGAGGCACTCTCCTTCTACTTCTGGTTTGTTGAGTGTTTTTTTTTTCCTCATGAAAAGGTGTGGAATTTTGACAAATGACTTTTCTGTATCAAAATAGCCATTTCGTTATGTGTATTTTATAATCTCTTTATACTGATACTATGACGTATTACATTGATTGATTTTCATATATTGAACCATTCTTACATTCTGGGAATAAATCCCACTTAGTCATGGAGTATAATTCTTTTAATGTGTTGTTGAATTATGTTTGCTAGTATTTTGTTGATAATTTTGCATCAATATTTATCAGGGGTATTGGTCTGTAGTTTTCTTATAGTGTCTTAGATTTGGGCTCAGGATAATGTTGGCCTTGAAGAAAAGTTTGCAAGTATTTCCTCCTCTCCAACTTTTTGCAAGAATTTGAGGATGATTGGTATTAATTCTTCTATAAATTTCTAGTAGAATTCACCAGTGAAGTCACTGGGTCCTGGGCTTTTCTTCATTGAGGGTGTTTTGATTATCAATGTAAGCTCATTTCTGAATAGGTCTGCTCAGATTTTCGATTTCTTTATGATTGTGTCTTGGTAAATGCAACAATTATTTTTTATTTGACCTCTCCCTTGCATAACTCACGTTTGTTTCGCAGGCATTTGGTATGCTAGATATGGAAGTTTCTTTTTTTTTTTAAGATTTTTTTTTTTAGGGCGCCTGGGTGGCTCAGTGGGTTAAAGCCTCTGCTTTCGGCCCAGGTCATGATCTCAGGGTCCTGGGATCGAGGCCCGCATCGGGCTCTCTGCTTGGCAGGGAGCCTGCTTCCCCCTCTCTCTCTCTGCCTGCCTCTCTGCCTCCTTGTGATCTCTCTCCTGCTGTGAAATAAATAAATAAAATCTTTAAAAAAAAAAAAGATTTTTTTTTTTAATTTATGTATTTGACACAGAGAGAGAGAGATCAGATTACAAGCAGGCAGAGAGGCAGGCAGAGAGGAGGAAGCAGGCTCCCTGCTGAGCAGAGAGCCCAATGCGGGGCTTGATCCCAGGACCCTGAGATCATGACCTGGGCCAAAGGCAGAAGCTTTAACCCACTGAGCCACCCAGGCGCCCCATAGATATGGAAGTTTTGAGCATGTATTTGTGACATACAGGTTAAATTTTATTAGGTTCTTTGTGTTATTAGAGTCTGCTTAAAGTTCCTAGAACTACTTGTTGGATTCAGTCTTGATTCTACCATTTCCCTCACTCTCTATAATTAATCTGTTAAATACCTTTGGTTTCATCTCTGTGATGTCTTTCAAATATTTCAGCATATGTATTCCCATTCCTAGCCCACTGCCATTGCCTTAGTTCAAGCCCTTGGTATTTCTTCCCTGGATTGTTTCAGTAACCTCATCACTTGTCTTCCTGCTTCTTCCTGTCTGGCTTTGTCCTCTATGCCTTGATAGCTTTTAAAATTTATATTTAATCATACCATTTCCCTGCCTAGGAACAATCTGTGCTTTTTATTTGCCTATTTCACAAAGTTCAAAATCCTCAGAATAGAATTGAAGGAGCTCTTAAAGTCTATAACTGGCCCTCCTTGCTTCCTTCCTCTACTTCTTCCTTGCTCCTCCATTCCAAGTCTGTGCCCATAGCAAAGTATTTGGTATTCTAAAGCATACCTAGATCTTTCATTTTGTTGTTGCATTTCCAATATGTTGTTTTGGGGTGGTGAAATTCTACTCAAATCTTCAGAAACAAGGGAAAAGTGACTTCTTCCCTGGGACTCTTCAGACACAAATTTTTATGTTTTCCAAGATCATGTTCTAAGGTACTTGGAATCTAGTAGAACATAAGCACTTATGTCAATATGTCTTATAATTATTACAGTGTTGCTCCCTCCCACAGGACTCTGACCCTGGAAGAGTAGTATGTTCCTCAATTTACCTTTTTTTGTTATTTGTCAGAGAGAGGGAGGGCAAGAGAGAGCATAAGCAGGAGGAGCGGCAAGCAGAGGGAGAAGCAGGCTGCCCTATGCATAAAGCCCAATGTGGGATTCCATCCCAGGACTCTGGGATCTTGACCTGAGCTGAAGGCAGATGCTTAACTGACTGAGTCACCCAGGCATCCCCCCAATTTATCTGTGAATACAGAGCCTAACATTGTCCAGTACATTGTAGTATAGAGTATCTACTTAAATAAATGCTTACTTAATGAATAATTATTTATTCTCAGAGATGAATAACATTAAAGAAAACCTGAACATACTCCTTGTTCCTCACGAAATACATATGTGACCTTCAGGGAGTCATTTAACTTTTCTAGGTGTCAGTTTCTTCATTTGTGAAATGAAAGGTGGGAACAGATAATCTCCCAAATCCTTCCCAGCCCAGACATCTCATTATTGGAGTTTTTATTTGTGCAAAAGACAGTCTAATCATTAACATAATTTTATTATCCATGACTTGCAAAGAAGACAAAAGCCAAACCAAATCTTTAACTCATTTGACTCTGTATTTCATGTTCATTCTTGAGAAGATCATTCTAACTTTAATGAGCTTTCCTGATATTAAAAATGTTCCAAACTTTAATGAATTAAAATATTTTATGTTATTTATTTAAATATATAGCTCTGTTTATATTTCCAGCAACTCCAAATCAAAAGTGTAAGATGCCTCTATCTTTTGTAGAGAATCAAAAATATATTTTGGAAAGAACAAGGTATTTAATAAAATAATATTTATCTTTAAATATCTTACAGTTATAATATTATGATCATATAAATAACTTTGAAAAAATTAAAAGTCATCTCAAAACCAACTATTTTCCTACTTGTGCATTCCTTTTCTGTCTCATATACTCATACTTTATCTAATTTCCATGATGATGTCATTCAACTTTATATCCTACTGTTTTCACTTAGCATATCATCAGCAGTTTGTATCATTTCCACATTGACTCATAATTATTATTTTAGAGGCCTGCATAATATTCCTTCAGTGGACACCGGAAAGTTTAGTGAATTATTTTCCTAGTGTTGATTTGTTAGAGCACCTCCTCATCAATATAAACAATTCTATAACAAATATCTTCCTTTTCTCAGACTCTTCATACTAATGAATTTTGTTTGCGATCCATTTTCAGAAGTGGAATTATTTGGTAAAAGAGTAATGTTGTTAACTTCATAGTTACCTTTGGAAATTATTTGCAAAAATACAATTTTGCGGGGTATAGGCCAGTTACCTAATTTGATTTATGTTATTGTAATATTTCAATCAATACATTAATTTTTTTCTGGATTCATTTGTGCCAACTAGAAGTTACAAATGCATTTGGCTATAAGCAAATGAAAAAAAATAAACCCAGTCAACAGTGACTTAAACAGATTGGAGTTTAATTTTTTCTTGGAATGAAGTCTAGTTGTAGGCTAGCTATCCTAGGCTGGCAACTGCTCAAGGAAGTCACTGAGGACCAAGGACCATCACATCTGACTCTTCCATCCTTAGGAAATGGTTTTTTGTCTTCATGGTTGCAAGATGGCTAGTATACCTCCAGGCATTGAACTGAAGAAGGAAGAAGGATTAGGACTAAAGTGGCATATTATCTTTCTGTACTAATAAAACACTTTCCCAGAAGCCCCATCTGGTTATTTTGGCTTTGATCTCATTGTTCAGAACCAGGTCACATCGTCACACTACACTGCATGGCCGTTTGGGGAAGAGAGAATTTTATCTTTTAAAATCTTATAGTCTAGGAAGATGAGGGTGAAAGGGGATATGAATGGTTTTTGAGTAAGATCATGGTGTTGCCCCATTAATTTCATTACTTTAAGTGAAAAATAAATGTTTTTCATTTATTACAATTAAATGGTAAACTTGTTCAGGGAATTTTTTTTTCAAAGATTTTGTTTTTAAGTAGTTTCTCCACCCAATGTGGGGCTCGAACTCACAACCCCGAGATCCAGAGTCGCATGCCCTACCAACTGGTCCAGCCAGGTGCTCCTTGTTCAGGGAATTTATTGAATCCATCTTCGAATCCTCAATATTAACATAGTGTTCATATACAAGAGGCTTAAGAAATGTTTTTAAGGGCGCCTGGGTGGCTCAGTGGGTTAAAGCCTCTGCCTTCGGCTCAGGTCATGATCTCAGCGTCCTGGGATCGAGGCCCGCATCAGGCTCTCTGCCTGCTCAGCAGGGAGCCTGCTTCCTCCTCTCTCTCTGCCTGTCTCTCTGCCTACTTGTGATCTCTCTCTCTCTGTCAAATAAATAAAATCTTTAAAAAAAAAAAAAAGAAATGTTTTTAATGGGTTGCAAAATAAAGATTTGATCCCAGAAATTTAGGATGGGTTAATTAAAAAGTCATTTTAGATTAACCTCGATTTCTTTAATGTGGTTTCTTGTCTGATACTTGGGGAAATGCCATAGAAATAGAGTATTAGACATATTCCCTCAACTGAGCTTTGTACACAAATAGGAAAATATGGATTCGGTAAAAATCCAACTTGATATCTTAATTTGGATTTAATGACTCATAAAAGTTATTGATTAGAGCACTAGAATATTTAGCACCAAGAGAGCAGAGTCTTTAGGTTTTCCTCGATGAATTGCTAAGTGCCTAGAACGGTGTATGTCACAGGTAGAAAATTAGTAACTGCTTGTAAAACAAATGACAGTCAGTCTAGAGTGAGGTTTCTGGGACTATAACACGCATTCCCAACTTTATCCTTTTTAGGACATTTATAGGTGAAATCACAGTATATTACAGATCGGACCTGCTCTTGCTAAGGAGCCAAGAGGGACTGTGAATGTAATGAATGACAGACTTGAGATTCCAAAGAATTTAGATGGTGAATCATGGTCAGATCACAGCAAGAGGAACTTTAATGGAAATAAATGTTAATTCCTTCAATGTAGCTTCCAAACAAGCTGCTCAAGAACAGGAACATCATAAATTATATTTTTTGGTGCGTGGTGCACTAACGATTAGAATAAGGAATAATAATTTTAAATGGGAAGAATTTTATGAAATAGCCTGCTGAAAATGACTGGGTTGACTGCCCTGTATCTTCCCATACAAATACAAACATCATGGAAACATTTGGGGGGTAGAGCCACGGTTCCCAACTGTGCGTGGAGGTGCTCAGTTTTCTGCAATGAATTTACCGGGGCATTTCAGGATATTTCAAATTTTCAAGGGAAACACAGTGCTATTCAGCATCTGTTAGATGCCATGCAAACTACTAGCTCAAGGAAGTTGACAGTTTCAACACCAAATCAACACTACTTTCTTTCAATGACATCATTATCTTGGCAAAGCTGGGTTTTCAGTGCTTGCTCTGATAAAAAGCAAGAGCGTGTATAGGAAATGAGAGTGGTGGTATAATAGATATAATGGGACTCCAAGGTTTGAGAAGTTGTGCCTGTTGATAAATACTATCCCATTGATAAGTAACTGTGGCTATTTAAGAATGAGATACAAATATCGCGATTTCCTTTCAATTTACGTGTACTGTTTTTTTTTGGTTTTTTGTTTTTTTTTAAAACAGCTGTTAAAGTTGTTAAGACATAAATGCTTCTTAAATGGTTAGCACCTAACTACATAATCAACAGGAATGTTAGGTTCTTCTTTTGGCTTGGGATTTCCCGGAAAATTAATTACTGAGACACTAAGTGGTCTATGAACTGAGAAAGTTTAGGAACCTCTGAGTTAGAGCATTCCAGGCAGCACAAGTAGCAAGTGAAAGATTGGAAGGCAAGAATAAGCCTACACACATTAGCTTAGCTCAGCTTTTCCCCTTTGGTGACAGTATTTTCAAAGGCACTATTATCTTTAGTTTGGTCTATACATAACTGAGATTTTAAGTGTGTGTGTGTGTGTGTGTGTGTGTGTGGTTTATGTGTGTTACTTACTTAAAAAAAAACATGATTCTATGTTATTTCCTGAAAATTTCCAATCACTACAAACATTTTTTTTTTAACATTAGCTATTATGTTCTCTTTATTACTGGTCCCGCAGTCTTTTTTAAACTCCAAAAAAGGGCGCCTGGGTGGCTCAGTGGGTTAAAGCCTCTGCTTTCAGCTCAGGTCATGATCTCAGGGTCCTGGGATCGAGGTCTGCATCGGGCTCCCTGCTCAGTGGGGAGCCTGCTTCCTCCTCTCTCTCTGCCTGCCTCTCTGCCTCCTTGTGATCTCTCTCCCTCTGTGAAATAAATAAATAAAATCTNTAAATAAATAAATAAACTCCAAAAAAATTTTTTTTTGTACTTTCCTTAAAATCCATGCTTGAAGGGCGCCTGGGTGGCTCAGTGAGTTAAAGCCGCTGCCTTCGGCTCAGGTCATGATCCCAGGGTCCTGGGATCGAGGCCCGCATCGGGCTCT
>LNAC01000057.1:4362334-4440721 GCA_002007465.1 Ailurus styani
GGGCGCCGAGGGCGGCGCGGAGCCGCGGGGCGCGGGGGCAGCGGCGGCGCTGGGGGCCGCTGCCCTGGAAGAGCCCGCGGCCGGCGGCCCGAAGGAGAAGGACGAGGCGCTGGAGGAGAAGCTGAGGAACTTAACTTTCCGGAAGCAGGTCTCTTACAGGTAGGCGCGGGAGCCGAGGCGGCGGGGACACAGGTGCCGCCGCGGGGCTGGGACCCGCTCTTGTCCCGCACAGAGGCGCTTCCCCGGAGTTGGGGGCACCTGGCGCGCGATCTCTCTCTCTCTCTCTCTCTCTCTCTGTTTCTCTCTCGTCCTCTCTCCCCCTCGTGGGGAGATGTATTTTCTCTCCTCCCGGCATTCTGGGCTGCAGGGAAGCGCGGCGCGCCCGGTTTCCCTCTGGACCAGGACCGAAGCCTGGGTCCCCGAGGTCAGAACGACAACAGAATGCGTGTGTGCGCCGGAGCGGGGTGCAGACGCAGAGGGAGATGCCTAGTTTTCTTGAGCGAAGTCTTCAAAGTTGTCCCTCAGCCGGAGTCGTCTATAACCACTCCCCCCTACCTTCTAGATTTCCTTGGATGAACCTTTGGCACTAACCGGATAGTTGGGATCGCCCTACAGGCAGGATAGAACACGCTGGACTGAAGAGAAATCCTTGTGGAAGCCGGCCCTACACCGAAATCTCCAGGGAAGGGTCGCTGTGGATCTGAGTCTGTAGATACCCAGCTGGTTAGGGGGTGACCTGGACATGTGCTCTCCGTCCCCCCCCACCCCCCACCCCTGGTGTGCCCAGCAGGAGGAGGTGGGGACCCACTGGCAAGCCAGGGGGGGGGAGTGCGTGAATGGGACCACGCTTGCCCCTGAGGAGGGATGCATTTGTGAGACAAGGGCAGTGTAGGATAAACGGCCACCAAATTATGATAAGAGATTACCCCACATTGTCTCAGGGTCTAAAAATGAGAAATGAGGATTCAGTAGGTTCTAGCGCTGCACCTCCCCACCCCCAACCCCAGGCAAGAATAAAGATTTTGAGGGGTTCGGAGACTTTCAGAGACTACCCTTACTGCTTTGTCAGTTTTAAAGTCAAGATAATACGTAAGCATAGAATTACAAAAATTTGCACTTGCTAGGGCTCTGAGCATTTCTGGAAAAGGGATCAGTAAAAACATTATTGTGACCCTACTCCCTTGAGCCAGCAGTCCTTTCCAGAAACCCATATAAAGTACTAAGCCTGCCACACCATGTGCTGTTATGTAAGCAAAAGCAGATGACAGAGGTGTGTGGGTTTGTGAGGGTGTGCGTTGTATTTATGGGGACATGCGTGTGAATCACTGGGATCCCCGTAGGCATTGCCGGACAGGAGGCCCCAGGCTCTGGGGCATGTGCTCTGTGTCTAAGTGTTGGTTGGCTTCTGATGACTCGGAAACGGTCCTGCTGGTGAGGTTGTTGCTCCCGCATCCCTCGCGTGCATTTTGTTCGCTGTGCATTGAGGGAGTTTCCCACTTGACTTGCTCTTTTAGTTACTCACATAGATCAGGATCAAATGAATCTTTCTCTTTATATTTTTTGGTTTCTAAAAATAGGCAGGTGCTGGAGAGTGGGGTAGCTCTAGGGAGGTATGCTAGGACACAGGCAGTTCTACTTCTCGGTAATGATGGCCTGCCTGGCCCTTCGGGGAACAGGGACTACATTCAGCCTAATTTAGGAACCGTGAGTTAGAGGGGGTTGATTACATTAAGCACATTGTGGGTCTGGGCTCCTGAGCTGAGAAAATTCTCCTGAGTTCCTGGTATTCATCAGACTCCTCACTGTTCTAGGTAGGGCTGCAAAGCCCCAGTTTGCAAGGGAAATCATTTCAGCTTGCCTCTTGGCAGGGGTCATCCTGTGAGCCTCTCTCCTGGACCCGGGTACTGTGTGAGAGGGACACGGCTTTCTGGATTGCACGCTCACATGTGCATGCGTAAGTGTGTTCACCCACAAACGTAGACTCGGACACAGCAACTTTTTTATAAAATAAAAACAACAATACTGCATTTGCCTTACAAACCACAGAGGTGAATCCCACTTAGTCAATATTCCCTTTTCAATAGAGCTTTACAATCTCCAATTCAGGGAATCACCTGCATCAGCGTCACCTCAGGTGGGTCGTTAAAAATGCCTGCCATGCCGGGCTCACAAAATCAGTCTGTGCGTGGGAATTTTTAACATCCTCCTCAGGCAATGCTTAAGTACATTGCTATCTGAGGATTGCTGCACTGTTTTTCCCCAAAGGCGAAACAATTGATCTTTGGGCTCACAAACAGTGCCTAGCCAAACAAGGCCAGGTGGCCCCAATGTCAGAGGAAAGAGAGTGAAAAGATAGGTGATTTCATCTGGTCCATGTCTATCCTGAGTAACGTGCAGGGTGTCTCCATTTTGATTACTATTATTACTATTTTTTGGAGTCAAGGTGAATGGCCGCCCCACTCAACATGGCAGCCATTCCTACTGGATTCAGATGTAGCTGTGCCTTGACCATTTTGCTAGTGGGCTAAGAAGTGGTCTGTGAGGAAAGTACAACTCTGGCTGGAGTTGGGCATTGGCTCCTCAGGGAGGACCACACCATCTCACTCCCGGGGACACCCGAGGACAGTGCGTGGTGGGAGTTCGTGGAGAGAGGTTGGGAATACCTCACAGGATGGAGCCTGAGTGAAGGGGTTCGCCTGGTGAACGTAGTAGGGTGGCTTGTGGAAGGGGGGTCGTTTGAGGTGGGGAAAGAGGAGAGGTGCAGGTAGGTAAAAAATATCTTTTGAAGAACATGGGTATTTGCAGAATGACACTTGACAGGAAAGAAGAAGGGGGCTTGGGGAGAGGGTGTGCGTGTGCGTGTGTGTAGGGGGGTCTCATCTGCTCCTTCTGTTGCTAAGGAACATATAAGCTAGATTTTAAAAATAAATGAGGAGTGGGTGGGCATATGCAGTGACTCCTGTCTTTTTAGGAACTGGAGCCCTTTACAAAAAGCCTTTAAATAACCATTTCTGGAGGCAGATTATTCATTTTGCTTGACTTTTACTTTGTTAAGTAAAATAAACTCCTTTATATACCCCTAGATTTCCCCTCATTATCTTTTCTTTCTTGGCTTTTTTTGGGGAACCATTTTTCCCATGAGGAATTTTCCTTTATGTCAAATTCTGCTCCCCTAGAGCAAATAGTCTCTGTAGACTGTAAAGCTAAAGGTTTTAGAAGGCAGTGCAAGTGAGCTGGTACTTTTCTCTTAAAATTACTACTTCCTTTTTCTGTGCAAATTATGGTGCAGCCACAGGATACGTATGTGCCAACGACTATATAATGTGTAGGAACTGAGTTTTGTTTTTTTTTTTAAACTGCTGTAAGAATTCCCATTTAAGTTAGTAAAAAAAAAAAGTATTTCAGAAATACACAAGGGAGGGGAAGGAGAGGATAGCTGGTGTTTATTGCCTTCCATGTACCAGGCACTGCGGTAACTCTTACTGCATATGCCATCCTATTTACTTGCCATGATAGTCCTGTGATGTGAGAGTGTGGTTATTTCTATTTTATAGACAATGAACTTGAGGTATTGAGCTTGGGTGGGAGGCAGAATGGAAACCCAGATCTGACTCTAAAGTCTTCGCTCTTCAGACTACATTCTGCTTCCCTAAACATTCATTTCAGGTTCGAAGTCTCTCTGCATGTGTGTGAGTGTGTGTGTGTGTGTGTGTGTGTGTGTGTGTGTGTGTGTCCGCGTGCGCGTGCACAGTGTGAGCAACCCTTTCACCTCCTCTGTAATATGCCACAGGTCATCATATATTATCTTACACTTGTTGGGTCGTATCCCTTCAGCTATATATTATTCGGGAATCCCTCTGCTATTTCAGAAATAATAAGGATTATAAATCCATGATCACCAAAACATGTATTGGTTTGGCTTCTGAGCACAAAACCACCTACATGACACCTGCCATCACTATGAAGATACCCATGTTAGAGTTTGATTTGCCTTTGAATAAAAATCACACAGATGTTGTGTAGGTGAACCTGGATGCAGCGGAGAACTGGCCCGTGGGTACCTCCTTGAGCAGCCCAGAATACACAATGGGGTGTGATTTCACCAGGAAGAAGGCCTGGGCAACTACCATTTCTTCTACAGTGTTGATGGTAGGCTTCTGCTTCTCCACTTATACACCAGAATGGTGCCGCCAAACCTTCCTTACAGGGAGATTTTGGAATGAGATAGAAGGAGCCAGCAGGAAGGATTAAAGTCCTTAGGTTAGACGACTCGGTAAAAAACAATTTATTATGCTTTACAGGTTGATGATAAGAACATAGTATTTCCATTTTTGTTTTGCCCCAGAAGGCAAGATTATGTGATTATAAGAAAGACCAGTGGGATGTAGAAAGCCAAATAGGACTGTGTGTGCGCTGTTTCTCCTTGCACGAGAATCCATTGCACGTGGTGGAAATTTTCTTTTCCTGGGTATCAGCGGGTGGCATCCTCCTTTGTAAATCAGTTTTATTTATTTTATGTTTCAAACGTTTGTTCACTATTTAGAGCCTTCAGGATCAGATGAAAACTTTGGTTCTGATTTAATGTTTCCCTCCTCAATAATTACTTAGGACTTGGCTAAGTGTAGACTTCCTCAATCAGGACACCAACCGGGCAAGATCGCACTTGCACCACGCACTTGCACCATCATCTGGAGTACTTAATCTGGTCTAGTTGAACTTTCGGAGCCTTGGTTTTTACCATGAGAGAGGGACAGCACTGGGCCCTGTGGCATCAGGGGAAGGAGGAATTGAAGGGAGTTTTGCTGGTGTTCATTTCTGCTGTGGCAACAACAGCATTGCCTCATAGGGTCAAATTAAATTAGAGTAGAGCTAGCTCTTTGGAACATTTCACTCTCTAATATGAGAAAATGAGGACTCCCAGGGAGGCTTCAGGCTGGCTGCACCTTCCCTGTCTGACGGGATTGGGCTCTGGGATACACATCTTTTAGGCAACCCTGAATTGTTCTTGGAGTGGGTTCAGAGGCGTTCACTGTGTGAAACTGGAAGCATCTGGAAGGACCATTGCCTAGATGTTGACAGGACATTCACTTTCTTACTGGGGTTTATGTTGATAACGCTGATCCTAATTACTTTTTCTAAGACCTTATAATTTTAGTTTTAGGACAGTAGCTACACCAAATCAATGGTGGATAACTGAAGGACGAAGGTAGGAGCAAAACAAAGTCTAAGCTGCAGGTTTCTTTCTTTCTTTTCTTTGAAATTTAATTTGCATGAAATAACTATAAAAATGGACTAATTTCACGTTGTTTGAACTGGCTGGAACTATTTGAACTGTTGGAATTGTTTGAACTGGTCGGAATGTTATGCGTATTGCAAGGCGTAACAAACCAAGGCAATGTAGAAGAAGATTAAAGAAATTAAAATGCTAAGTTATGTCTGCTTGCACATAATGGCCCCATAATTCCTCTCTGGCTTGTTCACCAGGCAAACTGCTCCCAAGGAGTAAGCTCCAAAGTGGCCAATTTCTGTGATAGGTGGTGGGTCTTCCCATGTCCTCACGAGGCACTTTCAAAAAGCTGTGTTCAGACTTCATTATAATTTTCTGGTGCGTGAATTAGACTGGGATTTGAACCCGGCTCCTTCTAGCTGGGCTGGGGCATGTTAGGTAACCCCTTTCGGGCTTGGTACATTCATCTCTAAAAGGGGCTAGTCATAATACCTACCTTGGAGGTTTGTGATGAGAATTGCACGAGTTACTTTATGCAAAGGACTCAGCAGAGTGCCCTGCCCAGAGTTAACTTTTCCAATTGTTATTATTCCCTGCTAAGCCGTTCGCTCCTTTGAAGATGCAAATTGCACCTTACTATTTGAATCTCTGAATCCTGTTCTTATTACTCAGTAGGTGTTGGATAAATATTTATTGGATGAAGGAATTTAATTGCCTTCTTTAAATAAACTACTACTCTTACCATTTTCCCTGTCCATCTCAGTTGTGATTTTCCTTTCTACTAAAAGAGAGGTTTGCCTTTCCTCACATACACTTTGTCCAACAGCCCAGAACCGTGTTTCTGTTTACAACTTCCTGTGTGAGTACCTGCATCCGCCGTTTAGGCAGCTGCTGGAGGCTGGAGAGGGGTGGCAGAACTCTTACTTAACCAGCTATTTGCAGCGCGTCAAAGAAAAGGCCTTAATTTGCCTTCTGAGTAGCACTAATTAGCTCTCTGGCTCTCTTTCTGTCTGTCTCATCCCTTTCCAAGGGGGCATCATTGATTTCCTCCTCGGGGAGTTTTTCTGTGGACTTCTTCTGTGATTAGAACTTAGACAGGCAGAGAGATGGCTACCCCACGTTTCTGGAATCTGTCCTGACTGCTGTCTGGCCAGCCCCAGGTTGTGACTCCAGCGGCCTCCGTGCTGTATTACCTCACTCTGTCCTTGCGGCTCACCTGATTGACTGGTGGAAAAGTTATTTTAGGAAGAATTCCTTTGTCGACTTAGCGACTCTTAGCTTTTGTTTTGTTTTTCACTCAACTCAATAACAAATCTTTCAAAAGAGTGCCAGCTATTTTTTATTCACGTATGTTTAGAGCATTTGAAGGACGGCTGGTGAGTGTCCTGACCCCCACCGTGTCCAAAGGGAGGGGGCGCGAGCACTGCTCTGGTCTTTCAGAGAAAATCCAATCGTCCGGGGTGTGCGCACTGGCTGAGGGAGGGGGCTGTGCTTGGGAAGAGGGGGGATGAAGGGCCTTCGCAGATGAACTTTCATGGTCTTGCCTTCCAGCCCTGAGGTTTTGGGAGTCTTTGAAATGGAGAAAATACTGTTTTTTAAAGGCAACAGCTTTCTGACAGGGACTTCTGTAGTCCTTAAACTCCCTGCATTTTGCGTAAGTGGAGATTTGCTGTTAGATTTTCAGATTCATAAATAATACTCCGATAAGAGCCAATTTTTTTTTTTAAGATTTTATTTATTTATTTGATAGAGAGAGACACAGTGAGAGAGGGAACACAAGCAGGGGGAGTGGGAGAGGGACCCTGGGATCATGACCTGAGCCGAAGGCAGATGCTTAACGACTGAGCCACCCAGGCGCCCCAAGAACCAATTCTGATTTAAGCTATAACATTAATGGTCTGACTTGCTGGATGGAGTGAGGATACAATCAAAGCTTAAAACAGTAAGAATTAAACTGCAGCCAAATCTCATTGTTCTTACTCTTCAATGTCACGAGAGACAGGTGGAATTGTGAATAACAGCCCTGAGTCTAGAGCATTCCCACTGGGGTTCAGTTCTCCGTCTATCTCTGCCTCCTGTGTGACCTCAGGCAAGTTACTCAATCTCTCTGTGCCTTACTTTCCTCATCTATAAAATAGTAGTGGTAGGAGTACCCCAGTTTGTGGGATTATTGGAAGGTTGATACTCAAAATGTTCCCTGTCACAAAGCAAGCTATGAGTGTTTGTTGGAGGGGTGTCTTTCATACTTAAGTCCAATTAAGGAGATTTGGTTTTTATTCTTCAAAATGTCAAACATTAGTCAAATGTCAGTAGCTAGCAATGAAATTATTCAGATAATATGAAAATAAGATAGCTTTAGACTTAGGAAATTTAGTTTACAGGTTTTGGCATTCACCAAGGTATAGACTATGTACTTTGCCTTTCACAGCTTATTAAAAATGAGTTGACTCTTACCAGAGGGTGTGAAGGGTATCGAGCTGCCTCGGAGTGCTGTGGAAATTGGAGTAAGCAGGAAGCCAAGGTCAGAGAAGATGGGCAGGTTGAGTGCGCAGAACCACAGTGGCCCACACCCCCCCAAACCGGTCGTTTGGGAGCCGAAAGCCAGACCTGGAGGATTGGGTGACAGGGGTCTGGGAGCTTCAAGTGTCAGGAGTAGATAAGTAGATCAAGACAGAGGTCCTAGAAATAGCGTTGTCAGGGACTGCAGGGCAGAGGTTATTCCTCTCCTGGCCTGGCTCGATGGTATCTGCTCTGTGTGTCCAGACAGTGGCCGGCTGTCCTGTTTTGGCAATCAGAGAAAAAGCTTCCCAGATGCTACCTGTCCTGGATTATTTCAGAAATGGAAGGCTCAGCCTTCTTGGATGTTCTGTCCATTTTCTCAATGAGGCCAAACAACAGAATTGACTTTTTAAAATTGTACGTGATTATTAAATATTTGTTGAACAAATAGAACTGGCTCAGGACTGAGGAATAAGTACTGAAGAAGTTAACTCATTTTTTTTTTCCTACAAAAGGCAAAGAAAAGGCGGTTTGGTTGCTTTTGTGTATCATGTAGGTTTTCAGGAAACAGCCAGAAAATAGACTCCTTGAAAAGTCCAAAGTACATTTTTTAAATGTGTCATTCCTTTGTATATCAGAAAGATGTCAAAAATCCTATGGAAAAAATATTTTTGTTTTAAAAACACTTGAAAGCAATTTGTTTAAAGATGAAAGGGGGCTTTATATAAGCTTATACGGAAGCAGTTGGAAAGGGTTCCACGTATCACTTTTGAGACAAACTTCTGGAGCATTCTTCAAACTGAAAGGACTGTGTTCTCATCCCTGTCCTTATGGATGTAACCAGGTTTGAGGCAATCTCTCTCTGAGACAGAGAGCATTCCCTGTAGGGGTTTTTGAGAAAAGAGCCTGATTTAAAACGGTTTCTTCCTTTTAAATTGGCCCCCTCTCCATGCAAAGACTAAAGCTATAGCATATTTTTGTCTCTCTCCAATTGAAGCATTGTCCTCAGCATCTAAAGTAAGACAGGAAGTGGAAAAACCTTGAACCCCAGAAGCCTCGAGCGTGATCTTCCCTGGCAGAGTGAACACCCCTGGGGCCGCTGAGCCTTCCTAGTCTGCCCTGCCTTTTCTCGCAGTGGCCCCAAACCGGCAGACGCCCCCTGTTCCTGTCCTTCCCAGTGGCCTCAGACAGACCGTTCCCCGAGGCAGCAGGGGCAGCGCACGGACTGGCCAAGTTTTCATGCAGGGCCGCTAAGAGAAGAAACACACTCTTCGTAGGGTTCAGACTTGGACTGCAAGTGTTAATTTACTTAACTACCTACTTGTGACTATTAGCCAGTATAAGGTACTGATTTTTATTAAGTCTTTACTCTGTGCCAAGAGCTGTTAAACATTTTATAGATAGTATTTCATTGATGCCTCATTGAAGTCGGAACTATTATTACTTCCATTTTACAGATACGCGTATTGAGGCTTTGAGTTTAAGCAAGTTGCCTGAGGTCACAAAGCTAGAGAAATGGCGGAGTTAAAATCCATGCCCCTGTTTGCCTATCGCTTTCCTATTGCAACTTTTCACTCTGGTTCTTCTTTCACCCTTTCCCACGCCCCGTGTGCCGAGAGCCCTGTTTTCACCATCCGATGGTTTATTAGACTCACGTCTCCTGAGAGGAGAGACCCGGGGGCCCATCACTTCGGCGGGCCCTGCCCGTCCTGACACAGGACACCGAGACGGGCTGATGGGCCGACAGAGCAGGCATTCCTGTCCTGTCCCAGGGTGCACTCAGCTCTGGGAAGGGCTCCGTGCCACCGGCCACTGTTGCCGGCCCAGATGGAGCTTTCCGGGCGGGCTCTTTCTCAAACTATGTGAATTTTCTGTTGCCTGAGACGGGGAATAAATCCAGGTTCGTGGGGTGGGGAAGTGATTCGGAGGGATTATAGCCCAGTACGTGTGCCCTCCTTCAAATTCTACTTCCAGTACGAGACCTTGTGATTTTCTGGAAGCAGAGTGGGACTTGAGGGGTGTGCTTAATGCTTGCTTGGGACCCAGTGCAGAAGCTAGCACTGATCGATGTGTACCGTATGTGGTCGGAATGGCACAGTAAGCACCACTGGACTTGTTTAAAATAAGTATTCTTAGGAGACTCGAGTCTTCACCTTTAACTGGAGGGCCCACTCAGGCGGTAAGTACTTGCAGGATAAGGTTATTCAGAACAACACCCTTCAGAATGCATTAGTATTTGCATGTCTGCTGTTATCCTCACCTAGAAAGTTCCAAAGCATGATTTTTAAAAACCTGAGTCATTCTTTCCCGTTTGAAGAAAACCTTCAGAATTTCTTAGCAAAATAAATCTCTAGTTCAAAAATAAATGACAAAGCTATTTAAAGATTAAAACAGAAGCTTTCTATGAGCCAGTGTGGAATTATAACAAAATCTAAGGGTTTTTTTTTTTTAAAGACAGATTTCTGGAGATTTCTTACACTGTTAATACTGACTAAATTTCAGTACTTATAACAAAAATGTGTGTGGCGCTTTTCGGGCTTTACCATATGTAAACTGCTTTCATGTCCTTGATCTAATTTTACTTTCAGAAGAATCTTAAGCAACAGGCGGAGTAGGTACTGGTTTTAGAGGTGGTGTACATTTCAGGAAACAGGCATGACCACTAAGGGGGTATCCCAAAGCCACGGGTCTGTCAGGGGCCCTGCCAGGCTTAGGCTGGCTTTTGGGTGTGAAGTCCCATGTTCTTTTCACTTTGGGGCGCTGCTTCCATGCACCGCTCCCTGGGAGGGTGGATGGCAACATCTCCCTTTTGTTAATTTTATGTACTTGAACTTATCTCCGTTGTTAATCACAGCGGACATAGTTGGAATCAGTCAGTGGCTGGCATTTCAAATCTATATCACATGGACAAGGAGGGTGACCTCAATGTCAGCCTCATTTACTCTTTCTGTAGATTCAAAAACGTGAAACCACCAGCGGGATGGTTTATGTTTAACACTCCTTCTACTGGGGGAAAAAAAAGAAATATTCAAGCTCTTCCTGTGCATTAGTTGCTAAGCAGCAGCCATTTCATTGTAAAGGGGATTCGGTTCAAGTAATGACATAGGTGTTCCAAGAAGAGCATTTCATTTTTACAGCAACCGCATTTCACGTCTCCATATAGCATATCTCCTGTGGCTCAGGGATTTTAGGGGGAGAAGTGGGCACCTCAACACATTTGTTGAATATGTGGAGAAAATCCCATATAGCTGATCACCTAATAACCAAACTCCCGTGATCTGTGACTGCGATTGTGCAGCACCTGCAAGGTCCTTGCACTTTGAAGGATTTGGAAGTGTCTCCAGAAAACCTGACTGCCAAACAGGTATGCTTTTGAGGCCGTATTGGACATTAACTGAGGACATTGCCATGGAATGTTCTGGATAATTTAGAATTTGAAGTTTTTGAAGTACCGTGACATAGAATATAATCTGATTGCAGTGAGGAGTTGGATTGTGGACAAGATTTCATTGTATTGAGATTTTGCTGGCAATTGAAGGCTCTTAAAAATGAAGATAAAAGAAAACACCGTACATGGCTAGCGTAAGTCTTGGAGTTCAGTTTTATCAGCAAAAAGCATATGAGTCTAGAAGGCATGTATCTAAGACATGGATATGTGTGATTCTTCTGTATTTATGTGTATAGAAAAAGAGACTGTCAAATTTCAGAGCTGATATATTTTTTCTGATTGCACTATCATTAATTTTGAAGGTTGCATGATCCATGTGTGCAAGCCCACGGCCCTGCTTTTCCAGGCATTTCTGCCATCTTTGCTCTAACGTATACAGACTGTTGTGAAATTTATGTGTATCTAGACAAATATATTTTCTTTTTTTAAATAATTCTTTTTTAAAAAGATTTTTATGTATTAGAGAGACAGAGAGAGAGCACAAGTAGGCAGAGCAGCAGGCAGAGGGAGAGGGAGAAGCAGGCTCTCCACTGAGCAGGGAGCCTGATGAGGGACTCAATCCCAGTACCCTGGGATCATGACCTGAGCTGAAGGCAGCTGCTTAACCGACTGAACCACCCAGGTGCCCCGAGACAAATATATTTTCTTTAGCGAACNTTCTTTTTTAAAAAGATTTTTATGTATTTATTAGAGAGACAGAGAGAGAGAGCACAAGTAGGCAGAGCAGCAGGCAGAGGGAGAGGGAGAAGCAGGCTCTCCACTGAGCAGGGAGCCTGATGAGGGACTCAATCCCAGTACCCTGGGATCATGACCTGAGCTGAAGGCAGCTGCTTAACCGACTGAACCACCCAGGTGCCCCGAGACAAATATATTTTCTTTAGCGAACTGCTTCATGGGAGTTGTTAAGGGAGCAGACTTTGTTGTTTTCTAGGAGTGTGCTGCACACCACCACTCCCTCAGCCCCCTCCCCAGGCCATTTGAGAAAGAATACCTCTTTCCGGGAGCAGATGGGATGCTTGGAAGCTGGTCTTTAACTTCCAGTAAATTGCCCTCCCATTTATGGCAAAGCACCTCTTCCAGGAACTAAAAGTAATGTTCAGAAGAAATAATACATGGATGAATCCACAAATGGCAAGCAGTTATTCCCACTGTGGTGTGGGTTCATTAGTAGAGTTGTTTTGAGCATCTCTCCAGCAATTAGTGCTTCTCATCTATTTCATTGTGCACTTTTTACAATTACTTAAAACAGCTTTAGTGAAACAGTTCTGGTGTTACAGAAAACCGTTACCTAAATGGGGAAGTCAAGTCAAGAGGTCTGGAAAGGAGATCACTGGAAATATTGACTTCTCGCCTGGCATGAAGCAACAAAGGAGTCGGAGGCTCTGTGTCTTTCAGAAAAAGCACTTCCGAGGTGCTCAATGGTGTGTTCTCAGCATTATTAATACTGATATTACCACCAACAACAATAACATTTATTGAAGTCTTATATGTGCTGGGAGCCTGCTGAGTGATTGACATACTTTATTCCAGTGAATTCTTACAATGACTTTATGAAGTAGGTGCTGTTACTATTTCCAGTTTTACAGAAGGGGAAACTGAGGCATAGGGTAATGAAGTAGCATCTCAGGACCTCACAGCTAGCAAGCAATGGAGGCAGGATTTGAGTGTCAGGAGAACTCCTTGGCCAGCACTGCCGTGTGCTGTAGCCCAGTATAAATGTAGAGATATACCCCGTTTTCCTCTTGGGAATCACCTCTCCCCTGTTGCGTGCAGTCTTGTGGGATTGTACATCAAGGTACCTGGCTCTACACCATGGAGGCCAATGAGGTCTTTGCAAGCTGTCACAGCTGGCTTCCTCATGCCGCACTGTCTTGGGACATAGGACCTGAGTCTGGACATTCAGACTCTTTTGGATTTGACCTCTTAAAAGCTCTCAGAGGGAGTGCCAGTTTGTTCATATCCACTAACAGTGCCCTGAGGACCATTCCTTCTGCCCTGGCTGCTGTCTATTCCAAGCATGGATCCCCCAGGCTTTTGATTAATTGTGAACAATCCAACATCTTCCCAATGTACTTCTTCTTTGTTTAAGTTAAAAACAAAACAAAGCAAAGCAAAACAAAACAAAACAAAAAACCCCACCCTAACTGATAAAGTGTCATTGGCAAATGGTCCACCAGCAGAGGCTGGTGAATGTCTTCTGTGTCAGGAGTTCTTGGCTACATTAGGGAGAGTAATGATATGCTGTGGTGAGGTCTAATTGTTGTAAGGTTTTCGTTATAGGGAAAAATAAGGTATTACCATTTAATGAATCTTTAGCAACACTTAGGTACTTTGTGCTTCCTGTTTTGTTGTCCTCTTATTTAATTATCACAAACTGTCTGAATTAGTTATTTCTATTTTACAAATAAGGACACTGCATCTCACAGAGGGAAGTGATATGCTTCAAGTCAAAGAGGTATTAGTTGATGGGAACAGGATTCTGATTCAGTTCTAAGTCACCCAAGGCTTAAGATTTTTCCCCATGGTACCAAGCTGCCTCTATGTTGAGGCTAAACCTGACTCTTATTTTTTGCCTACTGGTATTACATTTGCATTTCTGGGAGATATGCAGATTAATCCTCCCCTTTCTTTCTATATGCTGGGTCTTCAAGTCTGTGAAGTTAGGTTATCACATTTCTCTTTAGCCCTTTGTTTCTTTTTTTTTTTTTTTTAAAGATTTTATTTATTTATTTCACAGAGGGAGAGAGATCACAAGGAGGCAGAGAGGCAGGCAGAGAGAGGGGGGGGGAAGCAGGCTCCCCGCTGAGCAGGGAGCCCGATGCGGGCCTCGATCCCAGGACCCTGAGATCATGACCTGAGCCGAAAGCAGAGGCTTTAACCCACTGAGCCACCCAGGCGCCCTAGCCCTTTGTTTCTTTAAACTAAAGCATCTCCGCTTGTATTCTTTAGTTAATCCCTTATCTAAAGGTGATTGATTGCAAAGCCACTGTTCTGTCTGTTCCTAACTGGAGAGCATCCTGGTTTATCCATGGCTTTCTTCATAAGAATTGAGCAGTAAACTAAAAATGTGGTCTAACCAGGGCCACCACTAGCACATGTGATGTCTTTGTTCAACTTAGAAACAGGTTCTAAAGTTTAAGTGACAAGTTAATAAAGATCCTCCCTTACTCCTGAGCTCGGTCAGCCCCAGAGCCAGGATCTAACATGTGGTGGCTGACACTTAGGGTGGGTTTCAGTCTCCTCCTGCCCCCCCTCCGCTGGCTGTCCTAATGCAGGGCACAAGCTCCGTGTATATGGGCATGGCTCTAGGGACTTAGCTCCCTTGCTGTGGCCATTGGCTGCCATGAGTGTATGGATTTGCGTGAGTTCAGACCCATTGCTGTTAAACTTGTTCCAAAAGCCAAATATACAGGTTGCCAATTCAATAAATTACGGATGAAATTTCCAATGCCTTGCTTAGTTTGCAGCCATTTCACTTCAGGTTTGTCATTTCAGTTTGGCTAAATGTTTATTTGGCATGTTTTATATTTTTTTCAGACACCAAGCACTTCTAGAATGTTCCAGATTCCTTTTCCTTTTCTCCCTTCCTCCTTCCCTCAGTCCCTTTCTCTCTTCTTTCCTAAATAAGAAATGTCAAGCTCTCTCTGAAGAAGTATTTACTATTATGTCTATTTTTCAGACTTATGCCAGCAGCCCCCACCCCTTGACCCTGCTGCTGATGGAGAAATGCCTGTGGTCAACCCTTCTAAAACTGGCTTAAGTTATTTGTCTGTGAGGTTTTGGTGAACTTTTTTTTTTTTTTTTTAAGATTTTATTTGTTTATTAGAGAGAGAGAGAACACAAGCAGGGGGAGCAGCAGGCAGAGGGATAAGGAGAAGCCGGCTTCGCGCTGAGCGGAAACCCCAATGTGGGACTCGATCCCAGGACCCTGGGATCATGACCTGAGCTGAAGGCAGCCACTTAATCAACTGAGCCACCCAGGCACCCCTGGTAAACTTTCTTTTAGTGCTTTGACACAGACAGTATAAAGAAATCCATCTGTGCTTTGACTCAACCTATATTTGGTGGCCTAAAAGATCACTTATTTGTCCAGAGGATAACATTTTACTATTTCAGATCCGAGGGCTGCTCAGTATAGTAGACAGTAACCACAGGTGCCTATCAGAAGAAATTAAATACATTAAATTTGAAATCCAATTCCTCAGTCACACTAGCCACACATTAAGTGCTTAATAGCCATGGTGACTAGTAGGCACCATATTGAACAGAACAGATACAAGCCATTTTTATCACTGAAGATAGGTATATTGAACAGACTTTCTTGGAGAGATTAGTGTCAAGACACTAATTTATCAAACCCCTAGAAACCTCTAGCCAGTCATCCTTAAATGACAACATTGAATGATAGTTCTTGAATTAAGAAGTCTAGTTCTCTAATTACCAATTTATACCTTAGAGGTATAAGTAGGAAGAAGAGAACATTGAAGACAGAAAAAGAAGAAAGTCATCCTTGGTGTTCTTCATTTTGCTTGTCATGTGCTCCTCCACTCCTCACTACAGCGATGACTGATTTCCATAAGGTTAAGGACACGAAATTTGTCCTCTCTTCTCTTTGTAAGCTTCATCCTCCTGCAAATTGCCAGATACACAGAACTCTGTGCAGGAGGGAACAAGTTCTGTGGATTTTGGGTGGACCGGCTGTCTTGCCACCAGGAATACTTAGCTCAGCTTATAGTTGTATCTGGAGCCAGGGTGAAGGGTGGGGGAAGAGCATCATTGCTTTTCCATCAGGAGATTCCTGAAATTTGGCAAGGGCATGTCCAAGATGCAGGGTATGAACTTAGAATACGGATGTGTGGCTTCAGGTTTGTGTTGCAGAAATTGCTTATTATGCTCCCTGTTTTATTCTTAACATTAGTTCTCGTCATGTTCAATAAATATTTATTGTAATTCACCAGGGAGGCATGGAAATGAATGCATGGACTTGAACCTTTAACGTGACTCACCTGGTTCTTACAGGAAAGACCTTAGGAGACTAGGAAAAGAGCTTCAAGGACAAAGCAAAAACCCCAGGAGACTCCTTGTGTGTTTGTGTGGATTCTCTCTGGTGCTCTGAACTGCCAATATTGCACACAAGGGTGTTCTAAAAATAACCTGAGTAATGTGCATCCTCAGCTGAAGGGAGTGAGATAATTTGTGAGGATGATGAGAAATGGAAAAGAAGAGAAGCTTTAGAACATGAGAAATGAAATACATGAATCTCCCTGGTCTCTGAGGCTCTCCCACGCATCGAGTGCTTTCTTTGAAGTCTTGATATTGAAAATCAGGAAAAAGTACTAAAAAAAAGGCATCAAGGGGAGAATTACTGGGTTTTCTCACCTATGTTTTATAACGTGAGCAGTTCCCTGGACAAAAACTTAACAATTTTATAGGAATAGATATGGAATAGTCATACCCTATACGCACAAAACGCTATTTCAAGCCCCTGCTGAGGAATCCAGAGTCAAATAATATATGGTTTCTACCTTAAAGTTGATTCAAACTGATTATAATTTATTGGGGAAACAAATAAAAAATGTGTCGAGTACCTACTATGTGCCAAATACTATGCTAAGTGCTAGAAATAAAAGAGATATACAAAGTTCTGTTATCAAGAATTTATGGTCCAGCGAGGGAGAGGCAGGGAATTGACCTGTAATGATACAGAGTGGTAAGTACAAGATGGAGGGATGGTCAGGGGGTCCCACAGGAAGGGTACCTACATCAGATGGAAGAGTGGAGAAAGATCTTCTAGAGCAGATAACAGCTAAACTTGCCTTCAAGATGGAAGAGGGGGTGGCTAAGTGGATTTGTTCATATCCCTGACTCAATGGAGGAAACATACCCTTAAGTTCCAAATGGCAAACTAGAAGCAGAATTTTGGAGCACATTCTATTTGCTTCTGCTCTCTTTTCAACAACCCCTGAAATCAGCCATTTGAATTTTTTGGCATGGGAGCTTTCATCAGGCTCCACTACCTAGAAATCCATACGTGAAGGATCTTTACCGGGAGTTACATCTACTCTGTACCTCTTAGACTCAGCAGCTTGAACAAAGGTGAACAGCAGGCATAAAGTGATGCACATGGTCATTTCTGGATTGTAGAAACACCAGAGAGGGGGAGAGAAGTTAGTTCTGTTTGGGAGTTTTCTTGAAATGTTTGCTTTGAAAGATGGGTAGGATTCCAACAAGAGAAGAGAGAGCACAAGGAGGGCAGGTATGGAGAACAAGTGGGGCAGAGGGACCGTATGTGAAAGGACTTGCGGGGGGTGGAAGTGAATAATGTACGGGGGCGGCCATGTGAGTTGTGGGATAATTTTGCTTTGACCATGGAGATACATAGTGAAAGGTGAGGCAAGAAAGCAACTTAAATGCTCGTTATAGAAAGCCTGAATGCCATCAGAAGGATTTGAATTTTGTAGTTAACAGAGAGCCTTTGGAGGTTTTGGGGCAGAGAGGTGAGGCTCTGGACCCAAATGTGGGAAAGTCCTTATTCTTCCTGGATCCATTGCTAATTCCTTTTTCTAGAGACACTTATTTCTGCAGAAGCCATTGCTGCAACAGTGGCACCTGTCCTACCATGCCACGAAAGCTTCCTGAGTGGATAAGAGCTCCCCTCCTTTCCTCAGGGCAAGAAGAGGGAAGGGAGATCCCCATTCTCTCTGCAGTAGCCATAGTGGCTGAGAGCCATGCTCCTCTTATGCCTCTGGGACAATAGGAAGGAGGAAGAGGAAGGAAGGTGATCCCAAATCCATGAAAATCTGGGATGGAGTAAGGAGAATGTGAGATGTACTCAGAGCCTGAAACTAAAACTCATTTTTACATAAAGTCATGTAAATAAGTAGTTAGATTTGATGTCATTAGTAAATACTGTAGCTAGACAACATTGTCTTAAGTTCTAACCAGGTAAACCATAGAGAACATGTGGAAGTTTAGCGTGTCTTAGAGCTGGGAACTTTCTTTGTTTTTTTCCTTTCAAGATTTTATTTAAATTATAGTTAGTTAACATATAATGTAATATCAGTTTCAGGGGTGGAATTTAGTGATTCATCATTTGCTTATAACACCCAGTGCTCATCACAGTGAGCGCCCTCCTTAAGCCCCATCCCCCTCACCCACCTTCCTTGGGAGCTTTCTTTCTAATCTGCTTGGAGAAACTCCCCAGATCACATCATTGAAATTTTGTTAATGAAGTAGAAAGGTTTTTTTTCCAGATTCCAATACCTAGAGAGCACTGAACAAATTAATAGAGAAATACGTGTTTTGAGTTTATTCGAAAATAGTAGTCGAGCAGCTTAAACATTGTTCACTGTCAGAGGACTGTGTTACTGTCTAACACTACTACATGAATAGGGATTGGCTGGACCAGTTAATAGAAATACAGATAATTTTGCAGCCAGGAAAGATTTGCTTTCAGCTGCAAACTGCATGCTCTTTTCAGACCTAATCTTTAGTAAATGGCATGCAGTATTGTGGTGGAAAGTCAGTGTGACCAATTCTGTCCCCTGGCTTTCACGCCTCCTCCTGAAGGATTAGGATGATGCCCAGTCCATTCTCTGCATTATGTTCATTGGATTGCAAGGCTTGAGAGCTGGCCTACGCTCTGCATTCTGGAAAATCATCATTTTTCTCATATAAATGGAAAATAGAGAAAAATTGGGTAGAAGAGAGAGCAACTTGGAGATCAAAGTCATATTAACATTCAGGAAGGAGTAGAAGCTTGGGTCAAGGCCACCCAGAATGATGAGTAGTAGTAGTCTTGGGCCCATGGGCCCACGTGACCTGTTTGAGGTGGGGACGCAGCCTGAAAACTAATTTCAGGATTAAGATTAGAAAACTCTCTTTGTCTACCTTTCAACAAAACCACTTGTTAATAATGTAGAGACTACCAAACTGTGTCCCTAATGGGAGTTGATAATAGTAAATTCTAACATGCAGAACTTTGTATTCCTTTCCATGTTACTCAGGGAAACTGCTTTTGTTTAAAAAAAAAAAAAAGTGACCCTCCATTTTTTTTTCTTCCCTGATAGCCTTCTTTCAAAAATGTTTATTCTTCACTATCCTAGATCAACAAAGGCATAAATAAAATTAGGGAATAAGTCTGTTAATGTGTCATTGTCTATCCCTGTTGGAAAATACTGCTACCACGTGTGTGTGTGTGTGTGTGTGTGTGTGTATTCGAAATTGGAGTTCCCTTTTTTGTGTGCCACTTGCTAACCCTAGGATAGATCTCACTCCCTCTGAAGCCCAGTGTCCTCATCTGAAAAATGAGGCTGGTGATCTCTACTGCACAGCATGAGGGTTGAGATTGCACGGAATGATGTAAGCACTTTGTAGATTGCAAACCCTATCTAAAAGCAAGATATTGGGGTTCCTGGGTGGCTCAGTGGGTTAAAGCCTCTGCCTTCAGCTCAGGTCATGATTTCGGGGTCCTGGGATCGAGCCCTGCGTCGGACTGCCTGCTCAGCAGGGAGCTTGCTTCCTTCTCTCTCTCTCTGCCTGCCTCTCTNCTCTCTCTGTCAAATAAGTACATAAAATCTTTAAAAAAAATAAAGGCGGGCGCCTGGGTGGCTCAGTGGGTTGGAGCCTCTGCCTTCGGCTCAGGTCATGATCTCAGGGTTCTGGGATCGAGGCCCACATCGGGCTCTCCGCTCGGCGGAGAGCCTGCTTCCTCTGCCTGCCTCTCTGCCTACTTGTGATCTCTCTCTCTGTCAAATAAATAAATAAAATCTTTAAAAAAAATCCGTTTGTCTATCTTATACTTTAATATCACCGCAGATGNTAAAGGCAAGATACTACACTATTGCCACTCTGGATCACGTGTGTGCCATCTGCCACAGAATGGTGTGAAGACCCTGTGAACTTTTCAGGGTAATTACATTTCCTCATGACAGCTCTGGAGTATAGGTTTGCCAATGGCACACATCATTTTGGAGATGTGCTCATGCAGGTATGTGAGGATTAGCCAACTTTTTGTTTTAGTTTTTGCATATAATATTTATCTAAATCAAAGTAGTACACAAGTGTAGCTTAATGCCCGGCTCATAGTTAACTAGAACTGACTTTGGTTTTCACTTGTAAATATAACATTTGTTTAAATCAAGGTAAGTATGTAAGTATAGCTTAAGGCATAGTTCATTGTTAACTAGCACAGGCTTGTAACAAATCTGTGATTCTCTTCTCTGTGTTTCTCCCATACTCCCATTTCCCCAGAGCTGCTGTGACGTGTTAGCTGTTTCTTCTGGATTCTACATTTGTATTTATAAATGATGTGTTTTTGTAATCTCTCTCAACTCTTTCCTATGAGAAGGTGCGGATTTCATTCTCTTTTGTCCCATCTGCATGCATCCCTTCTTTCCTCTTTCCGGTATGATCAGATCACAATTCTGTTTAAATTGTCCATAAATGCTTCTATTATTGACTTTGTAAATCTTTTGTACGTCTGAGCCACCCAGTGTGCTACTGAAGACATTTCCTTCCTTGTATTATTAGTCTCATTAAAAAAAATATTTTCATGTGGACTAGTTTCTTTTTTTTCTTTTAAGATTTTTATTTATTTATTTGACACACAGAGAGAGATTACAAGTAGGCAGAGAGGCAGGCAGAGAGAGAGGAGAGAGGAGGAAGCAGGCTCCCTGCCGAGCAGAGAGCCCGATGCGGGCCTTGATCCCAGGCCCCTGGGATCATGACCTGAGCCACCCAGGTGCCCTGTGGACTAGTTTCTATTTCTTCCACAAACTTCTTAAAAGAACCATAGATCTTTTGTGGTGTTTACCCATAGCAAGTAATGCACCAGTTTCCTTGTTTCTGAGTGGACAGCTGTCCTGGTTCCCTCCCATCTCCCCCTTTCTGGGCTGGTGGGTACCACAGTGATCTTTCTTCCCCCCTTTCTTAATTTCCTAGATTCCTTCTTTGGTTTATGCCTCATTTTGTGGAGCATAGAACAATTTCAAGAGCACCAGGACCCACCACATTCTTGGATAAACTTTTTTCCCATCATATTTTTATTTATTTCTTTATTTTTTCTTTATTTTTTTCCACATCATATTTTTAGATGACCAACTGGAAAAAGTTTCCCAGGAGGTGGCTTCCTCAGACAGGGTGCATAGGAGGTAGATATTTTGAGTCCTTTCATGTCTGAGAATATCTTTTTTTTTTTTTTTTCCTGCCCTCACTCTTGATCGAGAGTTTTTCAGGGTACGGAGTTCTAGATCGGAAATAATTTTACCTCAGGGTGGTGAGGGCGTTTCTGGGTTGCTGCTTGGCTTCCAAGAGCTATAGTTGAGAAGTCCAAATCACTTGGTTCTCAATAACTTTGGCTTTTTTTTTTCTAATGCTCTACGGGTTTAATTTTCTTTTCTCTTTTAGTTAAAGAGAATATGTGCCTTATCATAGGTGCATATATTCATGGTGTGGGACCTTTTTAGATCTCTTCGATCTGAAAACTTTTAGTTCTATGCAATTTTCTGGTGTTATTTTCCACTTTATCTTCTGGTTTTCTCTGGAATTTCTTGTACCTACTAGAATATTCCTCTAAGTTTCTAAGTTCTCCTTTCCTTTTATCTACCTCCGGGGGATTTCCTCATGTATTTGCAATCCTTTTACTGGATTTTTAATTTTTGTGATCCTACTTGTAATTTCTAAGAGTTCTTTCTTATTTTCCAGTGTTCTTTTTTTTTATAGTACTCTATTCTTGTTTCATGGCTTTAATATCTTCTTTTATTTCTCTAAGGATATTAATAGTTTTTGGATGTTTTCTTTGGCCTATATTAACTCTGTTTTCTTTTTCAAAAAAATTACTTTTCTTTTTATGTTTGTACCTTCTTTTCATGTTGGGGTTTCTATTCAAATATCCGATGATCCATTCATATTTAAGGGAGAGTCCCCAAAAGGCTGGTTGCAAACTCGGAATGCACATGTATGTGACTTGTGAGACCACTAATCTGCACTGTGGAGTGATTGGTTGGGGACGTGGTTTGTTTTACTAGGGAAACCCTAAACATTAACACTTTCTGTTCGGTTCTCTGAGGAGAATGCTCTACTTTCCTTTTAAGAGGTTTACACCTGTTACTTCTCTGGGGCTGAAACTTTTACTATTCGGTGTATAGATTTTTGGTTGATCTCTTGGCCCTCAGTGGAGGTACTCAGACCTAGACCCGGGTGTGGTTGGTGTTTGTCTGTCTCTCTGGTTTGGTCTCTTAAGAACGAAATCTCCAGCCTTCTGGCTGTGTGCGGCAAGAGTAGCCACCAGGCTGCTCTTGGTGGGAACCGAAGGAGTCTCTAGAGAGCCGTTAGCCCGCTTTCCGGGCCCTTCCCCAGCCTCTCCTTCCACTGTACGTGGAGCCTCTAATCCAGAGCTTTTCTGGAGCCTTGCAGGGGAATCCACCTTCCATTTGCTTCTCCCTCCTTGATAACCTTAACTTCCAGCATCTTCTGTTCCACCTGAGCTCAATCACCTCTGCTCAGTTCACTCTCCAACTTCCAAATACCTTGTTGTCATCCCTTTTGTTGGGATCCTGCCCGTTTTCTTTATTCTGGTGCAATTATGTCTTTTATTTCCTTTACTTTCATTTTAGTGGGAGTTTCCAGGGGGAGCTGGGATGGAGGTATGTGTCCACCTCACCACAGTGACCTAGAAGTTGCTCACTCTGTTCTTCCTCAGAAAGAACAATGGGAAACTTGACAAATCAGTGTATTTCTTTAGAATTTTTGAACAGGCAATAATGTTTTCAGTTCATCTAAAGGAGTTTCCGTAGGCATTTTGTCTGTCCCAACTCTCTGACGTTGCATTATTTTTCAAGCGTCCAAGTAGAGGAGACACCTCCTGTCACTTGCCTCGGGCATTTTGCCCCAATGCACTTGCATTCCTCCAGTTCACAATTAGCTGTGCAGCCATCCGCTAAAGTTGCAAAATATCCCTTTGATTTCTAATACCCTCTAACCTCGAACCACGGGTGCCTGCCAGACACGGTGTTCTCCGTCTCCTGTCTGTAGCCTGTGCGCTCCTGGTTTTCTGAGACACCCTGAGACTTGTCACTCTAGCAGCCCAGATGCCATCCTGCCCACACGCCCAGAGTTCATTTAGCACCAGGGAGGTGCTGGGTCTGGGATTTCGGAGGGACTGTCAGTGGGGAGAGGCTGTTGCTAATGAGGTGTAAATGGACTGTAGCTGGGGCAGGGCAGCTCTCTCTGGGCTGGGCCCCATGGGAGGGGTAGATCCTTGTGACATTTGCACAGGAGGCTGGCTGTGGGCTGGCTGTGGACTGGCAAGTCTGATTCCTGGCCATGGGAGGCCCCGCACAGTGCGGGGACATTGGTCTGGGCTCACGCAGCCACACCCCTGGAGCCGCCGCCAGCTGGCTAATCTCTTGGCTAGTTTTCTTGGTCGGCTTTTCTTGCAAGTAGGAGAGGCTGTGCTCAGTCATGGGGCTTTCCCAGAGAATGGAGAGACAGCCAAGGAGACCCATCGTCCCCAGAGACTGTCCTTGGGGCTGGTATGCTAGAAGGTCATGAGGTTGGGGTTGGGTGGTGGAATAGCAGTTCCAGGAGCAACTGAAGGGAGGAGGGAGCGTGTCTGTTCTTCTTGAGCTTTTGTCCACCGATCTCGCATGGAAGACTCTTACCCACTAAACTGTTTACCCGAGTGCCCTCATCAGCTGCTCTTCGAGGCTCCTGGAAGGTTCACCCTTCTCACAGCCCTTTTCCCGTGCAAGTATTCTCACCAGAGCTGTGGCAGAGCCATGGGTGGAAACTACGCTCGGAACCAGAAACTGCTCTGGCAGAGAGAAAAGGGAGGGAACCGGGGGCAAGGGGGACGTTCTACAGACAGTGAAGTGACTTGGTTCCTCCAGGCCTGTACAACGGAGGCGGACTGACTGGAGCCCCCAGTGTGGAATCCGTGTGTCTCTTTGGGTGATTTTGAGCAAATCTCTTAAATTCTCTGACTTTCGCCCCCTCCACCTTTTCTTCTTTTTCTCTTTATCTCATTTTCTCTGACTTTATAAAGGACTCACTGGGTGCCAGTCCTGATGCAAAGATGACAGCAATGAATGAAATACAGTCCCTGTTGTCAGTGAACCCACCTTCCAGTGGAAGAAGACAGATATACAAACAACATAGATTTACACATCATGAGAAATGCATTATACCAGAGGCAGGTAAAAAGTGTTACAGGTGCTGGAGGAAGGGGGCAGAAATGCTCTCTGAAAGGGTCCGGGAATGCTCTATAGCAGTGGTGACGTTCAGATTGTCCAAGCTCGATTCTGTACCCAGACAAGGGATGAAAAGTGTGCTCTAGAGAGGTCAGAGCATAGTCATGGTGGCTTGAAAAAGCATGGCATCTTCTAGAAAAGGGAAGTTGTTTGCTGATCCTAGGGTGCAGGTGCCAAGTGCCTGGCAGGCTGTGGGTCTGGAAATAGATGGGCTCAGATGACGGAGGGTGCTGCTCGCTGAAAGTTTGGACCTCACCTTATTGGTGACGGGGTGCTGTGGTGGGTTGTGGAGAACGGAGATAACTTACTAAGTGAGGAGGCTGGGCTCGATTAAGATCCCTTGTAGTCTGAAATTCTTGGATTCTCTGTGTGGGTACAGAAATGTGGGTCTGGGAACACAGCTTCGTCGAGGAGTGTTATCTGGTGTAACGTCTGTGAGTAGGTGTTTACATGTGGGCTGGACTCAATAGCTATATTAAGAGGTAACATCAAGTGGGGTGTGGAGCTCCAGGTTTTGAGTTAAGCTGGAGTTTAAATATCCAAGTCCTGGGGCACCTGGGTGTCTCCGTCAGTTGAGCTTCCAACTCTTGCTTTAGGCTCAGGTCCTGATCTCAGGGTCATGAGATCGAGCCCTGCAGTGGGCTCTGTGCTCAGTGTGAAGTCTGCTTGAGATTCTCTCCCTCTGCCCTTCCCCACTCTGAAATGAATAAATAAATCTTTAAAAATAAATAAATAAATACCCAAGTCTTGTTTTAGTCTTTGATTGTGATTTTTGACGCTGGCGAAAGCACTTGCTGTCTGTGCCTCGGGATTGGCACGTGTGAAATGGCACTTGTGCACAGTTAGAAGGGTTTTTTGTTTGTTTGTTTGTTTTCTGTTTCATAATAGTTGCATTTGATAATGACTTTTCTGTGGTTTAGGGCATTTGAGGGAAAAGAAGTTATTTAAAACTTTAGCATTATTTCTAATTCTATTACTAGTTATCAGTAAGCATAGAAATAGAAGTTATTTGTGCATGAATTTTGTGTAATATACTTGTGAGGAGTTTCTCTTGAGTTTTGGTTCATATTTAGAGTAGGAATCTGGTAGGAGTTGGGGTAGAGAGTTGGGAAGATGTGCAAAAAACAGCATTGCCGGAACCAACTTGGTGAACCATACAGACACACAAAGCTTTAGTCGGGTGTTCCAGCTGGGCCATTTTAGGAATGCACTTGTGTGACTGATGACACATTCCTGGACTCCTAAGTGTTAGTTTATGCTTGTTGAACTTGAAACCTTGGGAGATTATTATTTTCTGAAACCACATGACAAACACTTTGGCCTAACTCCAGAGTAGTTCCCAATCTCTGAGCTGCCTGTTTGTTTTTGAGTAGGGTATATTTTCTTCAATTTTGCCTTAAGAGTTTTTTGGTCACTAGCCTGCCCATTTTCTCAAATTACTCTCCAGTTAGCTCATCTTTATAACTATAGGGATACACGATTTCCGTGTGGTTTGGTTCTCACACTTGGAGACGGTGTCACTGATGGTCTGACAGCCAAATATGGGTGGAGGCAAGAAGGATGTTCAAAATATGGAACAAGCAGGGCGCCTGGGTGGCTCAGTGGGTTAAAGCCTCTGCCTTCGGCTCAGGTCATGATCTCAGGGTCCTGGGATCGAGGCCCATATCAGGCTCTCTGCTCAGCAGGGAGCCTGCTTCCCCCTCTCTCTCTGCCTGCCTCTCTGCCTACTTGTGATCTCTCTCTCTCTGTGTCAAATAAATAAAATCTTTAAAAAAAAAATATGGAACAAGCAGTGACTCGTGGGCACGTGATTATGGACAACTGATACTTTCATTCCAGTGTATGCTGTCTTCTGTTTGCCCCAACTGTGGCTCGGGAGGTGTGGGACACGTGCATATGGGAATACAACTTAGTAGATGTGATATCTTCAAGAGACTGAGCATCAGAAGATATCTTTTGGCACTGGCTTCATTTAGACACACAGTTTGGGTCCCCTACCTTCTTAGGACTCTTAGAATTGAAATAATTTGCTGATTTCTGCAGGTTGGATTCCCAGTGGGAGTGACAGTACAAACCACAAACATCCTCACATCTTGTCTGGGAGGCCTTTATTGACCACTAGCGAAATTATGACCATGGTCTCTGTGACTATAGGACTGTGTTGGGGGCTGGAGGGAGTCACAATTTAACGACATACAGTATTTGCTTTGTTCTATGCAAATGAGTAACTATTCGGTGGAAAGTAATTTTTCTTGAATCTGAACTCTAATGACACTTTGTTGTTATTTCTCTTATGTCACGTAAAATTTCTGGTATTATTTGAGAGTTGTGTCTGCCTCTATCTTTCTGGCCTCTGAGTGATCGTAGTATCCTTGAGGGCACAGCAATTAATTCATACAGCAAACATTTATTAAGCACCTGGGGTGTGTCAAGCACCCAGTATGTGTTTTAGACATCAAGCCTAAATGAATAAGATTCAGTTTCAGACCACAGGAATCTCACTTATGAGTAGGGGGAGATAAATAAGTAGGTAGATAATTATAACACATATCTTATAGTGATAGAGATGTGCAGATGGAATTAGAAAATGGGATACTTTGAGTATTATGAGAAAGGGGACATCTGCGTGGCACAGTTGGTTAAGCATCTGGCTTTTGGTTTTGGCTTAGGTCATGATCTCAGGGTCCTGGGGTCAAGCCCTGCATTGGCCTGCGGGCTCCGCGCTCCACACGGAGACTGCTTGGGATTCTGTCCCTCTCTCCCACTCCCCACACTCTCCCTCTCTCTCTAAAATCAATCAGTCAATCTTTAAAAAAAAAAACAGGATGAGGAAGAATTATTCAATTGAAAAGGGTGGGAAGGGTCTTCCATGGAGGTCAAGAGGTCAACGTAAGCAAACGTATAGCTGTAGAAAAGATAACGATTATATAGAAAATGAAAGGTGAGCTAATAATCCAGGAATATAATATGATGGCCTGGGTCAAGAAATGAGACCAGGTGGTAACAATGTTGTCATTTAAATTTTCATTTCATTGTTATTCCACGAGGGTGATTTTGTCACAACTCTGGGGTGTTAGAGGTCAGGGGCACTGACAAACGTCCTACAATGCATAAGACAGCCCCTCACAACAAAGAATTATTTGGTTCAAAATGTCAGTAGAGCTAAGGTTGAGCCACCCTGCTCCTGAGCTTTTCATGTCTGGCTTTTATCATTCAAGTCTTAGCTCAAAGACTTCTTGGAGTCTTGGCTTCAAGCTCAGAGTCTTCTAGAGTCTTTGAGTCTTAGCTCAAGGCCACTTCTTCAGGGGCTGCCTTGCCACCCCACCTGTCATAGAAAAGTTTGCCTTTTCTTCCCTGTCACTCTCTATTATCCCTCTTTTATTTTCTTTGTACCTTTTGATACCATCTGATATTATACATTGTGTTTATTTATTTCCGTTATCTGCCTCCCCCCCACTAAAATAGAAATGTGATCAGATCTTTGATTTCTTTGCTGCTTTGTCTCCCAAACTTAGACTAGGGTGGAACCCATAAGCAAATGCCTGGAAAAGTTTGATACCTGGGTGGGTTCTGGATGGAGACACACAGCAAGTTAGATGCAGGTTCTGTGGTGTTGGAATAAAAATAGTGGTTAACATTTATTTTTACTGTATATATACCAGGCACTATTCTAAGCAGTTTATGTATATTAACTCAGTTATTTCCCAAAACAACCCTAGAGAGTAAGCATGATAATGACTCCCATTCCACACATGAGGAACCTGAGAAAGAGAGGTTCGATATTTTCCCAAGATTATGAAATGGCAAGTGCTAGGAGGAATAACACCTCGTGTGATCTTTGTGAATTCACACAAGCTCTTTATGGCTATTAGTCTGTGGGACGGGGGGCGGTGAGTAGAGGCTTGTGAATTGGATTTGAAGAGTTTCAAACAATGTGCCCCAAAACGGAGATGCCAGGTCAGATAGAAATGAGAGGGTGAGTAGCTGGTGCCTAACAAAGAATGGAGTATGCTACCCTAGTGAGGGTGTCCAACACCCAAATAGGTCAAAGTTCTCGACTAGGGTGCTCTTATTTAAGGAGAAGGGATACAATGAGTCCTGGCCTCCAAGACAATCCTGGCCAGGCTTGGGGAAAGTTGCGTCTTAAGTAGTGGCACAATGCTGAGCGGTACTCCCGACATAGGCCCATCAGAAGTTTCTATAGACCATTTTCAAGGTCAGGAATGAGCTACAGAGATAACTAGGATGACAGCTTGCCTCTGAGGCCACCTCTGGGCAGAGTGTCTGTGGCTGGGTGGCAGAGGATGCTTGTCATCACTGTGGGATTGCTCACTGCTTGCATCTAAAAGGTTCCTGTCCTGGTGGCTCTGGAGTTCTCAGAACTGAGGCCACATGGCTGGGTCATTTAATTCCACCTCCTGTGTAAGCAACCCAACCTATGTTTTGTGGAAGGCCATGAACCTGACCTCCACAGATAACATTGCTGACCTAGTGTGGCACTGCTGGGATGGCAGGTGGTTACTGCTGTCAGTTACCTAGAAACAAAGGAGGAAGATGACAGTCTTGCTTCCTTCTTCTTTCCTTTTGCCCATGGTAGAGCTACAATTTGGAACTCAGTGAGTGCTGGTGTAAATACACCTTATGGAGAAAAGGGGTGGGGGATTTCTGGGACTTTAGTACATTTCACCACTAGTTTTTGGGATTAATGGGCCAGGGCATATTGGGTTCTGAGTTCATACCTTCTTCACATGCAGTTAGACCTCCTGACACTGGGGGGCACTATTAGGTTGTGAGGAGGGACTAGAGAGGGCGAGGGCTGCACCGGTATCAGGGGGCGCTGCTGATACTGGAATATGGAGAGCTTGAGGCCCTGTTGTTGAAAGTTCAACCTCCTCAACATCCAGCAGAGAAGAGTTCCAACTGGGGCAGCAGGTAGATGCAGGGGGTGTGGAGAGCTAGGGCCACTGTGTTAGCCCTGAGCCAGAAAGGGTCTTGACGTTCAAGTGTGTCTTCAGAATCTGGAGCTGGCACGGCACTGGCTGGAACCAATGTCTGGCAGTGGAAGATGCAGCAAAGGAGACTTCTGGTATGAGTTCTAGGTACAGCCATGTCTGGAACCAAGGACTTAAGTCAAACTGAGTTTGTAAAACAGAAAGTTTGGAAGAGTAGAGTTGGAGGTTACGGCTGGAAAATTCTTGTGAGAAATTTATGTAGAGGGAAGCCCTGGGCCCTGGAGGCTGATGCTAGGAGCCAGGATTTGTTGCCATTTTATGGCTGGTACTGGTGGCTAGAGAGAGGGTTTCGATAAGGGAGTGCATCTTTCAGATTTGTCTTCAGTTAGCTTATTCAAATGACTGCATAGAGGATGGGTTCGTAGAGAATCTGTGCCTGTCTAGGTGAAAGGAAATGGTCAAGGACAGAGCTAAGAGATGGAGGGGATGGAGGAAGTCTTCAGAATTTAAAGTGAAGAAGACTTAGTGATCAAGTGAGTGACATTTATTGGGAATGAAGGAAGAGTCAAAGGTGACTTCTGTGTTTCACATTTGCTTGGTTAGTGGAGCTAACACTTCAAATGAAGAGTAGAGGATGAAGAACTACACTGGATGTGGAAAAGGATCAATGAAATGTCAGTCATATTGCCTGTGAGGTCTCTGTGTGCCAACAGGATGAGGAAGTCCGATGTGTAAGGGAATCTGACGCTCAAGAGAACTGTCTAGGCTAGATGTATAGATTTTGCAATGGGAGCTGAAATCATGAGAACGAACGTGATTGTCTAGGGATAGTCTATAGGGTGAGTAGAAACAGGAGATGGGGGGCACTTTGAAGTCCCATCAACATAGAAGGGCCCAGAAGAAGCCCACACAGGAAACAGAAATATCAGTAGAGTCAGATCTCAAGATCTGCATTAGATGCTAGCTTCAGTCTGAAGTCTTTCCTGCCCATTGTAGAATTATTTCTTTCTCACTCTATTCTACTATTGGTATTTTTTATTTACAATGGGATAAGTGATATTATAGAGGCATTAGACAATAGCTAGTGTTGTGTCACTCAAAGTGCCTATAAGCTTCTTTAGACCTAGATCTTCATGGTTGTGCATGTCCATAGTATAAACTTGAGTGGCTCATGCGTAGTCAGTCATAGGCTTTCAATAGATAGATGATATTGAATGCATTAATTAGAAATGTTTCCTGAAAGAATGAATGTACCATTTTAAAAAAACTTGTTTTGGGCGCCTGGGTGGCTCAGTGGGTTAAAGCCTCTGCTTTCGGCTCAGGTCATGATCTCAGGGTCCTGGGATCGAGGCCTGCATCGGGCTCCCTGCTCAGCGGGGAGCCTGCTTCCCCCTCTCTCTGTCTCTCTGCCTGCCTCTCTGCCTACTTGTGATCTCTCTCCCTCTGTGAAATAAATAAATAAAATCTTTAAAAAAAAAACAAAAAAAAAACTTGTTTTTTAACCCACATCAAAAGAAATTTATAGAACAATTAGTTTTTTTTCTTCAATTTCACAATGGACTCAACCCCCAGTTGAGCAAACCAATTAGTTAGTATCTTAAATTAGCTAGATCAGTACCATAGTTACATTAGTACAATAGACGTTGGCAGAAGCTGGACCAGCAACTCAAAAAAATATGATTTTCTAAAAGGGGTCAGATGTGCTGGTTTCGCAAATAGCAGAGAAGGCTCTTACATTCTCTTTGCTCTCAGGTACATACACGACTGTGTTCTTTTCTTTAGTTGCTCCAGGGAGAAATAGGGGGGTGGGTTTGTTTTTTTTTTTTTTAAAGATTTAGGGGAAAGAATGCAGATTCTGTAAAGACCCACGAAAAATAATGATAAAATAAGTAATTCTACTTTTATGAACCGATGTTATTTAGTGCTATTTATTACTGGGAGGTAAAAAGAGAGTGGATCTTTTGGGTAATTATTGATATTTCCATGTTTGCAACGGGATTCATACCAGCAAAGGAGAAGCTTATCTTCCATTGTTCAAACTTGGAGACATCTTGAGTAATCCAGAGACAGGAAATTGCTGCTCAAGGAATGTATTTTATTTTAGTTTATATGCTTATTTGACCTAAAGCCATCATACCATTTGTTTTTAAGTATAAATGATATACCTACATGGTTTGTTCTGCTTCTGGACTATTTGTAGGCTCAGATTTCTTTCTATACTTGTTCTCTAGGGAGGCTTATACTGTTTGATAATATTTAGGGAGACTAGGGCACTTCTTACTGTAGTTCCAAGCCTCAATTTGTATGCCAGGTTGCTTGGAATAGCTCAAAGGCCTGTGGTCAAAGAAGCTAGAAACTGTCAAATGTTCAAGAGTGCCAGGGACTCGCCCCTTCTAAGAGGAATGAAGTTGGTGATGGAATTTTAACCCTTCTCGGCATTTCCCCACTTTGTAAGAACACTTGACAGTGTTCCCTTCTAGCGCTGAGAAGTTTTTCCTAATTCTTAAACTGAAAGCCCGTCTATTAGAAAAGGTTTCATGAAGGCTTTTGTGAGTGGGGGTCATCATGCTTGACTGGTGGCTTCTTCTCATTCCTCCCTCCATCCTTCATGTACCTCCATACACACCCCACCATGGATAGCCTTTGAAAGCAGAGCTTTGGAAGAACAACCCATCGATCAAAAGAGGCAGCAAAGATGCCCTTTGGGGTTTAATAATGTGTCCTGCACTATTTTTGTATTTAGCAAAATCAATTCTGCCTCATTATGAATGTGTTTTCCCTTGGGCTTTCATTTCCGAGATTATTTCAAGGGAAATTATATCCATATATTAGTCTCATTTGTCTGTATCTCACTCAATAACTATTAGAGTTATTAAATATCTTGAACCAGGAAGTTGTATTTTGCCAGCATTAAATGCAGCTTGAAATTCTAAGATTCAGTTTGGAGAAAAATCACTACATTTGAGTGGGTTAGAATATTGCCAAAAATGCATTTTCCATCTGTCCCATGGTAAGAGCTGTTTTAGCATTTGAAATTTATAGCTAAGGACTTTCTGCCATCTTTGCAAAGTGGTCTGGAACTAAAGAGTATGATAAAGACTGTAAGTCCTTGGGAGCTGTACTTGCTGTGGAGAAGGACGAAGTAGAGTAGAGGTCAATTTCTTTCTGTTTTAGTACCTTTCATGGTAGATGTCTTTGATGTCTGTTACTGTCAAGTCAGCACCAGCACACTCCACACCTGAGAGGGTGGTTCTCACCTACAGCCACGCATATTCCAATGTAACATGACCCACAGTGATGATTATGGTTACTTCTCATCCTTTCCTTCTGACCCGAGTCTGCCCTGGAAATATAAGCATTGGACTCATCCTTATACGCTTAACCTAACAAATGCAAAGAAGACTCTGAGTGTGCCAAATGCAAATAAGAAATCAAAGGCCAAGGTAGGAATTGGTTTTCAACCTCTTGGTTTTTTTCTTAAAATTTTTTTTATTTTAAAATTATTTATTTATTTATTTACTTATTTATTTTATTATGTTAGTCACCATACAGAATATCATTAGTTTTTGAAGTAGTGTTCCAAGATTCATTGTTTGTGTATAACACCCAGTGCTCCATGCAATATGTGCCCTCCTTAATACCCATCACTGGGCCAACCCATCCCTCCACACCCCTCCCCTCTAAAACCCTCAGTTTGTTTCTCAGAGTCCACAGTCTTTCATGGTTCGTCTCCACCTCTGATTTCCCCCCTTCATTTTTCCCTTCCTTCTCCTAATGTCCTCCATGCTATTCCTTATGTTCTATAAGTAAGTGAAACCATATGATAATTGACTTTCTCTGCTTGACTTATTTCACTCAGCATAATCTCCTCCAGTTCCACCCATGCTGATGCAAAAGTTGGGTATTTGTCCTTTCTGATGGGGCTGAGGAATATTCCATTGTGTATACGGACCACATCTTCTTTATCCATTCATCTGTTGAAGGGCATCTCAGCTCTTTCCACAGTCTGGCTATTGTGGACATTGCTGCTATGAACATTGGGCTGCATTTGGCCCTTCTTTTCACTACATCTATATCTTTGGGGTAAATACCCAGTAGTGCAATTGCTGGGTCATACAATTGCTCTATTTTTTATTTTTTGAGGGACCTCCACACTGTTTTCCAAAAGTGGCTGCACAAACTTGCATTCCCACTAACAGTGTAAGAGGGTTCCCTTTTCTCCACATCCTCTCCAACATTTGTTGTTTCTTGTCTTGCCAATTTTTGCCATTCTAACTGGTATAAGGTAGTATCTCAATGTGGTTTTGATTTGAATTTCCCTGATGGCTAATGATGATGAACATTTTTTTATGTGTCTGTTAGCCATTTGTATGTCTTCTTTAGAGAAGTGTCTGAAAATGTCTTCTGCCCATTTTTTGACTTGATGATTTGTTTTTTGGGTGTTGAGTTTGAGAAGTTCTTTATAGATCTTGTATACCAGCCCTTTGTCTATAGTGTCATTTGCAAATATCTTTTCCCATTCCCATTGTCTCTTCATTTTGCGGACTGTTTACTTTGCTGTGCAAAAGCTTTTTATTCTGATGAAGTCCCAAAAGTTCATTTTCACTTTTGTTTCCTTTGCCTATGGAGACGTGTCTTGAAAGAAGTTGCTGTGGCTGATGTGGAAGAGGTTACTGCCTATGTTCTTCTCTAGGGTTTTGATGGATTCCTGTCTCACATTGAGGTCTTTCATCTATTTTGAGTTTATCTTTGTGTATGGTATAAGAGAATGATCAAGTTTCATTCTTCTCTATATAACTGTCCAATTTTCTCAGCAACATTTATTGAAGAAACTGTCTTTTTTCCATTGGATATTTTTTCCTGCTTTGTTGAAGATTAGTTGACCAGAGTTGAGGGTCCCTATCTGGGCTCTCTATTCTGTTCCATTGGTCTATGTGTCTGTTTTTATGCCAGAACCATGCTGTCTTGGTGATCACAACTTTGTAATATAGCTTGAAATCAGGCAACATGATGCCCCAGCTTTGTTTTTTTCAACGTTTCCTTGGCGATTCGGGGTCTTTTCTGGTTCCATACAAGTTTTAGTATTGTTTGTTCCAGCACTTTGAAAAATGCCAATGGTATTTTGATCAGGATGACATTGAAAGTATAGATTGCTCTGGACAGCATAGACATTTTAACAATGTTTGTTCTTCTAATCCAAGGAATTGGTTTTCAGCCTCTTCACCAATGTAGGCCCATATGCAGCTGTTCTTTATTGTGCTAGGTGATGCACCTAAGAGTGATATCTTCTCTTTGTCTTAGCAATGCTGATAAAGCTATAAGCACTAACATCATCACTCATGGACACTAGCTGGTTCCCTGAAGTCTGTTCTTATGTGGATGGATCCTGTCTCTTAGCATCATCATTGGTCTACTTACCTGACTTAGAAAGAGGCACTCTTTTCCTTTTGATTGCATATTAAATTGTGTCCCAGCCATACCTTCACTGTGTCTTTGTTTGATCTCTGCTCTGTTGAATTCTTGATCATTTCTACTGCTCTCACCACTCAGGCTTCAATTTATCATGCAACAACTTAAGAAGCTTCAGTTTTTTGTTTACCACACAGTCACACAACCTCATTGTTATTGCCTCAAATATTATTATACACCCAATTACTATTGCATAGAGGCAGCCTGGCATAGTGGGTAGAGCACAGGGTTTGAGATCAGGCTTTCTGGATTTAGATCTTGACTTTACTGCTTTGTAAGTGTGTAGGGTTGAATAAGTTAGTTAAGCACTCTTACCCTCAATTTCCTTATCTGCAAAGTGGGCATATTGATGGAATCTGCCACAGAGGGTTATTGTGAGTGAGGATTAAATGAATTAGTATAGGGCGCCTGGGTGGCTCAGTGGGTTAAAGCCTCTGCTTTTGGCTCAGGTCATGATCTCAGGGTCCTGGGATCGAGGCCCGCATCGGGCTCCCTGCTCAGCGGGGAGCCTGCTTCCCCCTCTCTCTCTCTGCCTGCCTCTCTGCCTCCTTGTGATCTCTCTCCCTCTGTGAAATAAATAAATAAAATCTTAAAAAAAAATGAATTAGTATATACCAAGGGCTTGAAGCAGTATTTTTCAGAGATTAAAATATCAGATTGTAGTTATTGAAGAATTGAAAGAGCAAGGTTTCTTCATCAGTCATTTTGCCCTGACATCTTACTGTGTTTATTAACTCTAAGAAAATATATGTGAAACTGCTTAAGGGGTTTGGTATGACTTTTGCTACAGTTAAATGTCTCTCCCCTTTATAGTACATGGAACTTAGATGATGATGATGATAGCCAAAATTTATGGAACACTTACGATGCCCCAGGCCCATCCTAAGTATGATATATAATCTTATTTATTCTCCATAAAAACCACATGGTGGGAAGCTTATCTCTACTTTACAGTTGAGGAAGCTGCAACTAAAAGGCTTGGGGCTGGATTCATACCCAGGTCTATCTGCCCACAGTCTGTACTATTAATCATTACTGTAAACTGCCTCTTTTACACCAATGGACTGGTTCTCCTTCAAAGCAGAAGCCTGGGGGAATGGGAAGAGAAGGAAATATTTCTGGGATCTACTGCTTATGAGCTGTTGGACCTTGAAGACAGCACTCAACTTTCCTGAAGTTTGGAGTTTTCATCTGTATACTGAAGAAGACAATTACTGCACAGGTTGTGTGAGAGATGTAAAACAAAGTATAATACATAACAAAGCAAGAACAGGTAGGTACTTCAAGAGTCGCTCCCTACCTGGCTTTGCCAGGGCAAGCAGAAATGATGAAGATTTTATTTCGGATACATGTTTAGTGCACATGATGAAGGTGGGACAGCTGGTCCTGAGATTAGTCTCCATTTCTCTCCACAGTGGAATCAGGGCTCGGTCACCAGTAAGCAGCATGACCTGGGGAATGATTTTGGTTCAAACTAGGTGCACATGTTACTCTTGTCCTGTACAGCCCGATCAGTCTGGGAGTCTGTGACACAACCCTTACACTCAGACTCAGTCTTTCTCAATGTCAAGGAATTTACATGACAAATTTCAGTTCTTTCTGATAGGCTTTGCAAAAATGCTGGTACCTCTCCGTGTTTCTAACAGAGTGTTTTATGATTGTTTCCTTTTGAGGTTGGTCAAGAAATTATTTTGGGGGAAGCCAGGTTTTGTGGGCTGTGATTCTGAGTGATGGTGTTGGGAAGGGGCGTATTAGATCCTTTTTGTCAGTTCTTGATCAGAATGGGGCTTAGAAATGAATTTCGCCATTTGTGAAACCCATAATGCTCCCAGGGTAATGCCATTACCGAGCCTCCTGACAGCAGTGGGTAAGGAGTAGCTCAGGGGTGTTACTGTTTAATCACTTCAAGCTCAATTTCCTGTGTGATTACAGATCCATCCCCCTTCTTTATCACTTCATCTTTGGGTAGTACACCATTGTTTCAGAAGCAGAAACTTAGCAATGATTTTAGTTTATCTGTTGACAGTAAACATGTTAGATTGTCTGACCAGGGCTGATGCCTGAGCTGGATCTTTGGGATTATGGTGAGCTCAAATGGAACCAACTCTGCCCCATGTCTGTGGTAGTTATTGGTGCTGTTCATCAAATATTCTGTTTCTCACCACTCTGGGAGCATGGCAGGATGTATTTCCTGTTTTTTTTTATGTTGGGGTGGGGCCACGTAAGGAATCCTGGACAATATGTCATGACTGTACACCATTCCGTAGTGATGTACTACTTCCGGGCTGGAGTGTTTATTTGCTGACATGAGCCTACCCAGGGATCTCTTCCTTCTGCCACAGTTACAGGCAACATTGTCCATTGTCACCTTGTCCCAGAGAGCCCCAGCCTGGCCTTTATAGACAGGCAGCCTGGACTAGAAATAAACTGCTCTTATTTTAACAAAGGAGACATTTGTTATCTGCCTGTGGGATATCCTGTTCCATCCCAACTAATGCAATGATCCTTAGTCAAGGGCGTGCACTTTGGTGATGACACTTGTTTTCTCTGTTTTACCTTGACCATAAAGTCCATCTAGCAGTCTGAGAGAGTGTAACACCTTGATAGTAAATGTTTTAGGGGCAATCAAACTTGCTTCAATAGTCTAATTTTTTTTCCTTTTTCTTTAAATTTTTCTTTTCCTGTATCTCCTTGTCGCAGCCCCTACTGTTTTTGCCTGGCACATAGCAGCCACTCAATAAATGGGTGATAAAGGAATTTATGCATAAATCTACTAATTTGAAGGGACATTGCCATTAGCACTATAGAATTTCTTTTTACTCTTTCCAAACTTACCATTGCCAATTATCCTTTTACTCATTTGACTGGAAGTCAGATCATTTTCCGTTTTCAGGCCTCCCTTGATGACAGGCAGCCTGGCTCTGGCTTATCAGTAGCTACATGGCCTCTTTGGAGAGAGCAGCACAGAGCCTCTCCATCTTCTAAGCTCAGCAACCCCAGGAAATGCAGGGGACCCTTGCTCACACAGGCAGGAAAATCCCCTAACTCTGGCACCATTTTTGGCCAAGGACACAGTACCCAGACTGCTGCCCACTGTGGAACAGACTTCTCACCTTTTTTAAATTTCACATTTGTGTGGTTTCAACTCTGACCCTAGACAGCCCTGTCTCTGAACTTCCTCCCATTAGGACACACCTGAGATGTTTGTCTCAAATGCTGAGAGGAAAAGGGACAGGGGTTAGGACAACCCAAGACCTCAGTCTGATACCGGGAGAAAAAATGTCAATCTTTATAACATTCAGCACATATCCTGCCCGGTGAGAGATCTCTCTTGAAGCAATTGCTTCTCTCCATTTCTCCTGACATCACTTCAGATCAGGCTTTCCAGTCTGTTGTTTGCACTATTAAAATTACAACAGAGCCAGAGACACCAGTAAGTACAGTTATGATTATCTGTGTATCTGTATTATTGCTATTTTGTCAGCCTCCTGTTCTCCTTATCTCCACGTTTTTTCCACGTTCCAGTCCGTCCTCTGCATCTTTGAAAAATAGATCCTATTCTGTCTTTTCGCCATTTCTCAAGCCCTCCCGCCTCCGGTGCGTAGTGGGTAAAGCCCGCAATCCCGCGTGCATCGTCCTTCACCGGCAGGGGGCGCTCACCCATGGTAGCCATATTGGAATCACTAAGGGAGCTTGTCAAACACTCCGTCCCCAAACTCTCTTCCCCAAGAGATGCCGGTGAGCTGGTGGGTGATGGGGAAGGGAGACATGACACATTCCTGGGGTGGGTTCCACACTGAGCAACGCCCCCTCCCCGGAGAGAACCACTAACCCCTACTCTGCTTTCCCACCACGCTGCCACACGCAGTGTGGGTTCCCAGCTCCTGGGGCCTCCTCAACATTAGGAAGCGCTGTCCGTCATACCGCCTTGCTCTGCACATGCATTACCATTCCCTTTTACGCCCTTCTTCCTTTCTCTGCTTGGGTCCATGCTTTTTTTTTTTTTTGTAACATTTAGTTTAAATGTCAGTTTTTAGGCCTTTCCCACCGTTACTGGATGGTTGTCTCCTTTCATGGCGCTGGGCATTGACCTGCATTATTATACTTGTCATAGGGCAGCCTCATTATTTGTGCCTGCAACTTCCTGGAGAGCAGGAGAATGCCTTGTTCTGTGATCTTCTACCCGATTTTAACTGAGTTTTGATACCTGGCAGGCACCTAATGAGAGCCAGAGCTCTGCTGAAGTATGAGCTTTGGAGTTTTCCCTCCTGGGGCCCCGTGACAATTGCATGAGAGCATACAAGGCACTTAGCCCAGTGCCTGACTCTTACTAAGTGCCCGATAAATGACACCTATCATTTTTTGGTGAAATAAATGTTTAGCAATTAGTCAGTGTATATAATTCTTTCATTCATATACTGAATTGTCTGCACATTCATACCCATACTAGGATGGCTGTTTTTCTCATCCAGATACTATTTCAACTCCCAAGTATTTGTTTAGCAAATATAAGTTCCTGCAGAGAATATATACTACTTGATATTTGCTTCCAAAGAGATACAACTAAACACCACCGACAACAACACAAACACACGCAAAATGGCACTGAGGCACTCACAGGCAAAGAGCTTGATAGCTTGGGTATCACAGTCTGGGCTCTAAATGCAATGGGAATGCAAGGGGAATCAGTGAGGCCCGAGAGACAAGATGCACGCTTTTGGGAGCTTCATTCACACTCACCTACCATATTCGCCCCTTAGGAAAATGGTAGCAGGAGGGGGTATGGCTTGATGAGTAGAGGAAATATGGTAGAGTGAACAGGTACGCAGATGAAAGTTTGGGATGCGTGGGGTAAGGAGGATGTCAGGGCGTTGCTACTCAGAGTGTGTCGGTGCAGGGGAGCACCAGCCTCACCTGGGAGCCTACTACAGGTACAGAATCTCAGGCCTAACCCCTGTCCCCCCAACCCCCGCCCCGTTGAAATCTATATTTTAAAAGTGTCCCCAGATGATTCCTGAGTATGTGAAAGTTTGAGAAGCAATGACCTAGAGGATGCTCAGGGATTTGACTTTATTGGGACCTGCTGGATCATTACAGGGGTCCCTAGGTCCATCTGCACTTCCAGTGCAGTCTGAAAACTGCCCGGACTTTGTAGCTCGTGCATAAATGTAACATTTCTTTGTTCCAAATGTACTTAGATGCTATTATGAAAAAATACAAAATTCATTTGGAAGTATTCCTGATTCTTGGTAGTTTTTCATCATTATGTGGTTGCTCAGGCATCCAAATCTAAAAGAAAACAGCTCTTGAATGAAGGTTTTTGAAATAATTTATATTAAAAATAAGTTTTAATATTTGAAAACCAGTATTTGGAAACCGATATACCTTCAGTACTTCATGATGCACAATATTTTGAGTCTCACAGACAGACCTGGGAATAAAACATGAAATGCGTTTCTTCATTAAACAGAGCAAACCAACTAACACAGTCACTAAAAGTGAAATGCATCTCACAAGTCATTTGGCATATCCTCTCCATTGTTGAGAGCCCCTACTGTGGCTGTATTCATTGTTACCATCTGATCTGTCTTCTAAAGACATCCCTTCACCTGTCTTCTAAGAGGTGGGGACCTTCATGTGGTCAAATGCTGAAGAAGAACGGGCAAGGCAGGTAGAAAAGGGAGGCTGAGCAATTATTCCTGTTCACAAGTGATTCACAGTAGAGGCGGAGAAGAGGAAATGAAATACCCTGTGCCCCGGCTCTTACTCAGCCCAAGCCCTGCCTGTATGATCACTTAGCATCACAGAAATGATCTCCTCATGCTTTGCTTAGCTCACCCCAACTCAGGGCCACAGTGCTGACGTTGGCTTAGCCTTGACTGACCTGTATGGGCTCAAACACCTTCCTTCACCTTCTTTAGCCTCAGTTTCCTTATCTTTAAACTAAGAGCACGAGCCTTTGTGATCTCAAATATATTTCCAATTATAAAATTCTGAGAGATTATGCCCATCTGAGAGCAAGCGGAATTAATGTGATGAAGGGGAGCCCTCCAGGGGGAAACGCTGGAGAGGAGGACAAGAATAGATGTGAATCATCTCAGTTTGGGGGCTCGCAGAAGCTCATGGCAGGTTTCTGTATTTGTCTGCCTGGCTGCATGCTTACGCCCTGCCCTTGTCTGGCCTTGAAGAACATGTTTTTTTTCCATTGTTTCTAGTGGGGACAATACTGTATTGTCACAAATCATTGTGTCACGTATGCTTAGGAAAGCAACCACTGCTGCTTCTCTTTGGATCCTTGTCCGGGAAGCTCTCAAGCCAGCAGACTGCCTCCACAATTCATGACGACTCCTGGTGGCTCCTCTTTGGCCAAGGACCTGTTCTCCCTGCCCTGGACACTAGCGGGCATGGTAGGCATTTTCTCTCCATTCACTTCCACACCAGAAACGGCACGGGTGGCTGTCGGGCAGGTAAGGAGAATGCCATCACGCTCAATGGAGATGTCAGACCAGACATGAGTCAGCGTTCGCCTCCCCCAAGCACAGCTGAGAGACAAAGGAATGGATTTACTGGAGATATACACAAACCAGAACCTATTATGTTAAAAAACATAAATACAACGAAGGAAAAGGCACACGGAGGGAAATTATCTTTTTAAAGCATCTTGGCAAAATAGCGCTCAATACACATCAGTACAATAGCGGAGTCATCGATGTGTGTCAACCCGTAGTTTTTAATGACAGGGATGTATAAACAAGTAGGTAATATACAGCCCAGCTGCTTCTGCGGTTTGTCTTAACGTGCTCTCTCTGAGAATGAGTTGGTGGAAACACAGCTGAAAACACAGACTGAGAAAATGAGTAATTTCAGTTGAACATCGAAAAGAAGATGTGGATGGAGATTCAGAAAGAATATCTGACTTCACAAGCCTACCAAGTAAGATTAAGCTAAATAGACAGAAATTTTACTCTGCTCTCAAAGGATAAATAACATTTTCCATTTCTCTTGGTGGGTAGGCAAAGCTAGTTCATGAATAATTTTTAATTTTTTTTTTTTNTTAAAGATTTTATTTATTCATTTGACACAGAGAGAGAGATTACAAGTAGGCAGAGAGGCAGGCAGAGAGAGAGGAGAGAGGAGGAAGCAGGCTCCCTGCTGAGCAGAGAGCCCGATGTGGGCCTCGATCCCAGGACCCTGGGATCATGACCTGAGCCGAAGGCAGCGGCTTTAACCCACCGAGCCAGGCGCCCTAATTTTTTTTTTAATTTTTTTTTTATTTTTTTTTAAAGATTTTATTTATTTATTTCACAGAGGGAGAGAGATCACAAGGAGGCAGAGAGGCAGGCAGAGAGAGAGGGGGAAGCAGGCTCCCTGCTGAGCAGAGAGCCGGATGCGGGCCTCGATCCCAGGACCCTGAGATCATGACCTGAACCGAAAGCAGAGGCTCTAACCCACTGAGCCACCCAGGCGCCCATGAATAATCTTTTAAATGCAGGCTACTTTATGAAAAGAAAAATATACCCCATTTTCTCTCCTTCCTTGTGTCTGCGCAGGCTCTTAACTCAGGAGTCCCTCCATGTCTTCTTCCAGCCTGTATCAATACTCAACACCCAGCAGAGAAACACCAAAAAAGTTTAAATCTTTTCATTTTTTTCTGCACAGAATTTACAACTGCTCCACTTTTGTTCTTATAGATAATTTGTATCTATCTTATAGATAATTTTAGATTTATTATCTAAAACCGCAGATGTGGTTTTATTTATGCTAAGTGGATGTGCAGGGGGCCAAAGAGACTCATGGAGGACAGAATAAGTGAGGGACTTCTCTTCCAGAGAGGAAACAGGGCAGAGAGCCAATAATGAAATCTTACTAAATCTTACAAAAGCAGAGAAAACTTACTTATTTATATACCTGGAACATTCCAGATACTTTTCTTATAGAAGCTCTTTACAAAAACTGTAAAGTGGTCATTTTCTCCATTTTTGGAGAGGAAGCCGATGCTCAGAGAATCTAAGTAATTGGTTAAGCTCCCGTATTCCCTAAGGAGGAGGGCAGGGTGGAAGTCCAACACCAATGCCTCACTGTTCCCTTTTTTGACAACAAGATCAAAATTACACGTCAGGCAGCCACTGTATGCCAGACATTTTGATGGCAACTGGGGATGTGAAGAGAAAAAGAACCAAGTGCTTCACAAAGCACTTATTGAATGCTTGCTGTCTGTCAGGTACTCTCACAAAGGGAAATCACAATTGTGCCTCACAGTAGATAATCATGCAAAGTGGATGTGCTTATTAGCTTATTTTTCAGATAATGAAAAGCACATGCTCAGACTATTTATCTCACACAGCTAAGATCATACAGTGAATGAGTGTTAGAACCAAGGTCTGGACTCAGCTATGTTTAGCCCTCAACCCTTGTTCTTTTCCAATATATATTTAATGCTTACTGAGTTTTCTAAGATATTGGATATGGACTTGGTATGTTATAGCTGCAGAAGTATTTGTATTTAAAATTTTTTTTTCACTTTTATTTTTTAAATTTTTTCCATTTTATTTTTATTTATTTACTTTTACTTTTTATCTTTTTAAATTTAAATTCAATTAATTAACATATAGTGTATCACCCAGTTACCTCATCCTCCACCTCACACCCCTCCAGCAACCCTCAGTTTGTTTCCTATGATAAAATCCTGCAGGTGAAACTGCATTTGTGTAACTAATTCATAGATGGTAAGTGGGGGAAATCACTTTGCTCAGGGAAAAATGTCAAGACTCTCCAAAGTGACACTTGATGTTAAGTCTATTAGACAAAGACACATAACTGTGAAAGGTGGATTATCTTAGTTAGTAGACCACAGTGAGAAAAATGATATAAAAAAATAAAATAATGTACAAATAAACTTCTGGTGATATAAATAGTATACATAAGTCTTGAAAAAAAAGTCAGTGAGGAGGATTCCTCTGAGGATTTATTTAATATACTCACTGATATCAGAATCATAAAATAGAGCTCCAGTCTTGGCATTTCCTTGTATGAATACCTTATCTGGCTATTACAAAAATCTCATCTCCTCACTATAACCTGAATTTTGTTTTATTTCACCTCTGTTCCTCTTGGCTAGGACCCTTCCATTCTTTCTCTCCAAACGTGGAAATGTTTTAAGCACCCACTCTATTTCCAGGATGATTTGACTGATATTTCCTTACTGCAAGTGGCCTGACCTGCCTTTTCTTTGGACTCCTGTATAAAGAGTTGATATTCACATAGTGATCCTTATTTTGCTTTGCTTTGCTTTGTGTTAAGTGCTGTTTGTACTTGTTTTGCTTTACCTCCAAGACTATAAGTTTCTTGAGGGTTTTCCTCATCTCTTTTTATTCTTTGTAGCAGCTGGCACGATGTTTACAAGTTGTGTTAATGGATATCAGTAGATATTAGTTAAATGAAACCCAGTTAAATAAGGCCAGAGTGAAATGTGCAGTCACAACAGGCAGGCAGCAGACTCTCCCTGACTTACGGATAAACTGCTTTCCAGCAGGGAAGGAGTGGTGGGAGAGGGGCAGACGGCTCTTCTGTAATTTGGCACTGACACGAGGTCTACAGTGGAAAACCGGCATGTCTCCACAACCCACCTTCACTCTTCTCATGAGGGAGACTATCTCCGCATTAGACAGGAGCTTATCCAACCCCGTGGGAAAATCTCTCCACCCCCTTCAGCCGTAACCCTCCTGATGGCGACATGTGCGGTTCCTTAGCAACAATTACGGTATCTCAGATGAGTATTATCATGACTTCAGGCGTGAAAACAACTGGAACCAAGGATTAAAGTCAGCCACGAAAGGGAGAAATGCAGTAAATGTAAGGCTAGAACAGAGTTCTCTCCAAAAACACATTTTGCCTAAAGTTTCCCATGCAGGGGCAAGGGGCACATCCTAAAGTTAAAGCTTTCCCCACAGAGAGAGCTGAGGCCTGCAGTCTTTCCACGTAGCGTTTTTCCCAGCCGCAAACCCATAGTTATTTCTTCCAGAACATTTAATAATGCTCTTTCTCCTGCTCTCACCCCCAGGGGGTGCATGGCTGGGCATGTAAACACATTCCATTCTCTACCATTCAGGATTAGAAATAATACCTAGCATCAAAGAGAATGGTCTTCATTTGATTCGTAGGACTCTCTGTGAGGACTCAAATCACAGTGTGTAGCGGTTGGCCAAACGGGTGATAGCGTTGCTCACCATATAGTTGGTCATAATTATTATCCATTTTGTGGTTGGTGAAAGTGAGTGCTGAAGCGTACAGTTTGACTTTTTCAAGAGCAAATGGTTGGGAACTCACGGGTCATAGCTCTCTGGCCCTAGGACAAGTGGGCTCATGTTTTGTTATTGCTATTTGTTTTTGCCACATGTTTTATAGCTATAATGATGTAAAGGACACCGTTGTTTACTTTTTTGGGGTCCAGTCCCCTTTGCTTCTTCCAAACATTTTTTTTTTCCTGAATCATGAGATTCGGAGAAGCTGACCCCATTTCCGATACAAGGGAGTAGGAAATAAGCAAGTCCAGGTGGACATGGGGAGAGACGGTGGTTTCCTTCATTCTCTTGTTATTCATCCATCCATGCACCATGTCTCTTTATTCCTTGTTTCATTTATTTTTGCCTTCCTTCTTGTATGTTCAAAACAACGTCAAAAATATCTTTGAAGGATAAGGAGAAGATACCTCCACATGAGTCGGAGAGTTACAAATATACAAGGGCATAGATGAAGGAAGTTGAATGTTGACTTGAAAGTCAGTGGGACATTTGCCCTTCCAGTTTTCTAAGCACCACCTGGTACTTCCTTTTCTTCTCTCCCTGATCCATGAGTCATGCCTCATCAAAAGTTTCCCAGGGCCCTGGAGTAAAAACGACAAATCACAGGGTAGGAATGGTAGAAGTACAAGATTTCGTTAGATGGAGTGAGTGAAAGACTGCAAAGAGTACTGACACTTGTACTACAGAAAGGGCATCAGTACTTAGATAGTGGCCGAAAGGTATGCATTTTAGGATGAAACCTTGAAATTGAATATGGTTTAAGGTGAGGCAGCAATTCTTTGCACTAAGTTATACAAAATTCTTGCTTCAGAATCTGATAGAATGATTAACTACCAAACTCCATTGACTATGTAATTATTGAGGATGGACTCGCAGACGCTTGATTAAGTATCATGAGCATTGGATGGGGGAAGAGTATTTTAAAAATATTATGAGATATCAGAGAGTGTACAATCCTGAAACAAGGCTTGAGTATCAATAAGCTTTGAAGCCAGAATGCCTGAATTATATCTCTGCTCTTCCAATCTTGTCTGGGTCTAGTTTTATACCTATTAAAAATGAGCACCAAGCTGTTTCATCTTTTTCCTGAAACCAGTGAGAAGCCACCAGCATAGAGTGTCACTCCATCTTGTTCTAAGGGTGAAGTAAATATTTGCCAATTCTGTTGGAGTGACAACCCCACTTTCTATCCTGTCACATTCTGCAGTGGAGAAACTGTCACTCTCCAATCTCTTGGGCACCTGAGGCTTCTCATTCCTCTCAGAAAGTCCTAGAGCTATTTATCTAAAACAACCAGGTGTACTCCTGCTGTCTCTTATAGTTTTGTCTTGCTTTATTCCCAGCAGTCACCTGGAGAGATGCATATTGAACAGTTGAAACAGGTGATTTCTAAAGTCACTGAATACTAAAAATTGGTAGGGAACTAATCGCTACAGAGGGAAATTTCAAAAAATTAAAACACGTGGTTCATAATCACAGAGAGTTTAAAAACTCATTAAAGATCTAAATGGACACACCTGATGGAACAGCAGGTGGGACTTCTGTTGTATGGGAGGTATTGTAACTAATTTCTCATTTGGTCATTCTTTTATTCAAGCATGCCTTGATTGAGATGGATGAGGCTGATTGCCCTACTATTTCATATTGGGCTTTCGTGTTCTGGCTTTAATTCTTGGACATTTCAAAATGTATTTTGATCATTTTTCCTTAGGGAAATAGGTGATCAACTTCTTAGCCCGTCTAGCCGAAAACTAATGAACCATAATGTCAAAATGATTGCTTTTAAAGGAATGAATTATAGGCGGAATAACTGAACTCCATATGTTCTTCTGAAGAATTGGGCTGCTTTTTTTTTTTATAACAGCTTTATTGAAGTACAATTTACATACCATAAAATTTACCCTTTTAAAGTGTACACTTCAGTAGATTTTTAGTACTGTATATTCACAGAGTTGGGCAATCATCCACACTACCTATTGTTGGAACATTTTAATCATCCCCCAAAGAAACTTTGTACTCATTAGTAGTCACTCTCCATATCCCTATTTCCTGCAGCTTTTGGCAACTACTAATCTGCTGTCTGTCTATGTATTTGCCTATTCTGGACATTTGGAATAAATGAAATCATACAACATATGGTCTTCCGTGGATTGCTTTCTTTCACTTAGTATAATGGTTTCAAGGTTCATCCATGTTGTAGCATGTATCAGACCTCCCTTCCTTTTTATTGTCAGATAATATTACACTGAATGTATATTCTATATTTTGTTTGGCTCTAATGAATAATGATGCTATGAACATTAATGTAAAAGTCTTTGTGTGGACACATTTCTCTTGGGTTTACACTGAGGAGTAAAATTGCTGGATCTCTATGTTAAATAGTTTGAAGAACTGCCAGACTGTTTTCTGAAGTGCTGCACCATTTTAGAAACCCACTAGCGATGAATGAGGGTTCTATTCCTCCACATCCTTGACAATCTGTATATCTGTATATATTGCCATCTGTATATCTCCTATTGGCTCTGTTTCTCTGGAGAACCCTGTCTAGTATACAGGGTGAAACTGGCCACACAGAATAAACTGGAAGGTGCTTCTTAGTCATCTAGTTTTTGCAAGAGTTTTTGAAGGACTAGTGTTAATTCTTCTGTAAATGTTTGATAGATTTCACCAATGAAGACATCTGGGGCTGGGAATTTTTTCTTTCTTTCTCTCATTCGTTATTTCTTTCTTTCTCTCGTTATTTCTTTCTTTCTCTCTTTCTTTCTTTCTTTCTTTCTTTCTTTCTTTCTTTCTTTCTTTCTTTCTCGTGAGTAGTTTTTAAATTACTAAGTCAATCTCCTTACTTGTTATAGGTCTATTTAGATTTTCTGGTTTTTTCTTGAGTCATTTTCAGTAGTTTGTTTCCTTCTAGGAATTTTTCCATTAAATCAAGGTTATGTAATTAGCATAGGGTTGTTTATAGTAGTCCCTATATTTCTGTAAGGTTAGTAGTAATGTCCTTCTTTTATTCCTGTTTTTTGCAATTTGTTTCTTTTCTCTTGTTCAGCCAAGCAGAGGGATTTTCAGTTTTATTAATCTTCTCAAAAAAACCAACATTTGGTTTTGTAGGTTTTCTCTATTATTTGACTAGTCCCTATTGCATTTATTTCTGCTCTAAAATTTATTGTTTGTTTCTTTCTGCTTGCTTTGGGTTTAGTTTTATTTTATCCCCAGTTTCTTTTAAAAAATATACATATGCATATATATATATATTTATTTCCCTTAGTTTCTTAAGGTGTGATGATAAATTATCGATTTGAGACCCTTCTTTATATTTTTTTGTTCTTGTATTTCTTCGTTACTGCCTTTTTTGTTAAATATACATTTCTTAGTGTACTACTTTAATTACTTCCCTTCTTAAATGAAATATTTTTGAGTTATTTTCTTTTTTAAAAAATATTTTATTTATTTATTTGACAGAGAGAGAGAGATCACAACTAGGCAGAGAGGCAGGCAGAGAGAGGAGGAAGCAGGCTCCCTGCTGAGCAGAGAGCCCAATGTGGGGCTTGATCCCAGGACCCTGAGATCATGACCTGAGCCGAAGGCAGAGGCTTTAACCCACTGAGCCACCCAGGCGCCCCTTAAGTTATTTCTTAGTGGTTCCTCTGGGGATTACATTTAAATACTTTCTTAAAAAATCTAGTTCAGATTAACACCAACTCAATTTCAATAGTATTACAAAACTTTGCTCATATGCAGCTCTGTTACTTCCTTTCTCCTTTGTGCTATTATCATCATACAAATCACCTCCTTCTATGTTATAGCCATACGAACACCATCTTGGAATTATTGGTTTATGCAGTTCCCATTTAAATCTCATAAAAAAGGCTTATAAATAAAAGATGTTAGTATTATCTTTTATATTTACCTATGTGGTTACTTTTACTGGTGATCTTCATTTCTTCATGTGTATTCAAGTTACTGTATAACATCCTGTTATTTCTGCCAGAAGGACTCTCTATTATTTCTTGTAGAGTAGGTTTGCTTGTGATGGGTTCTCTCAGTGGTCAGTTGTCTGGGAATCTTTTCTTTCTTTCTTTTTTTTTTTCAAGCTTTATCTGGGAATGTTTTTATTTCTTCAAATTGAAGGATGGTTTTGCTGAATTTGGTATTTTTTTTCAAGCTTTTATTTATTTGAGAGAGAGAGAGAGCATGAGAAAGTGGTGGTTAGGGGCAGAAGGAAAGGCAGAGGGAGAAACAGGCTCCCTGCTGAGCAGGGAGCCTGACTTGGGCTCAATCCCAGAACCCTGAGATCACATCTGAGCTGAAGGAAGATGCTCAACCGACTGAGCCAACCAGGCGCCCACTAATTTGGTATTCTTGCTGAAGATCTTTTCCTTTCAGCTCTTTTAATAACATGTCATCCTACTGGGTTTTTTTTTCCCCTTGCATTTTCCAATGAGAAGTCAACTGTTCATGTTATTCAAGATTGCTTGCATGTGATGGGTCATTTTTCTTTTGCTGTTTTCCAGATTCTTGTTTTTTGTTTCTGGCAGTTTATGGACTATCTAGATGTGGGTCTCTGAGTTTATCCTACATGAAGTTTGCTGAATTTCTTGAATGTGTAGATTAATGTTTTCACAATCTGGGACATTTTCAGTTATTATTTCTTCAACTACCCTTTATACCCTTCTCCCTCTTTTCCTTTTGGGACTCCCCTTTGGCATATGCAGGTATGATGTTCATGTCCCAGTCACTGAGGCTTGGTTTGCTTTTCTTCATTATTTTCTCTTTCTGTTCCTCAAATTGGATAATTTCAACTGACCTGTCTTTAAGTTTATTAGTTCTTTCTTCTCCCCACTCAGCTGGTCTGTTGGTCCCTTCCAATGAACTTTTCATTGATATGATTGCATTTTTTAACTCTAAAATTTCTATTTGACTTTTTCATAGTATCTGTCTCTTTGTTAATATTGTCTATTTGGTGAGATATCATTCACATATTTTCCTTTCATTCTTTAGGTAAGATTTCCTTTAGTTCTTGGAACATACTTACAGTAACTCCAACATCTGAGCTTTCCAGGAATAGTTTCTGTTGATTCTTTTTTCCTGTTTATGGGCCATACTTTCCTATGTCATTATGTGTGCTATTTTTTTGTTTGCTGAAAACTGGGTTTTTAGAATAATTTCATGAGAACTGTCTGGAAATCAGATTGTCTCCATGCCTCCACACCTGGTTTGTTTTGATGCTTGTAGTATACTGTAACAGTTGTTATTAGTGCTGTTTATTTGATTAGTGACTTAATTAATTTTTAAAGTCTACATTTGTTGTTGTATGCAGCATCTAAAGTCTCTGCTTGATGAGCGCGGTGGTCAACTAGTGAATTGGCATAGATTTCCTTAGATTCCTAACTAATAAATCCCCCACCCTTTTGCTACACATATATGTGTGTGAATTGGGGTATGCCTTCAGTGTTCTGGCAGTTGACAACTCTGCCATAGCCTTCATCTCCTGCATGGTCAGCCATGGGCGAGCAATGAGGGGTGCCTTAGGTCTTTCCCGAGAATATGCACATCCCTGCGAGTACATATGGCTTTCTAGATTCCCAGGGATATCTCAGAACTTTCCCAAGCCCTCTGTGGGCATCTCATTTCCCAGATATTTATTCCAAGTTTCTTTGGTTGGCTTCCTGTTTGCCCCAACTGGTTTCACCACCTCAAGCAGCCATGATGCTAAATAATTCCTGATTCTTTTGGAAAAACACTCTGAAGATCGGGATTTCCTCACTTACTAATATCTGACTTAGGTCAGCTAAAGATAAATTCTGTGGATAGGATTTTCCTGCTAATGGTGATAATTCTCTGAAGATGCAGTATTTTGGTGAGCTCCAGACCTCTTTTACTCTCTCAAATAGCTGGCAGACTGCTGTTTTTCTAGCTGCCATGTTTCTACAGTTGCTGGTTTTCAAGGCTACTGCAATGCTGGGGAGAGGAGATTGAGTAAAAAGCAAATACCAATGCCACGTAGCTCACTCTTCTAGAGAAACAGACATTTTTCTTTCCATCCCTTGGTGAACATACAGAATTCAGAAAATGTTTATTTTGACTATTTTGCCACTGCTCTCGTGGTCTCTGTTAGAGCACTGCTCTGGAAGTGTTTCTTCTTCCTGAGTGACCTTGATATCAGGGCTGCTTTTGAGACATAGATTTCGGACCAGAAAGTTGTTTGGTGAGTACAGAACCAGAAAAATGGAAATGGGTGTGCTAGAAGGATATAACTGGATGATTAAGTCTGGTCCTTGTTTCCAGTCTGGGGATATTGATATTTATGTCTCTAGGGGAATGTCGTACCTCATCTCTCTGTATACAAGAGCCACCATGATGAGCTATTTCCCTTAAGTCCTGAGATGACAAAAGAGGAGGAGGGGCATTTGCTGGCTGATGATAAAGTCTGAGTGGAAGTCTCAGTGGGAACCCTAATAAAGCTAGTAGAACAGAATTATGACGGGGGACTTTGGAATTGACTGGCTGATCGTGAGTTGTTGGTTGGGGACCCTTAAGAGGTGCCTGCTGTTGACTTGCTACTTGATGTATAGCTTAGGAACCACAGTGTCAGCACCACCTGAGGGCTTGCTGGAAATGTTGAAACTCAGATCCCACTCCAGTCTTGCTGAATCAGAATCTGCATGTTAACAAGGTGATTTATGCACACAGTAAAGTTCGAGAAGTATATGCCTATAGCATATTTATATCTTTATGTGGTTGTCCTGGGAAGATTCCTGTAATTGGCTAGCCTCATCTCTTTCATGTTGATTTTTATCAACTTAAATCTCAGATGTAGTCATCTGCTTTCCTGAAACTTCAGAGAATACCAATCTTTGCACAGTCTGTCCTTCTTGCATTATTTTTTTATAGTGAAGATGAAGAGTTGAACTTCAAGAATCTCAGAAAGGGAGCAAGTGTGTGAGTCGAAGTGGTTCAGAATGGCATTTTTTGAGTTGGACTTTGAAGAAAGGACGGAGGTGAGTGCATGTCAGGTAGATGACAGAATATGGGCCAGCCTACAGAGGCGGGGATTATCTATCATATGTAGTAGATTTTCAAAGTGTAAGATTTTTGAGGGTGTAGATTATGTCTTGTTCATACATACGTCCTCTGTGACTAGCATTGAATAGGCACTGTGTAAGTTCTTTGTGAACTAAACAGTGGGAAGATTATCTTCACTGGAGGTGAGGATTTATATAAGAATTATGGGAGTTGATACAGATTGCTTAGGACATGGCCAGATGATGGGGACCTTGAAAAGTAGGGAGGAGTTTGTATTTGTTCGATAATTTTCAATTAGGCATGTAGAAATGGAAGGAGGCTTATTTAGAGCTGTTATTAGAAAAATGATTACAAAATTAAAAACTATGCTCAAACTCCAGAAAATAAAGCCCTCTAAAATCTTCTTGGATATTCTAGATATGCTTACATTTGAGTGAGAATGTGTTACGGAAATCACACATTAAGGAGAAAGAAAGCTGGAGAAAAATGATAGACAGTAGCGGTACATTTCAACTTTTATATGTTGTAGAATCTTAGGCAGGGGAATGATATGTGAAAAACAGGGTTTGACAGTGATTAAAATAATACTAGGTGGATTTGAATTGGAAGAGAATGGAGTCAGATAGACCAGCCAGGAGGTGTTTTCATAATCTAGGGATGAAGACAGATGGCTGTGGACCAAGGTCTACAGGACGGAGGGTAGTTGCTATTGGAAGTTCCTGGTTTTATAAAGGAGAGAAATCTCATCAAGCAGCTTGGGTCTTATATTAAAGAGAAAGAAGAAAGGAGAACAGCGTGAGAACTGGTGCAATAGTAGTAGTGACAACGAGCGTTCTTTACCACTCTCATAAGGCACTGGTGAGAATGAATTGAGTTAATTCTTCTGGGTTTTCTAGGTAAATGCCTGGCACAGGGTAAGCATTCAGTGTAAATTTTAGCTATTAACTATTGTTTCCTGGAAGAAGGGACCTCCTAGTGCTGTCAAGTAGCACTTCTGTTTCTCAAAATCAGCATCCGGCTCAGTGCTTTTTTGTAATAGACAAATAATAAATGTTTGATGAATGGGAACGAAAATATTTGTCAATGTAGGAACCAAAAATATTGATTCTAATAAAATCACATTTTACCGTTGATGTCTATTATAAATATCATACCCCAGTAGAGGGTTGGAGGAAAGTGGTTATTTATCTCTCATCCTTAGCTCTCCAGCCAACTTTATCTCTCTTTCTCTTTCTCTGTTTATCTACTCCCATACCAATGGTTCCTATCTCTTTACTTATAATTCCTGGAAGCCAGCTCTCCCTGTCTGTTTGTGTTTTATATTAGATGCTCAGTAAATAGGTGTGTTAATTGGTAAACCAATGTCTTCTAAACCTGTGGCTCACACCTCAAAGCACTGCGACCAGTGAGAAAGATACCTATGGTTCTCTGCCATATGTAATCCAGCCCTTTTAAATAGTTTGTCATCTCTGAGTGGTCACTAAAGTGTTTGGTGCAACCAAATTAATGAGTTGTGGCTGAAGTCCTGTATTTCATGTGGCTGAAATACGTGGAACTCCACATTTGTGCATGAGCCTGAATCTCTAGAAGTTTCTTGATTATGTGGAGAATAATTGGAGCAAGGGGGAAAGGATCGAGTGGTTCATTTTCACTTCTTTTTTTTTCACCCACCACTAAGATAAAATATTCTCCTGAGCAAAAGTCATAAACTTTTCCCACCCCATCACCATATGATGGCAAGTTGGAGAGTGAAATAGAGAGTTATCTAGCATCTCTTTCTAAAACGCTGAAAGTTCTTTTCATGTATCACCAGAGAAACTCTGTGATAGAAAAGAGAAGTTTCCACATGTAGTGATAGCTGATTTTCATAACCAAGGAATCTTATAGGCTTTTATAACTTTTTTTTAAAGATTTTATTTATTTATTTGACACACAGAGAGTGAGATCACAAGTAGGCAGAGAGGCAGGCAGAGAGAGAGGAGGAAGAAGGCTCCCTGCTGAGCAGAGAGCCCGATGTGGCCCTCGATCCCAGGACCCTGAGGTCATGACCTGAGTCCAAGGCAGAGGCTTTAACCCACTGACCCACCCAGGTGCCCCATAGGCTTTTATAACTTTTAAGGGACTAAGTTTCACTTGAAAGTCTATAGAACCCTGAAGTCCAGCTCTTCTGATTCCTTTGGATCCTTCTATTTAAAGTTGGCTCGCCTTTTGCCATTAAACCAGTCTTTTCTTTAATGCTTAATAATGGTGAGGCTTTTGGAAAAGATTTGCTACAAAGGTTTTTGAACATGGGTAGAGAATCTATATCAAGGTGACTGACTCACCAAAAAGATTAATCAGGCACCCTTAAGAAAGAGCAGCCTAATTTAGGTTATCTGAGAGGGAATATGAAACCATTAAATAAATACACTTCTTATCATGTCCAATTGAGAGAGGCGAGGCAGGAAACATAGGGGGACAAATAGAATGGATTAGAAGAAGGAAAAGAACAGAGGACAATATGCACTCAGAAGCAGAGAGATGCCCATCGCTACAGAGAGGGATGGGGAGAAGGGAGGAACTTGTGAGTTCGGAGATGAGATGCTTGTCACAGGCTGCAGCTCACTTGGACTGATTTCTGTGTTAATGAGTTGTTTAAGTATTGCTTCTAGCTCCTTCTGCAGGAGTTTGCCAGGAGAAAAAAAAAGTTCTTCTTTGAACTGTAGCAACATTGACCCAAGTGCTGTCTCTCTGGAAGAACAAATAAAATTAAGCCAAAGCTGGAAGTTCGTCTGCTCTCTTGAAGGGAATGCAAGTAACACAGTTGAATCCTTGACTCTGTAGCCCATGTTCTCCATAGGATAGTTAGTTACATCCTCAGCAAGTCCAGCAACAGGCACTGTTATGCCCATTCTACAGATGATAAGATAGTCATTCAGGGATTTGGCAGGTAACACAACTCTTTGAAGGAAAAGCCGGAATCCATAATCATCCGTCTCCTGAGTCTGGTACTTTCTGATTCACCAGCTGCATCCAAGACTCTTTCTAGAACTTAAAGGAACTTCAGAAAATCATCCAGATTTGCAAATTGTTTGAAGTCGCTCCAGGCTTCAGACTGATAATCATTTGCTTTTATTGATTAGAGATGCATCACTGGGCCACACGCCAGCCGGTCCGGCTTCTTATCCATTTAAAGTAGAACAGCACTCAGTTGGTTGTAGGGAGTCTTGTACCTCCCCTCCCCTGACAGATGGCTTTCTATTTGGCTTTGAAAATTGTTCTAGGAGGGAAGTTCGCACAATAAGAAGCTCTCACAGAGCCTATTGCAGCCATTTCCAGATCAGTCTTAGGAGCACCAATAGGACTCTCCTTCGTTCTTCCCGTTGAGTGCCGCATACTGTGCGGGCCTGGCTTTCCTGCTCCGCTGAAGATGGTGGGACAGTGTTTCCCGTGGTTCACAGCAACGGCGAGTTTACCAGGAGTAAGTGTGACTGAGGAGTCAGCCAACTCTCACCCTTGGGCCTGGTCCGCCTGGCTGTTTTTGTAAATAAAGTTTTATCAGAACACAGCCGTGCCTGTTCATCATGTACACTCTGCGGTTGCTTATGGACTGCAGTAGCTGAGTTTGGTAGTTGTGACAGAGACTGTATGACCTGCAACGCCTAAAACACTTATTACTGGCCCTTTATGGAACAAATCTGTGACCCCTGCTGTGGATTAACAAGTCTCCTAGAGATTTCTTGAAAGGAAAAGGGACCATGGATGTTATCTAGGCCAGAGTTATCTAGGCCATGTGTAGCAGAGTGAGGGTCTGCTACACATAATGTTTCTTAAGTCCCCTTGTTTTTTGGGGGGAACCCAAAAGGGAGAGCTCTCTTGGCTATCCCCTCAGAATAGGGATTGAGAGTTCCTGGTAGGAATGCTGCTTGTACAACAAAATAGAGAGTTGTGATTCTCTGTTCTGTGGTTCTTGTCCAGGCAAGTTTGGAAATGGTGACTCCTTGAAACCATGTAGAGAGCCAAGTGTTCCAGCTGATGTTTTGTGATTCCCTCCCCCTTTGTTTAAAAATAAACTTTGTAGAATCTTTTTGCTTTTTTTTTTCACGGCTCTCTAAATATTCTGTTTTGAAACATTTAATTATCCAGGTTATTTATATGGAAAGGTCTGATAATGTTTCTATGGGAGTCTGTTATTTATTTCTTTTGCTAAATTTTATCTTATATTAGGGGAAGGGCTGAGGTTGGTTACCATGGCAATGTTCTCAAAACTGCAACAATCCTATTATGGATGCTAAAACTATAGTCATTCTGGTGGGAGGGCAGCATGGGGAGTGGGTGGTAGTCTTTTCATTTTTATTTTATTTTTTTTTTAAGAAAAACTCTCCCACTTCCAACCCATTTGCATTCATTTATTTTAAGCTTTGCAGTGTAGGGTACTGGAATGAGAAACGAACAGAAAAAAAAAAGGTGTCCTGTCTGTCTCCATTAAATTTCTGTAGTCTTTATCTGCTCCATCTGTAAGGGTTCTCTGCTTTCTATCTGATCTTTTATTCATTTCTTCACCACGCTTACATTGAGGCCTACTGTGGTAGGAATGAGTAGAACAGAATCTCTGTTCTTATTTCTTCTTTTAAATTACAAATTCCTTTAAGTCATTAATGCACTTCACTGTAATTCAGTTAAATAAATATTTATGAGGACATACGCTATACCAAGCATCACGCTGGCATACAAAAAGAGGGGTTTTGGTCAAAGAACATTGTTTTGTCTTGTTGCGTGGTACAGGGAAGGGCAAACTGTTATGCACTGAGGTGATTAAAATAAAATTTGATCAATGCTAACACAGAAGTATGTAACTCACTTAACTCTCCAGCTTGGAGATCAGAGGAAAGATTTTGCAAGGGAGGCAACATTTGGGCTGATTCAAAGACAAATGGCGTTTTCCATTTAGGGCCCTGGGGGTGGGTAGGGCATTCCAGGCAACTCTGGACCAGCAAGACTGGGAGTATGGTGGTGAGAGAGCCCTTGGTGGGGTGCAGGGGGTGTTCAAAAACATGCAGATGAGTCGTGTTGGAATAGTCTGGAGGTAGGGGTTGGACCCATCTAGAGATGTTATGTCTAGGAGGCTGGATTTTGGAGACTGGCAGCCATTGAAAATTCAGAGTAGCGACTTGAGTGTTCTGGTTTAGAAAGATCTTTCTGTTGGTGGTGGGTGGGATAGTAGATAATGAAGGGAAAGAGCAGATTGAATTGAACATGGAGATTTAAAAAGAGGACAAGTTTCCTCTTGGGACATAGTGAGCTTAAGATGAGCCCCATCAGACTGAATTGTCTAGTAAGCAGTTGGCAATATGGGTCCAAGAGTAAAGGAAATGTGGGTGGGTGCCAGAGACCTGGGTATCCTCAGAGACTTGAGCAGGAGAGGGAAGCAGCTGAAAGAGGAGCTGCTTATTATCATATCCTCACAGTGCCTAGCATGATTTCTCACTTTGAGTAAAAGATTAATAATTTGAAAAAAAAATTCTGAAGGATTGATGTGACCGAAAGAAGTAGAGTCATTAGATTCATGGTTTTTCAAGATTCACTTGGGATTTCTAAACTCAACATATGGGATATAGTCATAAAGCAGCCTAGCTTTCTCCTTCTATTCGTTCTTTAAACCTGCATGGTGGGTCATGCCCTTCCCCGGCTCTGCTGGCCACTCTTAGGAAATAAAAAACCTTTCCTTTGCAAATCACTGTACTAATTCAGGAACTAAAACTTCCAGAGCTGGGCATTAATAAAAACTCTCCTCTTGGAATCGAGGCCTCTTCCCTCCCCCACATGGGCCTGCACAGCCTGCCGCAGTCTGGGGAGAAGAGAGCAGTCAGCTGCTTCTTTCTTTCTCCATGGTGCCTTTTCACCCTTGTCTCCTGTTTGCTGGCCTCAGTTGCAGACCCCTCTCAAGCTGGAGTTGGGCTGGCAGAGAGGAGGAGGCAGGAAACAGTTAAGCCCCTACCTGGCTAGTGATGATTTATCCTTGTACTGTTAGTGCTCTCCGAATCTCACAGGTGTGTAAAGTTGGCTTTTTCTCTTTGGAATTCTTCTGTGGAGTCTTTCTAATCCCCCCCCCCCCTCATTGCTGAAGATCTCATATTTGCAGTCCCCCGAGACAAGGACGATGCATTGCTCTCCCGGCTACAGGTTTCTCAATGCCCAGGATCCTAGTAGCGCCGAGGTGCTACAGTCTGCTGTGATGTTTTGGTGAGTGTCTAAGCCAGTCCTGGGATGGCTGTCTCTAGCACAAAGCCCACACCTTGCTCCATGGGAGACAGCTCAAGCATCCTCTTTGAAAAAGTGTAATCTGCCATTTCTTGGTGTCTCAGAGACAACATTCATCGGACCATCTTGTCACATATATATAGCTACTCTCCTTGTTTCTTTTAAACTTTCCCATCTTGTTGTAGAGAGTTTTGTTACACGGAGGTAGGACTGGTGCTTCCGGGGTAGAGTTAGTGGACGACAAGGATGGAACCAGGTAGTCTTTGTGAGGATTCCATGTGTCCCTTCCACATAGACCTCAGGACGTCCTGAGATGAGAAGCTGTGCATCTCACAGGAGCTCAGTTGACAAGACTGATCTCCTCCATGCTAATCACTCCCAATCTCTTTGCCGCCCAGACCTTTTCCTGAGATGCGGACCGTATATCTGACAGCTTACTGGGTTTCTCTGATCAAGATGTTACAGACTTAACTCGCAACATTACTATGAACCCGACTGTTCATCCATTCATTTTTTTTTTAAGATTTTATTTATTTATTTGACACAGAGAGAGATTAGATCACAAGTAGACAGAGAGGCAGGCAGAGAGAGAGGAGAGAGGAGGAAGCAGGCTCCCCGCTGAGCAGAGAGCCCGATGCGGGCCTCGATCCCAGGACCCTGAGATCATGACCTGAGCCGAAGGCAGCGGCTTTAACCCACTGAGCCACCCAGGCGCCCCATCCGTTCCTTTTGGTGTAATTTCTCTTCAGTCTTAATAAATGGCACCTAGAAATTCCACTTAGCTGCTCAAATCAGAAACCTGGGAGTCATCTGTAAGTTCTTAAGCTCTTATGCACCATGGGTAGCAGACTCACTTCATCTGGTCTCACTTCAATGCTACTTTCTTCATTCAGGCTTTCATCAGCTGTCACTTGAATTGCTGCAGTTACATTTTTTAAAGAATTTGTATTGGAACATTTCAAATATGTTCAAAGTATATAAAATAGTATAATGAAACCTCATATAGCCATCATCTAGTTTTGACAGTTATCAACATAATACTTCAACCCACTTTCTACTTCCTACCTCATGATGATGATGATGAGAATGATGATGATTTTACAGGTTTTGTTTTTTAAACATTTTTTTAAGGATTTTATTTATTTATTTGAGACAGAGAGATAGAGAGAGCATGAGCAGGGGGAGAGGCAGAGGGAGAGGGAGAGGGAGAAGCAGACTCCCCGCTGAGCCAGGAGCCTGATGTGGGGCTCGATCCCAGGATGCTGGGATCATGACCCGAGCTGAAGGCAGTCACGTAACCATCTGAGCCACCCAGCGCCCACTGGGTTTTGTTTTTTATTTTATTTTATTTTTTAATTTTATTTTTTTAAAAGATTTTATTTATTTATTTGACAGAGAGAGAGATCACAAGCAGGCAGAGAGGCAGGCAGAGAGAGAGGGGGAAGCAGGCTCCCTGCTGAGCAGAGAGCCCCATGTGGGGCTCCATCCCAGGACCTTGACTGAGATCATGACCTGAGCTGAAAGCAGAGGCTTAACCCACTGAGCCACCCAGGTGCCCTGGGTTTTGTTTTTTAAAGTAAAATTTATAAACACTGAAGGAAATAAATTTTGGATGTACAGTTTGGATTCCTGAATCCATAACCCATCCTTCATAGCATAAAGCCCACACCATTATGAAGAAACATCTTCCCAGATAGTTCCTTCTTCCCTTCCCAGTCCTTTTCCAGTCCAGCTTTGCCCTTCACAGGGAACCACTTGATTTTCTTAAAAACCTTAGTTTAGTTTTGTGTGTTCTAGAATTTCACATACCTGGATTACAGTATATAATCTTTCTTGTTCAACATCTTTCACTCAGCATAATATATGTGAGATTCATCTATATCACTGCCTGTATTAGTAGCTCATGCCTTTTTATTGCTGAATATTATTCCATTACATGAATAAACTGCAACTTGCTTGTGAATCTTCTGTTGATGAACATTTAAAAATGTTTGCATATTGTGTCCCTGAACAGTTTTGAAGTCTTTTTGTGAGGAAATGTTTTCATTTTTTTTTGATAAATACCTAACAGTGGAGTTTGGGGACCAAAGAATAGGAATAATGTTGATTTTATAAAAAACTACTAGGTCTTTTCCAAAGGTACCATTTCACTTCCACTAGCAAGGTACAAGAGTTGTGGTTGTTCCACATTTTCACTGACACTTGCTATCAGTCTTTAAGTCTGGCCATTTTGGTGCGTGCGTAATGGTATCTCATTGTGGCTTTATTTTGCATTTCCCTGGTGACTAATGATATAAAGTATTATTTTTTATTGGACATTCATGTAATTTCTTTTGTGAAGAGTTTGTCCAAGCATTTCTTGCCTATTTTTAATTGTTTAAAAAAATTTATTAGTTTTAGGATTTAAAAAAGAATTCTGGATATAAATCCCTGATCTGATATGTATTTGGTGAATATGTTCTCCCCATCTGATACATACCTGATCCTTTTCCTAATGTTATTTTTAATAAGCAGATACTTTTAATTTTTCTTTTATGGCATTGCTTTTTATATCTTGTCTGAGAAAACTTTACCCTATCTTCATGTCATGAAGATATTCTCTGTTTTCTTCTAGAAGTTTTATATATAAGCTTTCATGTTTAAATCTGTGATCCATCTTGAATTAATTTTTGTGCATAGTATGAGACAGCAGTTGAGGCTCATTCTTTTTCCACCTGGGTATCTAGCTGTTCCAGCATAATTTGTTGAAAAGACCCTTCTTTTTGTTTGGAATTGCTTTGGTTTCAAAGTTTCCCATTTTTGTTCTTTCTTCAAGATTGTTTTACAGTTCTAGATTCTTTACACTTACATTTCCAATTAGATTTTAGAATTAGCTTGGCAATTTTTATTTAAAAAACACTGCTGGGGGGCGCCTGGGTGGCTCAGTGGGTTAATGCCTCTGCTTTCGGCTCAGGTCATGATCTCAGGGTCCTGGGATCGAGGCCCGCATCGGGCTCCCTGCTCAGCGGGGAGCCTGCTTCCCCCTCTCTCTCTCTCTGCCTGCCTCTCTGCCTCCTTGTGATCTCTCTCCCTCTGTGAAATAAATAAATAAAATCTTAAAAAAAAAACAATGCTGGGGAAAACAAAAACAAAAACAAAAAATACCCCAGGACTATGATCGGTGTTGTGTTAACTCGATAGGTTAATTTGCATGCATCATTTATTGGTTAGCCAGGGATTTGGGGGGATTTTATTTGCAGATTTTAGGGCTCACTCCCTTTGTGACTTCCTCTCTTCCAACATTTCCTCCTAACTTTCCGACAGTTCTGCCTTCCCTGAAATCATCTGACATCTCAGTCAAGTAAGGAAGTTGTGGTTTTCTTCAATCCCAGCTTTGTGAGGACTGGGAATGCCCTCAGGCAAGAATTTGCAAATTTGCATGTTTTATCCATTGCCTTTTAATGGTTATCTCTGCTCCAGTTTTTGCCTGACCTTGGTCACTTTTCAGTGCTTTTGAGTAATATTTTCTTTAATTGTCCAGATTTTGTCATTTTTAAAAAAATTTTATTTATTTATTTGACAGAGAGAGAGAGAGCTATCACAAGTAGGCAGAGAGGCAGGCAGAGAGAGAGGAGGAAGCAGGCTCCCTGCTGAGCAGAGAGCCTGATATGGGCCTTGATCCCAGGACCCTGAGATCATGACCTGAGCCGAAGGCAGAGGCTTTTACCCACTGAGCCACCCAGGCGCCCCAGATTTTGTCATTTTTATCTGTGCAAAAATTGTTTTGCCCAAGGTGCCCAAGGTATTGTGCTGTTAGCAGAAGGTAGCCCCACGGCAGGTGCCATGCAGCAGCCTCCTGGCCCCCTCCCTCTCTCGCCTCCACTCATCTACTTGTCTGGGTCCCCCTCCACCCCCCAGTGAGCTTTCGAAAACGCAAAGGTGAGGGCTGCCTGGCTGGCTCAGTCAGTGTGCGACTCTTGATCTCGGGGTTGTGAGTTCAAGCCCCATGTTGAGTGTAGAAATTACTTAAAAATAAATCTTTTAAAAAAAGAAAACATGAGCAAACCATCCCCTAAATTAAAGCCCATCAATGGCTCCACATTGCTTTCACTGTTCCTCATTGTTTTCCCATTGTCTTTTTCTACATTCAACGTATTTATCCCATGTGCTTTCTGACTTTATTGAACCGTTTGGCATTCCCTGGACAACACCCTTCCCTTAAAAGTCTCCCCTCCTTTGCACATGTCATGGTCCTGGCCTCAAATGCCTCTACCTTCTTCATAGCCTAACTACTAACGTTCTTTAAGAGTCAGCTCTAAGTATCAACCTTTAAGAAAAGCTTCCCCAAACTGGGTCACTCATGCTTTCTTATATCCCCATTGTTCTTGTTACGTTTTAGTATCACGAAGCTTGTCAATTTGTATGTAATTGTTCAGTCACTTATTTGTCACCTCAGCTATCAAGGCTGTAAGGTCCTTGAGAATAGGGTCTTACTTGCATTTGATTACCCATCACCTAGCATTCATGTGAAGGAAAGACAGGAGGATGGATGGGTTATATAGTTAAATTACGGTTGCGTTGTAAATTGCAGGTATTTGACCATCCCAAAATACTTTCTCCCAGTCCCCTTGCTCATGGGTCTGGATATTTAAATGCCAGTATGAAATTAACCTGATAAAGTTAGAACTGCAGAAATACCTCTGTTATCTAGAGCAATATATATCCAGAGCAAAAAAAATATATAAAAATATACAGCTGATCGCATGTTTATAAGTGTGTATGTGGGTTTTTACTCTTTGTTTTAGCTTTAATTACAAAGACAATAAGTATAAATAATAATACTACTCTATAATACTGTGGTTTATATATTATATGTTATATATCATATATATTATATTTATATTATATATAATATAACTTTATATTTATAAGTANATACTCTATAATACTGTGGTTTATATATTACATGTTATATATCATATATATTATATTTATATTATATATAATATAACTTTATATTTATAAGTATATATATTTAAAGAGATATCTATGAGTAGAAAGCAATGACAAAGAGCCAACGATGCAAAACATTTCACCTGTTGAGATATGATTTAGTGTTGTGGACACAAAGAAAAAGGCTGATAATGACTTCAGAAATAAAACAGCCTGTTGAAGCTTTCATCGTCATGGTTGGCCAGTGACACAGGGGGGCACTTAACCACAGCTGACGCTCTTGTGGGACACAGGGAGCCAAAACCTTTGCACATGTACTTGGATTCAACCATCTTTATTCTTTTCTTGTCTTGTCTTTTCTTTTTTCCTTTTCCTTTCTTTCCTCTTTCTCCTTCCTCCCTCCCTCCCTCCCCCTTTCTCCCTTTCTCTCTCTCTTCCTTTCTTTTCTTTCTTTCTCTTCTTTCTTTCTCTTCTTCCCCTCCCCATTCCCTCCCCCTCCTCTCNCCTTTCCTTTCCTTTCCTTTCCTTTCCTTTCCTTTCCTTTCCTTTCCTTTCCTTTCCTTCTTTCTACTGTATAATCATGTAGGCTTTACTTACTTTTAAATAGATTCTTTCTTTGTAGAATTCCAATTTAAAATACTGCTTTCGGGCGCCTGGGTGGCTCAGTGGGTTAAAGCCTCTGCTTTCGGCTCAGGTCATGATCCCAGGGTCCTGGGATCGAGGCCCACATCGGGCTCNTCCTTTCCTTTCCTTTCCTTTCCTTTCCTTTCCTTCTTTCTACTGTATAATCATGTAGGCTTTACTTACTTTTAAATAGATTCTTTCTTTGTAGAATCCCAATTTAAAATACTGCTTTCATATAAGTCATTTTTGGTGGGCAGTGACTTTTCCACTTAAATTTTTTTTCCTTATGATGCCACAGTCTTCCATATTACCATCTTGTGCATCAACTAAGTTGGAAAGTTCTCTTAGTTTTTCAAAGGCCTTTCCTTGTAATTAACGACGATCTCATTCTTCCCCCTTTTCTATTACATTTTTTTCCTTTTTCTGGCCTTGGATTAATCTGTGAAAATTACCTTTCTGTGTTCCTTCCACATTTCCCTCAAGCCTCCCCGCAGTACACCTGGACTTCAGGTGCCTCTCCCTTCTTACAAGGGCCTGCCCTTCCATCTGCTTTACAGCACTGATGCACCACCTCATCCGTTAGATTCACCGCACTGATCATAAATGGTCGACTGCCTGTTCGTAAGCGTGTATGGAGGTGTACGCTCTTTTTAAAACAACTCGTAGTTACAAAAACAACAAATGTATTATTCATATAGAATAGATAATCGAGGGTAAAAATGGAAAGTTTCTCCTTTAAATACACCAGCCCCAAATAGACCTCTTTTCCCACTCCCAGGGGTAACTGCGTTACCATTTGTTGTGTTGTGTGTCTTTCCATATTTTTTCCTAAGCATCTATGAATGCATACATGTACCTATATATAGCAACATAATGATGACAATATTTGCCCACTGGTATGGGGATATAAATAATATATTTAATTCAGCACTTAAAAATATGTCCTCTTCTGGGCGCCTGGGTGGCTCAGTGGGTTAAAGCCTCTGCCTTGGACTCAGGTCATGATCTCAGGGTCCTGGGATCGAGGGCCACATTGGGCTCTCTGCTCAGCAGGGAGCCTTCTTCCTCCTCTCTCTCTGCCTGCCTCTCTGCCTACTTGTGATCTAATCTCTCTCTCTCTCTGTGTCAAATAAATAAATAAAATCTTTTAAAAAAAATATGTCCTCTTCTATTCTCTGAGTAAACTAACTATATATGACTGCCAAGAGTTATAAGTTAGAGGGCAAATCATTCATCAAATCATCATGATAATTTCCAAAGCATTTCTTGATTTCTAGTTGGCATGGTGCAGCTGTCCGCAGCTAAGTGATACCGCTATATGAACCATGATTTGTAATAGGGAAACACGTGAATCTGTTCCACAATTGACCCATTGCATTGATAAGCATCAGGTTATTGAGCCCAGGGTTTTGTAGCCAGAAGGTGGCTGGATGTGCACCTGAATGTGTGGATGTGGGAGCTGGTGTTGTAGCCCCCAGTCAAGTGCATCCTAGAGGCTGCTTGCTCACTGTCTCATCACTGCTGGTCTCTGGGCCCTGGCCCAGTCACCTGCCTCTGTGGCCACCACTGGACAGAGTCCTTGAGTGATTTGTAAACTCAGTAAGCATAGGATTTCTGTTTCCAAATTGATATGGAAGTATTTAAATAATTTAACAACCGGTATGGCTGTACTGGTGTATATAATCTTATATATCAACCTTGTATTAAATTGTGTGTGTGTGTGTGTGTGTGTGTGTGTGTGTGTGTGTGTGTGTGTACCCAAGCATTTATGCATCCACAGACCCCAAATCAGGGGCACTGCAAGGTAAGCAAGTGCTAGGAATGGGAGCGCCTGGGTGACTCAGTGGGTTAAGCCTCTGCCTTCAGCTCAGGTCATGATCTCAGGGTCCTGGGATGGAATCCCACATCAGGCTCTCTGCTNCTCTCTCTGTCAGATAAATAAATAAAATCTTAAAAAAAAAAAAAAAAGAGCTAGGAACGGTGGAGGTACCTGGGTAGAAAGTCAGGGAGAAAAGGAAAGACTGCAGGTCCAGACAAGTGTCAGGACTCACCTGCCCGGACTGAGCATCTGTCTATCAAACTTGGAGAACAGTTCTCCAGTGTTATTGTGGCTCCTCATTGTCCTTCCAAGGATACTTTGCATTTGCATTTTTTTCTGAGCATTAAAATCACAAACTGCTCTGCAGGATTTTTTTTTTTTTTAAAAGATTTTATTTATTTATTTGACACAGAGAGAGAGATTACAAGNTAAAAAAAAAAAAAAGAAAGAAAGAAAGAAAGAAGGAAGAGAGAAGTGAGTCAGAGAACTTCTGCCTGTGTGTCTGAGTCAGCTTAGTGTGTTTGAAAAAAAAAAGAAAGGAAAAAAAAAAAAAAGCAAAGCTGTGTGCAGAGACCTGCCTGGGAAAACTGCTGAATGGAAAAACTTGAGCATAGCTTATAGACTCTGATGGCGAGTTTTGATGTCTTTTCAGAAATGGTTAGCAGCCACTTACCCTGCTCCATGACGCACAGAAATCTTGACTCCTGCTGGTCCTTCTCATTCTCTTACTAAGCCCATCCCACTTCCTTATCATAGAAGATTTTCGCACAAGGGGGTCTGGGAGAGAAGAGGAGGGAGTAAAGCAGGTGGAGCTGCTGTCCTACCTGGCAGGCCAGTTTCCCTCCCAAAGCAGGTGTTTCTTGTTTTTTGTTTTTGGAGGAGATGCCATTTGGTAAAGGTGACCTGTGAGTCCTCAGTTACTACCAGCAACTCCGACATGTGGGACCGCTGGAAGGAAAAACACCCCTGGATGAGGGGAAGGTTGAGTTCAATTTTATGTTTCTCTTGTGTGTGGAAGGGTCGGGGGTGGGGGGAGGGTAATGGAAGGTGTACCTGTTGCGGACACATGAACACGCAGCAGAAGAGTGGATGTGATTTTATTATATTCCTGCACAGAAAGGTGAGCATTTTAATTTTATTTACAGTAGGGGAAGAAACCCTTCAGAGCTGAAGTTTCGGTGTAGTGGAAATTGCACTGAGGCTCCTCGTTTCACTCAATTTTCACCAACATGTAACTTTCTGAAATAACTCTCCCTTTGACCTTTTCGAAAGCTTGATTTTTAAAAAAAAAAAGTTTGGACGATTGGAGCTGAAACTCATTCCTCCTTATTAAATGGTGAAAATGCTTTAGCTGTGCTTTTCACGTTGCCCCAATAACAACCATCATTTCTTTTTGATTCAATATGGAATGTGTTGGAGAGTTTAAATACAGCCCCCACACAGGCCGCTGTTAAATGCTGTGCATGCTTCACTACTTTGTTTTTGTTATAAAGTGGAATTGGGCTTGTTTGAAATAGTGATTACTTTCCCCTGCAATCTTAGCAGATGCGTCCGCCGAGTGTGCTGTGTCAGGCTCTGGGTCATTCCTCATTAACTTGTTTTTAAGGGGTAGATGAGTGTATGTTCTCACCTCTCCGATTAAATGATGTCTGGAGGCACCAGCCCAGGGCACGGATCCACCAGAAGACTTAATCATAGGTGTCGTTCTTATTAAATCTAGGTAAAGCAAAGTTCACTTTTTTAGAACTAAAATTACAGTTGAATGTCAAAGATCCTCTCACCAGAATCTAGTAGAATTTTAAAACGTTGGCCCAAATGAGTCACCCATTTGGAAATATTATAAGGCATTCAGGTAAGAAAGTAAGTTTAAGTGACTGAAAAAAGTCTGGCAAAGTTTCGTGGAGGCAGACTTAGTTTATACAGCTCGGCCGTATTACTGTATAGAATGTGTATGCACTTAGAGCTATGATTTTTCTCACCTTCTAGACATCTTCTTTGTCATGATAGAAGGAACATGGATTTAGTGTCCAACAGTCTTGGATCTGAATCACTGTATCACTTCTTAGCCTCTGTAAGCCTCAGTATCCTCAACTAGAAAATGAAAATAATGCCTACCTGTTAGTATTAGAGTGAGGGTTAATTCAGATTAGTTCTATAAAACCTCAGCTCATACTAAGCACTTAGAGAACATCAGTTTCACCATTTTTCTTGTTCCTTGGTGGTTATTATTTGCTCATCTGTTTGTCTTTCTGAGCCTTGGTTTTCTTCTCCAATTTAGGTAGAGGTGATTTTCCTAAAGTATCGAAATCTGAATTCTGCTAACAGAATTTTTTTTTGAACTGGTCTCTTGCCTTTCTCAACAAATAGCCACCCATTCAGCTCAGCTCTCTGATCAATATCTAGTTTCCAAGTTCCTGTGTGCCCCATTGGATCTACTGAGGCCCCATGATGGGGGGGGGTCCCTCGGGGTCACCATTTCAGGGCGCCAGCATTTCCTGGGGGTCAGGTCACCTTCTCAGGTTGACTCCATAAAGCAGTAATCTGTTTCTCTGGCAAATAGCCTAATAGCGTCTTTGCCAGTTAATCATATTTATTCACTCTGATCGGAGTGAGGATTTTCCCAATTGTCCTGTCTTTGCAGAGGGTTTCCTACCATTACGTGCTATACATGAGGCATCGTTTTATGCTCCTACTTTTGTTCTTACTAATGTTGGAGAAACCCCATTATCAATCATTCCAAAGGATTTTGCAGATTATTTTATCAGTTCAAAATAAGAGGACCATTCCCTGGACTGTTGAGCGCTGTGGTAGACAGTTTGCAGATGTAAAACGGGGGTACAGTGCCATTGCCCTGTGGGTTCCATTGTGTACAGAATGGCACCTGCTGAGAGCACGCACGAAGGGGAGCAGATCTGTGCATCCGCCCCCCCCCCCCGGCAGCACTAACTCCGAGCCCTGTCTCCCGTTATGACACTGACTCACCCTTCCTCTCCACCCCCATTGTCTGCTGCTGAGGTGCTCTGTCCCCACTAATTCTAGGCTTGCACTGGCTTCTGCCTTCTGCACCCGGAGCGGGAAAATGCTGGTCTCCGCTAATAAAAGTATGAAAACAGAAATGCCACCACGTTCAGCGTGAACAATATATATTTGTTGAATGCAGGAATACAACAACGTGGAACCACTGCTGGCAGTGTTTCCAAATATTTTCAGCCTATTTAAGTAAAGAGACAGGAATAATTTGAAACTGGCATCCTTGTTTTCTCCTTCTTCTTCGTGTGTGTGTGTGTGTGTGTGTGTGTGTGTGTGTGTGTGTGTTAACAATAAATGTGATGAAACCTTAAGACAAATTCTCAAATTCGCACAGTTAGGAGTGGTTGCCTCTGGGCAGGAGGACCAGCAGCAGTAGGTCTGACGACTTAGGCTGTTCATTAGAAACCATTCTGTATGCTTTCTTGATCAGATGGATGCATGGCTTTTTTTTTTGCTATCTCCCTTAAGTAGGCTCAGTTCAGTTAAAGTAAAATCTATTGAGTGCCTTGTGCCAGACATTGTGCTGGTCATTTGAGCCTAAGGAATGAATAAGGACTAGCTCTTGCTTGTGAGTTCACAGTCTAGTTGGAGAGACAGAACAGACCAGAGGCACATTTAAATAACATGATTCTGGCTTGCAGAGAGATAACCATGAACTTAAGTATCTTCCCCCCCGGGCTTTTTCTTTATAGTTAAAATTTTTCTACTTTTATGATGTGTGTATCTCACCAGTGTTCTAATGATCACCTTTCCGTTTTTGGTGGGAAAAGCATAGATGAGATTTTATCTTGATTTTCCCAATGTGGAATATCCCAGAATGAATGAGAGAGGCATAAAACCAGTCACAAGTTTTATTTTGCTACTTTCTCTCTGGGCATACGTGCACAACAGCGTAGAGAGGCCCTAAGTCACAACTCGGAACAAGACTGTGTCAGTACCGGGCACCTGGGTGGCTCAGTGGGTTAAAGCCTCTGCTTTCGGCTCAGGTCATGATCTCAGCGTCCTGGGATCAAGGCCTGCATCGGGCTCTCTGCTCAGCAGGGAGCCTGCTTCCTCCTCTCTCTGTCTCTCTCTACCTGCCTCTCTGCCTACTTGTAGTCTCTCTCTCTGTGTCAAATAAATAAATAAAATCTTAAAAAAAAAAAAAAAAAGACTGACAGTACCAAGACATTCTTTATTTACCAAAGCACATGGCTGCCGATTCCTGTGTCCACACCCGGAGGTTTCCACTGCTCTTCAGTGAGTCTAGAGCACCCAGGAACAATGGCTTCTAGTTATTAGAAGGGCTGTCCAGCTTGAGTTGGAGGCAAGCTAAGCAGCTGTCTCGAGTGCTAGGTATTTCTTGCCGTTACAAGTGCCATAGGCAACTGTCCGTCTTTTATCAGCTAACTCCAAGAATCTATGGTGTTATTACTTTTTTAAATAAGTAAATAAACTTTAAAAACTCCGAAAATATTTTATAAAATCCACCTGGGTATAATTTATTACTTAAAAAAAACCTAATATTTAATTGTTATTAACCCGTGACTAATACTGGTTTTATCTTCCCTGATTAGAACCATTCTTTACAGTTCACTTTAAATGCATTTCTTTGGCTGAGATAATTTTAGCTCCAAAATTTCAGGTACGTCTGGGGTCAAAATCTTTTTGCAGAACTTGGCCCTCCACTGCCACAGCTGGATTCCTACCTCCGCCCAAGTTTATCTACCCCGTTTAACGAGTTCTGGGTTGTTCGGCCCTGGCTCTCGATGTCCTACCTGAAAGTGGCAGAAGCAGAAAGTGTGATTATTATCATGTAGTCGGGCCCCATAATCAGAATGAATAATCCCTCCCCAGAAATGGTGCCTTTTCTCAGAATTTCCTGACCCATTTCCCATTTTTTTCAGAAGACGACAAAATTGTCTTTCTTGCCCTCCTGACTTCTTCAGAAATCTCTTCTATTAACTGGTATTTTCACCTGCCGGTCCCTCTTCCCTATTACAATGTGCCTCTTGGAGAGAAGACAGAGTGCCCAACGTTGTATCTTATAAAAGGGATACTTTTTCTGCAAGAGTTAGTTTCTCTGATGAAACCCCCATATGGACCATTTAATAGAAAACTGGAAAGACAGGAGAGCACAACTGAAGAGCCATTCAGTCAAGCAGCGGCCCTTCTCTAGCCCCTGCCTGGGAAGGAGGCACCAGGGAAGGTCTGCTTGGGAGGTGGAAGGCGAGAACACAGGGCGGGTCCCGAGGAGGGAGGGGAAAGTCGGGGCACCTCGGCCCATGAAGGCACAGCAGGATTTTTGCCTGGAGCCTGCCCACCGGGTCTGGACCCTCCCTTTCCCTTGGAAACGTGCCCTTTGCTTACTTTTTGTTTGAAGCCGCTGGAAAGATATTTTTTGCCCTGAGATAGGGCTTAGCTTTTGAAGAAGCTGCTTCATGAAAGTCCTCTATTATCACCCCTCTAGTTCCAACTCAGTGTGATAAGGTTTACTTAAATATGCGCGTGTTTTTTAAATGGGTGAGAAAATAAATTCTTCGTATTAATATGGCTCTCCCCCTCCCCACTACTGAGTCTGCTCTCCCTGGCAGCAACTGTCACTCCTTCTGGCTGGTCCTTCTGGTATTCATTTACCTCTGCATTTCTGAATACTGTGTTTGTCACTGTTCCCTTATCTGCCTGCTGGTGTAGACGTTCTATACCACCTTCCTCCTCTGAATGATCCGGTTTTAGACTAACATCCCCCTGTGTCATCCGATATACTTCCTCTTCCAGGCTCTTCCTCAGAGATGTGCCTCAAAGTTTTGGGTTAAATTAGTGCTTGTATTATTTGTACTGTGATATTATATAACATTTTAAATAGAGTTAACACTTCCTGGGATTTCTAGGTGCAAGGCATGGTTTAAGAGCTTTCGATACCTATGAACTTACAATTATAACAACAATTATAACAACTTACAATTATAGCAACAACCTGTGAACTTACTATTGTTCTCCATTTTGCAGATGTGAACACGGAGACATGGGTTACATAACTTTTCCGAAGTTAGACAGGTCCTAGTTGGTGGAGGCAGGCTTCAAAGGAAAGTAAATACGGCTCTAGAATCTGCTTTTAACCTCCATACTCTAAATTACTAGGTTTTTATCAAGACTAATCATAGAGGAGCCACATGCATATTATCACTTTTTTTTTAAAGATTTTATTTATTTATTTGACACAGAGAGAGAGAGATTACAAGGAGGCAGACAGGCAGGCAGAGAGAGAGGAGGAAGCAGGATCCCTGCTGAGCAGAGAGCCCGATGAGGGGCTCGATCCCAGGACCCTGAGATCATGACCTGAGCCGAAGGCAGAGGCTTTAACCCACTGAGCCACCCAGGCGCCCCATATTATCACTTTTTAAAAAACTTTCATTTTATTTATTATCATTTCATCTCTATTTTTCCCCTATGACTACGGTTGTTTCCTTTTGGAACTCCCAGGAGCTGGAAGTTGTGTGTCCTGAACTGAACCTCTGAATTTCTGATCTTTACATCTTCGTTTTCTTTTGGCCAGCATCCTGGGAGATTATCTCAACTTTATCGTTTTTTGACTCATCTTTTGACTTTTCATTCGGTGTTGTTTCTTTTTGGCACATTCCTTTATTCTTCTTTTCCTCCTTCTTCATATTTTGGTCCTGTGCTCTGTATGAGTGGTTTCTCTCCAGTGTCCAGAGGTCTGTGGCCCTCGGTTCACATAGACAAGTGATGCTTTAAGGAGCTGAAGGGGTACACTCTGAGGGTGGCCTGGGCCTGTCAGCCAGCGTGCATCACTGCTGCATGAGCTAGGACCCACATCTGTTCCGATGGAGGACCCCCAGTTATCATCTGCGCAGGTCGGATTCTCCAGAATAGACCCACCCAGACTTGTTCCTGGGAGCATGTGCCTGCTGTGGGGGTTGTGGGAGCCAGATTTGGGGCAGGGAACAGAAAAAAGTCATAATGTGTGTTGACTTTTGCTCACTTCTCCCTTTCCAGGCTCACATTTACCACTGTGCTCCGCCTTGCCACCATGTGAGCCCTCCCCGCTTGTGTCCCTAGTTCCTGAGGACGGCCTTTTCAGTTTCTTACAAAGAAAATCCCTCCTTTCCCGCTCTGCTGGGGAAGGCCTGGTCACATGCTGTGTGGGGAGCAGGAGGGGTCAGGAGGCCTCTCTGCACCTTGTAGGGGTTTCATGGCGTTGCTTATAATTCTGCAGTCCCTCAAAGAGCCACAGTAATAACTGGCTTGTCTTTCTTTGACTTTGCTCTTGGAGAGTTTTAGCTTTCTTTGTTCTAAAAGGTACGTGATGCCTTGGTTTATTCAATTTCCATCTTCTGGAAGACTGTTGAATGTCTTTCTTACTGTTATCACCTTCCTTTTCTCTTTGTCCTTGTGGAGTTTTACTATTTTTTTTTAAGATTTTATTTATTTATTTGACACAGAGAGAGAGAGATCAGATCACAAGTAGGCAGAGTGGCAGGCAGAGAGAGAGGAAGAGGAAGCAGGCTCCCTGCTGAGCAGGGAGCCCGATAAGTGCCCCTATCCCAGGACCCTGAGATCATGACCTGAGCCGAAGGCAGAGGCTTTAACCCACTGAGTCACCCAGGTGCCTGAGTTTTACTTTTTAATTCATTTTACTTTTCCTTATATTGTAGCTTGGGAAGGGAGCAGAGTGAAATAGCATGTTAATAGGCCATGCTTAATGGAAGCCTGATTACATCATGATTGAAAAAGAAAATGTGGTTTTGGAATTTGTTTCATTTCCTGTTAGTTTGGAGAACCCCACGGTAATTCTTTCAGAACAATGGGGTGGGTTCACTTTTCTTCCTTCCCGGTTGAGTTTTCTTGATGTATACTTTTCTTTCTTTTCTCCTGGGATTCTAAGTCCTGTATGAACTCGTAGCTCTTTTCTCTAAAGCTCTTCATCTGTAAATGAAAGGGACCCATAGTCAGGTTTCACAAACTAGATCCAACATTCAGGGAAACTTGTGCAATAGGCCTCTCTTGGCCTTTTCCTGTCAAGGATGTACTCTGAAAACCTTTCTGTATCACACTGGGGTACAAATATCAGCTACCAGCTTCAGGTATAAGTGTAACTTCTTTTGGGAACATGGATAAGGACTTGAGGATAAAACTCCCAAGAACGAATTTTTCTCTTCTTAGCCAGTTGGAAGGCCGGTCTGCTTTGGGGCTTCAGGGCCTTCTTGGAAAAGAAGTGAGTTATTCAATGGTGTGATTCAGCGCCATCATTTCTAGGAAGTTGCCCACGTTCACATTTCGTGGCAGAGAGTTGGGGCGGGAGGGCTCTAAACTTCCACAAGGAAGCGCTTTCTGCAGGAGTGCTCCCTGGAAGACTGGCGGCAGAGAAGAGGAGGGGTATCGTCAGTAACACGATTTTGAGGTTCCTAGTTCCGGGGCTTGCCCTGAGCAGTCACTTTGCCAGCAGGTTGGAAGAAGACACTAGAGGCGTGTTTCCTAAACTTGTAGCAGACACCAAGTTGGAAAGAGTGGCCGATGTAATCGATAACAAAAATAGACCTCAAAATGATCTGGATATGCTGGAATGCTGGGTTAAAAATAACAAGATGACATTTCAAAGAGATAAATGTAAAATCTTATTGGAAGTTTAAAAAAAAAATCAATGGGAATGATGTGAGGAGAAAAAAAAAAATCTCCTGGCTGTAGTTCTGGTAGAGAAAAGACATTTAGGTTTTGTTTGACTAAAAGCTCAATATAAGCTGCTAAATCAGATGAGGCAACTAAAAAGCTGCATTAATGGAACCGTCATGTATTGATCCCAGGATGAAACCCCTCCTTCGGTGGTTAGTTGGCACCTGCAGATTGTGTTTGCTGGTGTACTTTTGATTAGATAGAGCAAATACGAATTTGTCGGAGAAGAGCAATTAGCAAAGAGAGGCTCTGGCCTTCGTGTGTCTCAGGAGAGACCACTGATGGAACCGGGAATATGCAGATGGATAAGAAAACTGTCTCCTTCTTATTACCTGTAAAACTCTAGGCAAGTTTCTGCCTGTGCCTCAGTGCCTTGTGTGTGCAGCGGGGAAAGGAGAGCATTTCTGGGAAGGGGGAGTGGGGCGGGGTGGGGGGTGCATGGCAGGAAGGTCTGAATGAGACTGGAGAGGTAGGAGGTGGGGATGAGATTGTGAACATGTCTGTCTTGCAGGATAAGGGATTTCACGTTGATCCTCTGCTGTACGTAAATTATAAGGTCATCCCATCTATTATCTTCCAAACCAGGACATTTGAGAGTAAAGAGGGGCTTCTTTTCTTTTCTTTTTTTATTCAAAGTCTAAACTTTTTTTTTTTTAAGATTTTTATTTATTTATTTGACAGAGACACAGCAGAGAGGGAACACAAGTAGGGGGAGTGGGAGAGGGAGAAGCAGGCTTCCGGCCCAGGCGGCCCGATATGGGGCTCAATCCCAGAAGCCTAGGATCATGACCTGAGCTGAAGGCAGATGCTTAAGGACTGAACCACCCAGGCGCCCCTAAAGAGGGGCTTCTTAAGTTTGGAATACAGCAGCTGTAAAATGTCACTGTCACCTGTCTGTCAAGGGCACCCAGGCCACCCAGAAGGAAAGGCCATCCAGGTAATGGGTGCTCTTAGTAGGGGGAAAGCTGCCTTTGGGGACATAAATGACCTGCCTTTGGAGGCGTTTAAGCAGAGCTTGGAGGAACACGCGCAACGGCCCCGCCCTTCTGCTGGAGGTAGAAAGGAGCCGAAGGAGCCTCAGGAGCCTCTCTAACTCCTGCTCTGGCTAGGCGATGCTCCGTTGGGGGTGCAGGAAACATGCTGAACGGAAACCATCCTGGCCCTCTCCCGATTTTTAAAAAGGTATATATTTGGCAAAAAGAGGGCAGACAGTTCTTTCTGAATTATGAAACTCAAGTGTCCGAGTCTGTTTATCTGGAACAACGGTTCTGACGTGCTTCAGGGAGCTTCGTAAAAACACTGATTCCCGGGGCTGGAGTCAGAGTAGGGCTGGGTCCCGGCAGGAAACATCCTCTGTTCCAGAGTGACACCATTCACATCTGGGATGAGCAGCAAAACATATTTATTAATGATTCGCTGGCTCTGTGATAGAATTTGATCAAAGTCAGCCCAGGAGCCATCACTTGGCACCTTTACAGGCTTAAAATAAATGTTGTGATGATGTGCAAACACTGAGCAAATGCCAAAGCAGTTGGACACCCCGTCACTTAGGGCTCCGGTTCTCAGACCCCAGCTACTCTGTCCTCACCGGTTAGAGGTAGGACAGCATGCTTAGATCCTTGCTACGGGAGGCTAACAGCTGCTCCGTGAAGCGGGGAGGGCTTCCTGGGGACGAGGAGCAGACAGGTGCCCGCAGATCACACACAGAGGAGCAGCGCCTCTTGGATGGGTGGGTGCCTTTGTGTTGCCTTGAGAGGAAGGTAAGCATCCAAGCAGGTCGGTGAGGAATGCTTTTCTCCTCACGACTTCTCTCCCACTGAGCATGGAAGTCCCGACTGTGCTCCAGAACCAGACAGGGGCCCTTGTAAAAGGCAGGCTTCCCCCAGTCCAGGAAATCCCAAGTGATCCTCTCTCGGTTTTCATTTTCACTTGCAAAAGTGACTTTTCTTGGGAAGGAAGCGATCTCCCCTTGAGAATGGGTGACACTGGACCTAAGAATTCTATGCTTTCTAGTTTTTCAAACAGAAGGATTTTATCTCGAAGCCTAGAAAGGAGTATGAAGGGAAATTAGAGGAAAAGGTCAAATTTGCTGAAGAAAAAATAGTTCCCCATGAAAGGCAAATCAAAATTCCCAGGCTAGTTCTAATATAGTTCCTATTTCAGAAGGCTAAAAAGAAGTGGTATGTTTTTTTCCCCCTGAAACCTGAATATACCTCAACAACCAGAGACACGTAGAAAGGTTTGAGAGCTAAGGGTCCATCCTAGGTAATGGCTGACAAGCTGATTTCTGTGAGGACTCACATTCCTTCCTGTATCTCACACTTGACCTGATCCAGCCTGACGTGGGCTCATCAAGAAGTAAGGTTGTGGAAGCTCTGGGCACCTGAGTGGAAGCAAATATACATTTCAGCTTTTTTTGTGTCTAAAAACTGAAACAGCCTGAAAGTGAAGAAAGCTTTGAGTGTTTCCATCATAGGCATTGCTTAGGATGCCTTTGGATATGGGCGAAGCGGGGTTTGGGGAAGGCATGCTGAGGTGGTCGCCCCCGATAAAATAAGAACCGGGTACAGCAGGATTTGGCTGCTGACCCGGGAGCTATGTGCAGGTCACCGGCTCTGTATAGACGTGGCTTCTGGCCGTGTCCGCGAGCTCTTAGCAAGGTCTGATCCTGGTAGTCTCCTTCTGCCATTGCTTAACTCCACTCTAGGTAGTCTGTGTTGTTTTTTGTTTGTTTTTGCTTTGTTTTCTACGGAGCATTCCAGTGACACAAGGGGGCTAACCCTACTCTTAGGCATTCATTGTGAACTTCACATCAAATATATAAGGAAAGTAAGATCTGTGGATAAGTAGTTTTCAGCAGTTCCTCTGGAGAAATCTTGCGTCGCTGTGCTTGATTATTTTAATTCTTCCTGCCATTTGATTCCTGACATTATTCTGGACCCTTTCACACCAGGAATTACATGCCAAAGATTACCCCTGTGCTTGAAGGAAAGCCTAGTGGTAGCTGAGGGAGCATGCGCCATTTCTAAGAGCCGTTACTGCCGTCTTAAAGCTGACCGGAAAGATAGCATTATTGTTCTCCTTATTTTGAAAATTGAGATTCAGGGGCCATTTGTCTTGCCCATGGGGGCAGTGCCACTAGGTGATGAAGCTTCCTTTCTTATTTTTGGTCTTGTGTGTGTGTGTGTGTGTGTGTGTCTGTGTGTCTGTGTTGTATAGTTATACCACTCTGCTTGGGAAAATCAATGGATGATTGATTTGCCTAAGTCTACAAAGGAAATTACAGAAATCACAGAAGGTTAGGATATGCCTCTAACTTTCCATAGAAGAAAGCTAGTCCTAATCCTTTTTTTCAGATTCTCTCTGCAAACATGGGCCTGAGCTACATGATTCAAGCCATGAATTACATTCTAGAGAATGTAGAGAAACTATTGAATTACTATTTAGAATCCTTGGAGAATCATGGATAATAAATGGGACGGGAAGTGGAAAACTGAGGTAGGCAAACATTTTCTAGGCTTTCAAAAATGAGAGGCCTAGGGATGAGAGAGTCTGACATCATTTCCTTAAGGCATTTTTGAACAGGTTATGAAACAGACAGTTCGTAAGGACTTGGACAGGAAAGGAGTGAACCTAAATGCAAATACTGGTTCACAGAGAACTTCTTATCCAGGTACCATGACTTATTTTCAAGAAATTTAAAGTTGTCGGGTGCCTGGGTGGCTCAGTGGGTTAAAGCCTCTGCCTTCGGCTCAGGTCATGATCCCAGGGTCCTGGGATCGAGGCCCACATCGGGCTCTCTGCTCAGCGGGGAGCCTGCTTCCTCCTCTCTCCTCTCTCTCTGCCTGCCTCTCTGCCTACTTGTAATTTCTCTCTCTGTGTCAAATGAATAAATAAAATCTT